>BMAW01045360.1:745271-944367 GCA_019974015.1 Nephila pilipes
GTTTAAACTCGGCAAACCACCGACAAATCGTTGCTTTTGATGGACAAGAGTCCGGGTAACATTTTTCAATCCATTGTTTCGCTTGCACAGTGTTTTTACCCATTAAAAAACAATGTTTTATCAGAACACGAAACTCGGTTTTTTCCATTTTTTAAACAAACTACAAAACGACTTTACTCCAACCTCGATAACTCAGCTGTTTCTGGTCCGATCGACTTAAAATTTTGACACGTTTCAAGCAAAGGTTAGTACTCTAGAAAGACCTGGTTACTGGTTTACTACGAGCGCCATCTCTGGGTTAGTCTCGGGAGTTATTGATTGATGTGTTATAATATAAATTAATATTCAAATATATATAGTATAATATAATATAAATTAGAATATATAGAAATAGAAACAAGTCCCTTAACGAGATCCCCTTTTATAGTTGGGTCACCACAAAAACACGATTTTAACCATTTTACGACTTTTTTGGATGGGTTACCAAATTGGCGCCTTTTTGAATTTTTTCCAGTCGCCAAGAAGTACGCTAATCATAAACATTTTTTTTATCTATGAAATTGGATGATAATAAAACAGGTAATGTCAGAAATTGATATTTTTTTTAAAAAGAATGCTTTAAATCTTAACATCTATATAGAAAACTATATTCAATTAATATATATATTACATCCAAAACACTTACCTATTATTTTGGCCATTATATAATAGACTTGGAAATTATCAAGCAATCAAGTGGTACACCGCAATTTCATGTATATCCAAAACATACTTTAAATTCTGTAACATATACAAAAACATTATTATTTATGAATAAAATATGTATTTTTGTCACTATTTTATTTTTTAATAGAATAGTTTGATTTATTTTTAAAACAATGATTTATATCAGTGTTTCCTTAACCTTTTTCCGATACCAAGTTATGTTCATGATTCTTTTCACGAAACATTGACCTTGCCTAGTTTGAAATCATTAGTTCTCAGTTAATTAAATAATTACTCATATGAAATTATTACAAAAATAATTGCAAAATAAAGCAGAATAAGATCAAATCATTTATCAGAAGTGTGAGGTTATTCTCTGCTAACTAAAAAAATTCATATTTCGAGGAATAGACAATAACTTAATTCTCAGTTATAAATCAATTTTCAATCAGTTTCTATATTTATTTATTAGGAAAACTAGAGTTTAAAATCAAGCATCACAATTAGGTTGTCACAAAAGACATTAGCAATTTTACAGCCTTTTTCTGCTAAAACCGAGTACTTGTAACAATACAATAACCAAAAATTCATCTGTAGTATTCTCTCATATAACTCTGAGTGTTCTGTCAACATTTGAATTTAGCAGATCTGTTTTGTATGAATTCCATATGCATTCTTTGTCTTTGTTGATTGGGAATAAAATTACTTATGATCAGTAATTTTATTACCAATTAATATTATTATATTTATTATAATTTTATTACCAATCCTAGAACATGTTCCTCAAATGCAGCTGAAATCTCATTCAGCAATGAATTCACATTATACTCATATTGCAACACTGTTAGGTTTATAAAATTTTCATAATTAAAAGCTTCCACACATTTTTTCACACTGAAATGTTCTCTTTCACTTTAAAAGCAAGAAAATTGTTACCTTATTAAAAAGTCAATATTTAAATTATTCAAAAATATCACGAAGATATTCACCAATGCTGTGTGAATTATATCATACAGTATGGTGAGATGGTACAACATAACAAAAAAAAGTGTTGCATCAAGTCGCAGCCTACCATTTACAAACTCTTGCAAATATATAAACATAAAATCTACACAAGAAAGCATCTATAATCATCAAATAATAAAAATTTACATTTTTCAAAACACAAATATTCAAAATTGATATGCAACAATTGATTAGTCTTGTAGATTTTAGAGTTTAAAATATGAAAACTATTAAAGGTTTCACAAAAATCTCATGAACAATAACATATAGCAGATAAAAAAAAGTTAAGGTAAAATATTTTTCTCGCGTAGAACATGAAAAAGTACTTCAACATTGCAGAAACTTTGTTAAAGCCCCCAAATATATGACATTTTGAAAGTTATATAACAAACAAATTGTACTAGTTCGTTGCAAGTGATTGAATCCTATCAAATCCATATTATCACAAAATTAATTTTACACCACACATATTTTCATACATTAGCATACGGAATTTTACATCACTCACTAATGCATGCATAAGCAAGAATTCACTTTGAGAGATCATTTAATACTTAAATCAACAAATTAGCATAATTCAAAGAAATGAGTACTTCATAATTTGTTTTCACGTAATTCGTTACTTCAGGCACAACACATTAATTGCAACTTTTCATTTCAAAATTTACGATTCACTTAACTTTGTGTAATATTATGTTTCGTCATTTTGAAAGTTCAAGTTCATTAAACTCAAAAGAAAATTATCCGTGTATATATGGATCTCAAATACTTATCATTTAAACAAAAAAAAAATATTTTTAATCGTTTTATCATACATTACAAAAAATCGTAAGTTTCATAAATAATCTGATGTTACTTTTCCGTTTAACTGATTTTCTCACGTAAACAATATGAAAACACCTTAGTATAAATAAACATTAGATTGAAACAAATGCACCCAATCCTTAACTTATGTATGAATATTTATGTATTTTTCATAAAATTTTAAGAAAATAACTTTTTTTTACACTTATTAGCAGAACATAAATATAACTAGCCACAAATAACACGTTGATCGCACCTGAACAATTATTCCCTAAAGGAAAAACTGTACCTATCAACGTTGTGACCTACAGTATCCAACTTATAAAATAATGCATAATCAAAACTTCAAAAAAAATTTATACCGAAAGAATTGTTTGGTAACAAATATACGATCAACACATGCAATTGCAAATTATTCAACTAACTACAAACCCAAATAGGCTTAAGCCCAGCATAGCTGTTGGCAGCGGTAATCTCATGCAGCACTTTAAAACGATTTTTTGGTATTGCGATTTAATAAAGATATACAGAAAAAAGTAATTTTACTAAAATATAATTTTACATATATGTACGAAACTCCGCCAATGTTTTTAATTGAGTCGAGTACGCATTTAATCCGAAATATCGCCGACAATACACAAAAGCAACTTAGTAACGCAAATCCCGCTCGGATATCGATAATCAAGAAGAATCTCAATCGATATGAATATTTCAAACTTCAAATTGGCGGTAAAAGCAACCAATCAAATTAGTACTTTTACTAACAATATTTACTTCCGGTAAACTTTCAGCATGTTATGAAACTTGGAAAAATTTATTTCGGAAGCATATTTTAGAAGCCATAATCCATAAAGTTTTGCGAATTAATTGAACTCAAATAAGATTTAACCATTTATAGTATTTTCAGCGTTCACAGTGGAAACAGATTCAAAGCAGATATTTCGGGATTCTAACCTCAACACGTTTTAAAAGTTTAAAAATTAAGGTAAATACCTAATGACTTTTTGTTGTTACATTAAGTGAATTCCGCCAGTTTCCTCCATTTATCCCACTTAAGATTTTCATCCGCAAACCACTCGTTCTTGAATAGCTACTCTAGATTAGATTCTTCAAAATAATTTATCTTACACCAAATTCTGTCAGTTCTTGGGAAATCATCATCAGTAAACCAAGAGAATAGAGATGTGACAAGGAGAAAAAAAGAATTTTCTATGACCTATTCAAATTTTGGTAAAAAGCCTAGATAAAAGTAAAATACAAATGAAGAAAATTCAATTCAACGAAGATGTTTCATTGAAGAAAATCTATTATATTTTAGCAGTTCAAAACGAATGCGATTTATAGAAACAATCATGAAAAAAAAATTCACGTTCATTTCAATTACAGATAACTTATTAAGTTTCGTATTTAAATATCATAAAAAATGCTTAACATAAGGTACAAATTTTGTTTACCTAATTGATTAGATTCAGTCAGCAAAATTTAGCATCAATGAGAGTTTCTAATGAATACTGCGGTACAAGGGAATTCTTGTGCATTGCATGATATAAAAAGTAAGAAACAATTATTGGTTCAATGGTAGAAAATAACGAAATACATTCAAAAGTATTTGGAAAATACTACAAAAATACGTCCCAAAGGTATTTGAAAAATACTGCAAAATTAATTAATTAATTAATTAAAAACAGCATAACTATTAATTTTTCACTGTTTAAGTACTGGATATGTTAATGGATTTAAAGCTCTATTTATGACAACTTAATTAGATTAAAAAAACAAACATGTAAGAACACATTTTTCGTAACATACGGTTGCGTAAAGTAAAAATTTAGAAATATTTTATTATCAGTATATATTTTACTTCCTTCAATAAATGTTTCGTCTAAAAGAATTCCTTAATTATCTGCGGGCAAAAATTCATTTATAACAAATAACTAAAATTTTCCAATAAATTCAAATTATAACTTTTTAAAAATATTTATGAATTTCAAATTTACATTAACAAAAAAGAAAAAAAAAAATCGCCGTTTTTTCTAAACTACGGTTGCTTTGAGTATTAATCAAATTATATTTCAACAATTAATTTCTTTAAAAATACAGAAATTTCGCAAAATCTTTTAAAAAGCAAAAAGTTATTGAGATAGAAAAAAAATAATAATAATCTGCTCGTTAGATTTTCAGATGTGTTTTATGATGCATATATCACTTAAATAAATCTGACTCAATTCTCAATAGAAAAACATAGAATAAAAATAATTTTAATATAATCTTTAAGAAATTACATTTTTTAAATATGTTACAATATTTCTGTGAAATATTTTCAACGATATTATAATACCTCTTACATAGTAGACAAATTTGACTTTATTTGTATTCTATTTTTCCATCCCAATTTGTAGACTTGGAAGTTACCCGTATTGAACAAAAATGTACATCCGATTGACTTGAAATTTAGCATATTTACTCATTTTGTGATGTAGATGCTCACTAAGAACGGATTTTACGGAAGTCTTATCCAAAATGTAATTTTCATCCGTTAATCTACTCTTATCCGTCGGTTATGTAATTTTGGCACCTTTTCGCCAAAAATGGTATGACCGACGCCAAACGGAATATATTTTTTTCTATGTATACTTTGTATTGTCACCAATTAAATTTACTTGGTGAGATTTGCGCGTGCGAAATGGAAAAATACCAAATAATTTAATATTGAAGCGCTGATGGAGAATTGGCAAGATTTTGGCTCTTTATGTGAAATTTCGTATATATCGAAATTAGGAAACGTGCAGATTTAGCGATAGAAATAAATAAGTTTGGAATCTCACGGTTGGTGAAAGTTTAGTTTAGCCCCCAAACTTTGCGTGATTTTGAAAAATACTACAATTTTTCTTCATACGGAGGAGCGCATATGCAAGACAATCTTCGTTTACTGGCCTTTACATACAACATGCATGAACGAACTCAAGACGCTATGACATACGTAAGACATTTTGGATGTCCCGACTTGCTCGATTTTTTTTAGCATTGCAAATATAGGACAAAAATCTTATGATAGACACGATGTCATTGCCAGGGTATTTCATTTGAAAGTTAAGCACATGATGAATCTTCTAACAAAAGGTTGTATCTTTTTCAATATTAGGTGTAACATGTATACGGAAAAATAAGTTTTATATATATATATATATATATATATATATATATATATATGGGGTGACTTTTTAATTAATTATTTTTATTTTTCTCATATTTTTGAAAGTGGTGGATAACTATTATTAAAGACAATCAATTTCTTAAAATTTTAAATTTAGATTATCATTATCGATTAAAAATTGAAATTTGTTTTGATATTTTACGTATAGGTTGCGATACATACATACATACATACATATATATATATATATATATATGCACTTAGAAAATAATACGTTTAATTTACTTTTTCTTCAGATATTTCTTTTTATAATTAAAGAAAAACATTACTTGATAGCACTTTATTGGAATTAGACGGATTGTCCAGAAAAATAAATATGTTTTACAGTACCTAAAATCTTGCACTGAAACTTTCACACTAATACATGTTGGATTTTTTTAAACGCTCTTTCAGGAGTCGATGTCCTGTTTAAAGAGTATAGACTAAACACAATTTAGATGATCACGAAGAAACATATTTAATGTGAAGAATCAATTGATGATTTCATCGTCGAAGAAAAACTGTAGTGGATCTTGGATTGCAGTTTTACTTGCAGGAGGGACACACTCGTCGTGGAAGTAAACTAACTGTGGAAATGGATTAGGCACACATTTTCTTTGTAGTGGATCTGTCGTCGCTGGACACTGGCTATTGTTGCTGTAGAGGCATATGTTGGCATTAGCTACTGGGAAATTTTGTTGATCTCAGGGCGAGCATCTAATTTTCTTTTCTTCTCGTAGTCATCTCCCATTAATTTTGTAGGCATGACGAATCGAACGCTTATAAATTTTGCACATATCCCGGGCCGATCTCCCATAGATTTTGTAGAACGGGGGTGATGAGATAGTACATCCCGAAACTACACTGGTTTGCTCTTACGCAAAGGGCTAGTTTGTCTAGGGGAGTAATTCCATTACCGGATTCTATGATGATTCCGTATTAATTCAATGATGAGGCTCAACTTGTTCTACTTCGTTTATTAGATTGAGAGATGGAGAGGGAAATTATATACACATTAATCTATATACAGGTTATCTCTATTAGGAATAAACAATTCTTTTGAGACAGATAGATGGCAGTCTAATTAATTTTATCCCATATCGGCGTTGGGCGTTGGAACGCCCTCTGGCATTCGGAGCATACTTCCGAAGCGTGTAATGCGAAGGAGAAGAGAAACGGAAAGTGGAGGGGGAAAAAAGCGCGAGCACAAAATGTCATTCTGTTTCGTTCTGGAATAGGTGGTGCTGCACGAGCTATCACATGACGCTGATTCGTGGTGCTATCTATCTAGTAACTGAGGAACTGGCTCTACAGTACATAGAAAATTAAAATTAATTCTTTGATAATTAGCTGGAAAATCTTACATATATGTATGTATATAAATATCAAAACACAATAAAATATGTAGTTTATTTATAAGTTTAATTTGATTAAATTTGCGATCGAAGAAAAACTCATCAAATAAAAATTGAAGTATAAATTTGTTTTAGTAATTCATTGTTTAGTTTTCAATGGGGAAGATAAAAGCAATATTCAAACAAAGAAGGGGTTGAAACTAGCTTTATGAATAGAATTTAATTGCCCTCTTTTCCCCGAAATTGATTTCTTCCAGCACCCAATGTATTAAGAACCAAGACTCTAAAAGCGAATTATGAAACCTATGTAGTGTGGGCTATTCGAGATTTTCTCTTCTAATAACATCATGGGATTTCTTTCACATGTTATTTAAATTTAGAATTTCTTGAATAAAATGAAACATAGTGTATGCAGATTGAATTGAAGAGAAATGTAATAAATACATTAGAAGAGATGCATATATAAGACGAAATACTGAATATGAGAGTTAGTAGCTGGTAAATAGTAGATGATAGAGATTATAAGTAAATATTGATAAGCAATTACTGATAGCAAATCGACTTGATATAAAGATCCTAAGTTGCATAAATCTATATTGGAAGCAGATTTTCCCATTGGACCCTCAACGCTATAGATATTTCCCGATTGAATTGGAAATAGAGAATTTGTAAAACTAGGTTTCAGTATCTCGCATAAGCGTTCTGAATAAAGTAGGCTTAAGAAAGAGTAATATTGGATAAATATTTATAAACTGAATAAAATGATTTAACATTTATCAGAAGTCTTATTATTTATTTGGCTGTATACATATAATTAAGAATGATAACTGAAGTAATTGAAAGGTAAGCGTCACACACATTTTAAAAAACTTTTTATCGATGAACCTAACAGATACTGCACTTCTGCAGTTCCGCCAAGGAATCATTGCTTCTTTGGAACTCACATCTCGGAACGAATCGATATCGCATATAATGTCTAAAAATATTTAAAATTTGGTTAATACAAAAAAAAATTAATATTGTCAGTACGACACATTGATGCAATTATAATACAAATAATGTCACCACAGATAGAAATCTCATAAGCGTTCTCAAATAACATAATAAAATAAGAATTGTTTCTATTAAATAACGAGACTGACGCTGTAAAACATTTTATTTTGATTACATACATATCTACTTGTTATCATCTTCAATATACGTCCCTCGTCTATCCCTTCAACGCTCCATGCTCTTCCATTGTGTGAAACAGTGCTGGAGATCTTCAGCCATCTCCTACAGGACGCGTGCCGCTTTCTCTTTCACAGCTTCAACGGATTCAAATTTTGTTTCTTTTAATGCAGATTTTATCTTAGAAAACAGATAGAAGTCGCATGGCTCAAGAATCGGTGAATAAGGTGTATGGATTAGCGCTGGGATGTTGTACTTGACTAGAAACTTCTGGAGAGACAATGTGAATATGCCGGTTCACTGTCTTGGTGGAAAAATTTGCCGAATGGATTCTTTGTCAATTCCTACAGTCTCTACAATCGAACGACTACTTAATAGATGGTCAAATTGAATCAGATTTAAAAAAATTTCGATATTGTCATTCGTTTTTTGACGCGGAAGGGTGACCCGCGCATGAATCATCTTCAATGTATTTTCATCCCTCTTGAAAATGTTTAAGCCCCTCAAAAATACAGGCACACGAAAAACATTATTGTCATACACTTCTTTCAATAAATTATCAGTAGCAATTTTTCCCAAGTTTCATGTGAAATTTCACAGCAATTTGTTGCTTTCTTTTCATATTTCTAGCGAAACAACAACAACAAAAAAAAAAAACTCTAATGTGAACGAATACTACAACTATAAGGAATTATTTACAGAAGCGAGAGGCACTGTATTCCAAAGAGAAGGCTTCACGCTAAACAGCTGTTGATTGCTGGCATTTGACGCATGCGTACTTCTTTTGTAGCAGTGTCAGTCTCGTTATTTAATAGCCGCATAACGTAGAATCCAGTCCGGAATATCAGAGCTATTCAAAATATTTACATAAAATAGTACATCACATGAAAAAAAAATTTTATCTCTGAGAGGAAAAATAACATTTTCAGCACACATTAAACTTAAAAAGTTATTGTATTTTCTCACTACTCTCTCCACCTCTTTCCGCGTCATATAGGAGGTATGGTGTATAAACGTATTACCTCTTTTTCTCACACAAAAAGGGTTCCACAGAAGGTCTGTATTCTTGATTATTTAAAATTCATACAATTATTTTTAATACACAAAATAACAAATTCTTAACAGCATACCAAAAAGCAATAAATTTCAACGTTAATTTCGTGGCCGCGGAAGCTTAGTGAACTTGTAGCCGGCTGTTTTTGTCGAGTTGTAGGTTCGAGCCTTGATGTCACTGAAGACCTGCCGCGGACTGATGTCCGTCAAATCTGTCGAAGCTTAAAGCCTGGTATGGAAGTTAGAAGAGAGAGGTGCCAACGCAGGTGTCATCCTCGTCACTTGACTGAGGTCCAAATTGTGAGGTCTGTCGTCCATTGCCCTCGTGTTGCTTCTAGAGCGAAATTAATTAAACCAATCAATCAAGCATCAACGTTTATTTCATGCAGAATTTTAAACATTAAAAACACCATTTTAATTCTTCTTGAATTGATAACAAGCATTAAAATGTTATTTAATGTATATGAACAAATTATTACACTCTATAATAAACAAACAAAAACGCACCAAGAAGGAGTTGCCCGATTGTAATGAAATTTCGTATGCAAAGACATTTGGATTGAACATGCAAATGATTAAAATTTGGTGTTCAATGAATGAATAGCGGGAGCTACAGCGCATCGGAACTGCGCACTCAACAGGTGTATGTATGAAGCGATTCTCAATCTGATCGTCAAATTTTTTTGTTGCATTGAGATTTCGGATGCCTTTCAACGCCTGAAAAAAAACCCCCCCCCCCCTCAGTATTCAAGCTCATTTTGAGCCAATGTCAGAATTTGAAAGAGGTCGTATCATTCGATTGAAAGTGATAGGTTGGGCAAATGGGAGAATCGCTCGTCATATGGATTGAAGCGATGCGGGGAATAGAAGATGCTGGAAAGAATGGGTGGATAATTGCAGATTTCAGCGTCATGAGGGTAGCAATTGACCTAGGGCTGCAGCAGATCAGGAGGACAGAGTGATTTTCAGATCAGCTGTCACAGAGCCTGATTCATTGTTATCAACCATCAGATGTGTGACCCTCACACGAGTGTCCCCCATGACCTTCACAGACGGTTAATAAAGAAAAATCTACGCGCATACGGACCGCTACGCCACCTGCCACTCACGCCTGCTCACTGTTGAGCCAGATTACAATGGTGCTTGGCTCGATCTGATTGGAATCATGCTGACTGGGGACGAATCCTACTTCCAACTGTGTCCTGACGATCATCGAAGACGTGTCTGGAGACGTCCAGGGCAGCGTACCGATCCTTCTTTTACTATTGCACGTCACACAGGCTCTCAACCGGGAGTTATTGTATTGGTTTCTATTTTCCTTGATAGTCAAACCCCTTTGATCGTCATTAGAGGCCCACTTACAGCACAGCGGTACGTCGACGACATTCTGAGACCTGTTTTGCTACCGTTCCTTTTGCAGTACCTTGGCCTTATTTTTCAGCAAGATAATGCAGACTACATCCGGCACGTGTTGCTATGAACTGTCTTGTATGAAATGTCAAACACTTCCTTGTCCAGCCAGATCTCTCTCCAATCGAGCATGTCTGGATATGAAGGGAAGGTGACTGCCTCTACCAGGGAATGCTGATGACCTCGCCCAACAATTGGAGCAAATTTGGCAAGAAATGCCGCAGGAGACCACCAGGAAGCCTTATCACTTTATGTCACGTCGTGTGGTAGCTTGTACCCAGGCTAGAGATGGGTTAACACCTTACTGAGCTCGTTACTTTGTAACTATGTAATTCTGAAGAAAAAAAATCATTTATTTCTTTTCTTTTCTTTTTTCTTTTTTTTCTTTTTTTTTTTTTTTTGTTATAGAATGTATTTAATGTCTTACCTGCAACAGAATCTTACATGTTTCTTCTAAATTAATTTGTATCAAAATTATAGGTTTCACATACACATGTTTTTTCTGTCCAAATTCTCTTTGTAAAGAACGGTATAAAAGCACTATAATGTATGCTATTTGTTTCAAATGTTATACTCAGCTTAATTTCAAAAACCTAAAGGATTATAAAAATATAATCTCTGAGCACTAAACTTAGCCACCAATAAAAACCAATAGCATGATACATTAATGTGGGAATGAATATGAATTTTCTTTCCTAACTTAGTTAAAATTAAAGATCCAAGATTATTTTCACTTTACTGAATTTGCATGTGGTAACGTCTTGCCGTGATGGAATCTCTATTTTGTATGCTACTTATATCATACAGCCATCCTCAGCATAAAAACAATTAATAGAGTATTTACTTCCTCATTAAATATAATTGTCCAATAATTTCCCCTCACAAAAACATAGTTTAAAGTCCTCAATATGTAAAATTGCTTGACTATAATCAAGTACATAACTGATTTGGGGTACAAAAGATTCAGTTGGTTTCCTAAACATATCGTTTGAATTACATAACACTGATTATTCTGAGTTTAAGTAATCCTTTGTTTCTTTCTCGAGAGACAAAGAAGAATATTCAAAAGCTTTTCCCTTCCGTTTTTAACTTTACTGGTACATTTCAATACATATCGCTTGTTTAAATGCTGGTCGGTAGGCAACTAATTTTCTAGTTTCATTTCCCCTTTCTTTCCTCTACTTCACGCATTGAAATCACAGTTCTTAAATTGCTATTTAAATAAGATAAAAGAATGCCTTTAACAAATTTATCATGCAGTAAACAATTTAATTTGGTAAGTAAAAGATTAGTTTCGTGGATCTTTCTTGATTGAATTTTTATTTAACTGTAGTATCAATGCTATTTTCTACATAAGTCAAGGATGGAATTGAATTAGGATCATATTCTTCACTTTCAACAATTCCATTTCTAAAAACACCTTCAAAGAAAAAAGTTGTCTAACGCATGATGAATGAACTTTATGTATATGCCGACGCATGATTATCTGAGTATTCATAAGTATACAAACGCATATATAAAGATAAACATGGTTGTTTCGTACATCTAACATATAGTAGCATTTAGCATAGCTTGAACATTTTTCTGAAATCTTTATTACTTCGTAAAATATATCTCCATTATTTACTAATTATGAATCTGTCGCTTTCACCTAAACATCTCCATCAGAATTTTTTTTTATCCATAATTGTGTCATTTGTGATAAGTTGGAGGATAAACACTTGGGTAAGTACCAGTTACTACTCTATATTGGTGTGCTAAGTATGTATCGTTATCTACTTTTAATAAAGCACCAACCAGCTTATATATTCGATGGTTAAATTTACGTTTAAAATAGTTGGGTTTTAATTTATTATGATATGGCTGAAAATAAGATGAAAAAGTTCTTATTCTTGTTCTTGCCTTTTCTAACCGTAATTGAAAACTCAATTTATCTTCAAAATTTTAATTCTGTATTGTCATATCTATTCCGTGAGCCCCTTTTTCATGTGTTAACGAATGTGTTAAGTACCTAAATTTACAATAATACTCAGGATATGGATAAGGATAACGTAAAGTTGAGCACTTCGGTATGTTTCGGTTTCATAAACATGGAAAATATTTTAGACAGATACTACATTCTTATAATGTTTTGTGTTCCTTCCTTCATTGATCACATTTATGTTGTCCTTATTTTCAATCATATTTCATCCTTGGCATATTTTACAATAATTAGCAAAATATTGAGAAATAAAATACACATTTTTACAAAATATGCGACAATGTGAATATACTTACTTAACAAGAGCACCTCCAATGCGACTTCTTCCTTTGATATTACTGTTCTCCCATTTGCTTAAAGTTTTATGTAAGTTATTACGGTCAAAATTTTCATCCACGCTAAAGTTGATGTTGTTTTCAGTTACATATTTTTTTAAATTTTTGTCATCGACTATTGATGTTATGATGGATTATATAATGGGATGATACCAAAGATTCACTTACCTCTTAATTTTGTAATTTTTCCATTTGATTCGAGACTTCTTCAGTTTTCCTTCCTGGAAAACATTTTACATGCACTAGATATCCTCAAACCTTCTTGAGAATATACAAAACCACAATAAGGACTATCCCAATGTAGATGCTAGGAAACCAATAATCCTACAAATATGTTAAATACGGGAAATTTAAAAAGCAGAAAATTGAAACACACAAGAAATCAGAGAATATAAAAAAAACCAGTGAAATAAAGACAATGCATCATTATAATTAAAAAATTAAAAAACTCAGTATCAAAACTGGGGATGGAGTAGCATCGAAACCTCACGGCACGAATACTGTTAAGAATGCGAAACGGATTAAAATATAATTATCACATAAGTATGATTTAAATATTTTTAATAATTGTAAATACTACTTTGTGAATGATAGCTATACTGTACTTATTTAAGAAACTGTAACTTTCTGTAACATTTTTTGCTTTGCCAGATTGCTAACAGTTTTAATCTTTATATAAATAGAATCCTGCATTTGTGTAAAGCGATAGCTAAATTTGACGCATAAAATGATTTGGTGTTCATATTATAATTTTAGAACATTCCTCTCCTGCCTAGTCTCTAATTATATGTTACTACGTTAGACAATTTTCTCTGAATAAACTTCGTTAACTAAATGTTTTTTTTTTTTTTTTTCAATTTGTTCTCCCTCTTAAATTGGAATGTAAGTTTTCTCCTTTAATATCATAAAATATTCAGTTCTGAGCAAGGTTAAGCCGAAGCAATGTTCAAAAATCTGCCAGATTTGGAATTTGAAAGCTGCAAAACTCATGAGATGAAATCTGAAAAAGAAATTTATAGTGCTTCGCCAAACGTTCACACTAATGATGCTTTACTGGAAGTTGTAGTTGCCTCAGAACAAAAAAAAAAATTCAATACAATAAACATTCTAGATCAAAATTTAAATATCACTATCGAAATATATTTAGAAGTCTTTGTCGATTAAATAAGGGATTTAATAAGAAATTCAATAATTTTTTAAAGTATGACGATCGTTGTCGACGTGAGAAATGCTATTCGCCAAGTGCTTGGTGAGAGAAGTCGCAAAACTTTTCAGCACAACAGGATTAGCGGTTACCTCTGGTTGATATTCGATTTGCAAAGCTTTGGATGAACTGACAGAAATTTCATAATAACCTGCTCATTTTATCCGATAGTTATTCAATTTTACCAGAATTACGAAGTTTTTCTATCAAATTCCCTAAAGTGATTCATCGATTGGTTGGTAAAATTATCATTCATTCTCATTATAATATGCAATTGGTATTTCTTTGGATTCCGGGACACTCAAAAAATTTTCGGAATGAGCAAGTGGATAAAATCACGGAATTTGACGTAAATATCGATAATTCATCTGAGAATAAGTGAGGAATAGAAATTTGTTTAATGAAAGAAAGAAAAAGGCAAAAAGTGGATCGATAAAGGGTTCTGTACAAGTCATAAGAGGTTGTGACATTGGGCTATTCGCGGTTTCTCTTCACTAACCTTGGGGACTTTTCAATTGAGATTGATTGCTTTCGCTAAACAACCTTTGCCCAACCAAAAATGAAACGTGATGAAGAATGTAATATGCAAAGCAGTTAGGAATGAAGTGAAGCAGTTAAATTAAGAAGTATATAAACTCCATCTGAAGGAGTAGAGACGAGAGGAGAAGGAGGATCAGAGAGGCGTTGCAACGAGAGGAGGTGGAATCTAAATGTTATAGTATTGGAAAGCTGATTTAAGGATTAGAGTTGAGATCCGAGTGTAAAACACTCGAATTAGAATTTGTTCTAGTGTTTTCTGCAGTTGTTCCAGATTCAGTCTAGCAGTTGGTAAGAAGCTGTTAAATTATTATTGGTGGGTTGAAGTAAAGTATTAGTAAACTTGACCTGGAGAGCTATATCATTATTGTCTTAGAGGATATATATTAATAAATGTTGAAAGTGGTTTTGGTGGTTCGGTAATTATTGGTGTCATATTGTTTAATATTAGATATTAGTGATGACACAAGATAACATCCGAGGTAATCGGATGTCATAAGGTTAACTAAAAGACGGGACATGTTGTGGCACTCTTTGTTCAAAGACCATTTATCACGACAAGGTGGTGCCACAGCAGATAAGGAAAAATCAGTTTTGAATTGTCTTTAGGCCAAAAAACGTACAAAATTCAAAAAGTGACGAAATCATCAAGAAAAGGAAGTCGTGAATAAGCTGTTGACAGCATGCTTAAGAAATATTCAGTATGCTATCAGCCGTTTTCTGCCACAAGTTGGAAGCGCCAAAACTGTTCCACATCAGATCATAGTGTAACAGCTGTGCTGTGAATTTGTTGCGTAATTCGCACTTTCAAATCAGCTAAGTTCTCCATCGGAGCATCGGACACAACATGCCTTAGTTAACCCCTTATACAGAAGTCGAAACGGTTTAGGTCAAGTGATCGTGGTGGCCTGGCTGTTGGGAAAGGATGACTGATGATGCTGTCATTTCCAAAATTCATTTTCAGCATTTACTTCACTGAATTTGAAATGTGCGGAGGAGTGTCATTTTGCTTAAAAATTATACTATCCACACATCCACTCTTTTGTAGTTCTGGAATGAGCTGGCTGAGCAAAAAAAAAATCATAATGTGTCCCGTTGACTATATGGGTGACGAGGCCCGAAGGACTCTCGAATCTCTTCTCAAAAGTAAGGGCCAACGATAAATGCTGCAGTAAACCTTCATCACACAGTGACCTTTTGAGAATGAAGAGGTAATGGCTGCAATCAGAACGGATTCTCTCTTGTCATATTCTACAATTTCGAGTAATGACAGAACTTTGAAAACGGAAATGAGTCTCGTCTATCTACAAAATGATCCATGGTCATGCATTGTTCACTTCCATTCGAGTTATAAATTGCATAGCGAAAGCTTCTAGTTTTGACCGGCCAGCCGGAACAACTGAACATGTGTAATTTTGAATGAATAGCACTACAGAATGTTTCGTAAAATTTGATGAAATGTGTTGACAGGTATGTCTAAAGTTTGAACTATTCCCATCACACTGCACTTCCCAAAACATTGCTTCAAGATTCCTCCAGTGCTGTAGCCACTGTCATGGGTGCTCAGTTATTTTTGTATAGTTTATTAAACTGTGATTGGCAACGTCAATCAAATTCGGAGGAAGAAAACAGAACTTGAGAACATGGCGATGTTGCGAATGCGTCGAAATCGAACTGCTATCTAGAACAATAATTCACCCCCCCCTTCTGATTTGAACTATTTGTTTTTGTGTGTGTGTCCATCCAAGTAATTAATGAACTGTTGAAAAATATTGAAGCTCTCCCAATCCTTCTAATGAAAACCTTTTAGACAGAACATTAGTGGTGCCTCACTTCGGACCTTTGGATTAGAATTGAAATGTTGTTTTGTGAAGTTGCAATTGAAGTTTAAAATTTGATTTGAAAGATAACGGATGATTTAGTCTTGAATTTGAACTCGACTTGAAAAAAGTGTGGGGTGAGTAATTTTGAGCTGTATTTTTTAAATTAGAATATTTTCATATTGTTGATAGAATTGAACTACTGTTTTCTTGATTAAATATTGAATTGAATATGGATGATTTTCTAAAGCTTAAAAATTAGCGTTCGACTTATAGAACACAATTAACCAAGTTGTTTGCTGATATCAAAACTGATCTTAATAATCAATATTCCGAATTAGGGACATTTGAAAGCGAATTGGAACTATTATTAATTAAATATTCCACTGTTAAAGAATTAAATTCTGAAATAGAAAAAAAGTCTGAAACCGAAGGAATTGAAAAGGAAGTTGTAGTATGTAAAGCAGTTAGGAATGAAGTGAAGTGGTCGAATTAAGAATTATATAAACTCCGTCGGAAGGAGTAGAGTATCTGAAGGAGGATCAGAGAGGCATTGTAGTGAGATGAGGTGAAGCCTAAGTGCTATATAAGAGAAAGGAGGAATTAAAGACTAGTATTGAAGATTCAAGTAAAGATTACTCGAAAAAGATTCGGTCTGGAGTTTTCAGCAGTTATCCCAGAAGCTGAGTTGCAGTCGATGAAAAATTATTAGTAAGAGTCTGTTAGATTATTATTGGTGGGTTGAACTAAGATATTGGAAAGCTTAACCTGGAGAGCGTATTTATTGGTGTCATAGTAAATATATACTAATAAATTGTGAAAGTTGTTTTGGTGGTTCTGTAATTATTTGTGTCGTAGTATTTAATATTTGAATTTAGTGATGGCACAAGAGGACGCCCGGGTCGGTCGGGTGTTACAAAGTTAGTAAATGTTCAGAATATGAAGATAAAGTTATTCTTTACAAAACTAAACTCAAGAAGCGTATAAAATAATCACAACCGGAAAGCGATCAAAATAATTCTATAAATAGTAGTACTTTAAATTCTTCAGAAGAAAATAGTGCTCGTATTCCTACAGAAGTTAAAACGGTAAAATAACCTAAATTTATGATTTCGAAATATTATGGTGATCCCGATAAATATTTAGATTTCATGGACCAGTACGAAAATGCTATTCTTATTAATCCATCATTAAGTGAAATTGACTAGTTCAGCTATTTAAAATCGTTATTAGGTGGAATCGCCATGAATGCTATAAGTGGTTTTAGTTTAACTGAAAAGAATTATGTAGCTGCCATTACATTTTTGAAACAACGCTTAGGTAATCAGGATATGTTATTTCATGCGCATTTAAACAATTTATTGAATATATCTCCTATTAAGAATATATCTGATATCCATGGATTGCGTAATTTATATGATAATTGTGAAACCCAAATTCGCAGTTTAGAAGCTTTAGGGGCCACTGAGAATACATATAGTTGCTTACTTTGTCAGATATTGTTAAAATTGTTTCCTTGTGAATTAACTTTAGAATTTACTCGCATTCAAGGCAATGATAAAAAAATTGGATGTTCAGAATCTCATAAACTTCCTGCGGAAAGAAATTGAATCTTGTGAAAGAACATTTCAAATACATAAATCAGAATTAAACAAGTAGAAATAAAACCGCAAAGAGATATGAGAATATACGGAAGGAATATGGTTAATGATATAAGCTCATATAAGCGAAATATAAATAGCAGCTGTTCAAGGGCGCCAGTCAGGCCAGATGTACCTTCTGTTACAGAGTTGTTAACATCAACAGATTATTTATGCGTATTCTGTCAGAATAAAAATCATAGAAGCGAAAATTGCATTATATTAAATGTAATTGAAAGAAAAGAATTTTTCAAACGTCATGGGTTATGTTTTCTTTGCTTGATACCGGGACATAGGTATTAAAAACCAGAGGAATTAATTTATGTAATGTTGATTACGGTGTTTTTGGAAACGAAAACATTTCTTTACTTATTGACGCAGATCATTATTTTAACATAGTAAGCTAGAAAATTAAACGTTTGAATTCGAAATTATTTATAATCGAAGGTAAATTTGAATGGCTTTTAATGGGAAAAATAGAAGGAAAAAATTACACCGATAGCAATGTAACTTCTGCTATGTCATCGATATCCTTTTTGTAAGTGGATCTGGTATTGAAAATCTCTGGAAATTAGACACGTTAGACATTCGTGACCCCTTTGAAGTGCAGCCAAGAAAAGAAAGGGAAATTGCAGCTTTAAATCATTTTAAGGAAACAGTTACTGTAGATAATGAGGGTGCATATGAACTTCATTTGCCGTGGATTGCTAATCATATTTTAAATTCCAATGAAGACATTTGCAAAGAACGTTTGAAATCAACTACTAAGAAATTGCTTCAGAAAAATCAGTTTGAAGATTATGAAGCTGTATTTAATCAATGGATAGAAGATGGAATCATTGAAGATGTGCCTATCAGTGAAATTGAGGAGAAGAGTCATTATCTACCACACAGAGGTGTATTTAAAGAATTATCTACAACGAAAGTTCGCTCCGTGTTTGACGCTAGTTGTCGAGGCAAGAATTTATTATTCTTGAATGATTGCTTAGAAAAAGGCCCAAACCTTCTGGAAGAAATATTCCCCATCTTTCTGAGATTCAGAAAAGAAAAAATAGGCGTTGTGTTTGACATAAAGAAAGTATTTCTTTAGATATCGATATTCAAACCCGATTGTGAATTCTTAAGATTCCTTATCACCAGAGATTAAGAGAACAGTTCCGAAAAAGATTCCGAGATGAATATCTTGGACTTTTAGTGCAAAGGCTTTTGAAAAGAAAATTTGTGAGACCAATCGAAATCAATGACATCGTTCTTGCGGAGCAAAATAATGAAAGAGATTCGATTGGCTAATCGGTTGTGTTATAGATATTTATCCCGGAAAAAACAACCAGGTACGTGTAGTGAAAGTGAAAACGAAAGCTGGAGAATTGACCCGACCAATAAAAAAACTGTATCCTCTTGAACTTTCTTCACTTACTTTAAACTCATTTAAAGTATTTATGTTTTCTAAACTCAACATTAAATTTAATCTGCATCTTAAATATTTTTGAATTATAAATAACTGATTAGTTTGATTTAATGTTAAATTTGTAGTATTTTGAGATATATGATGATTGTAAAATTATTTTGATTTTTATTTAAAAATCAAAAGGTGAAAGTATGTCTCGAGCGCTCAGTTATTTTTGTATAGTTTATTAAACTGCGATTGACAACGCCAGTCGAATTCGGAGAAAGAAAACAGAACTTAAGAACATGACGATGTTGCGAATGCTTCGAATTCGAACTGCTATCTAGAACGATAATTCACCCCTCCCCCTTCTGATTTGAACTATTTGTCTTCTTTGTGTGTGTCCGTCCAAGTAATTAATAAACTGTTGAAAAATATTGAAGCTCTCCCAATCCTTCAAATGAAAACCTTTTAGACAGAACAGCCACATTGCATTGACGTCGAATCAATTGATTTCCTCCTTCAGGCACATTTCACGTCAAAGGAAACCTGTGAGACACTGCTGGTGTCCTCTAGTGTATAGAGCTTTTCAGTGGCCGAGTCAGTCGAAGACGTAATTCAGAAGGCGTAAGATGCACTGATAAGTGTCAAGCTCGTAGAAGGATTCTAAAGTCTATTTTTATTTTCTTGTGTGTTTTAGTGTATGTTAAATGTGTGTAAACTGTCATCCGATGCAAAAAAAATATATTTAAAAAGTGAATGCTCGTGATTCCATGCCACCAGAAAAGAATCCATCATTCCAAAAGGATGTCCGAAGTGCGATGGTGGCATTTTTGAGCATATAAGCTAATAGAAACTCTTATGTGTTGAAAAAGTTAACTTTTTTTGTTATTTGGATATGGAAAAAAATAAAACTTTTAACTAAGTAAAGGGGTTATTGGAAAACTTCTTTCACAAATACCATAAACAAAGTCGAAGATGATATGAAAATTGTTGATATTTTAGATATACTTGAAGATTCTTTAACTTTTATCATAGAAAAAGAAAGAAAGAGCTTTACAAGCTCGGTGAAGAAATTGAAAATTTACCAGATGAGGATACAGAATTGCAAACCGAAATTGAAAAGAACGCAATGTATAAAGATAAAATAACTATCGAAATCAAGAATAAACAGGTACTTAAAAATAGTGAGGATACAAAAAAAAAAAAAAAAAAAAAAACATTACAGATTTAAAACAACAGAAAAGTTTAAGGAAGGAACAAAAACAACAAGTGCGACTTCCGGAATTAGAAACTATTAAATTTTACAGCGACGTCAGCCAGTGGATTAGTTTCTGGAATACGTTTATGGTCGCAATTCCCGATAATAGTTCACTTCTGAAAGTAGAGAATTTTAATCATTTGAAAACATACTTAGGTAGAATTTCCGCTTGTGTGACAGAAGGTTTTTCAATTTCAGATACAAATTGTGACTCTGCTATAGATCTTTTAAATATTAAATTTGGATAACGTTAGATCAATAAACACACATATGCAAAAACTTCTTTATCTTTCTCCCGATTCACGAACGAATAATATTTTTAGATTAAGGTGGCTTTTTGGTACCGTTGAGATACAAATTTGCAGCTTATCGTCATTAAATGTGAAACCAGAATCTATAATAATGTGCTCTATATTATTCAGAATTATTCCAAACGACTCAGTATTAGAATACAGTTGTAATAACTATGGCTAGTCCTGTTTTGATGTTAATAAATTTTTGCATTTCCTCAGAAATGAAATACAAAAAGAAAACTTGTAAAGCGTCAAAGAGCAAATATGTTAAATTTTGGCAATAGATCACCAATTTATGATCAAAAATATAATTATAGTGACTCCAATTCATTATGGAAATATTTAAATTATTATCACGGAAATGAAAAGAAAAGAGATTAAACAACGTTTAATCTCAGTTCTCGTTTTTTTTTTAAACCGTTGGCATCGTTACAGCTGCAATTGTTTTAAGAGTTGTTTATTTTGCCAATCGACAAAACATGATTCTTCGGAATGTTTCCATACGGAAACATATGTGAAGAGAAGAAATTTAAAAAAAGAGTCTGGGCAAGTGCTTACTTGTTTTGGCACAAAGTATTTAGAGATTGTAAAAATAAAATGAATTGCGAAATATGTCATAACAGGAATCATAATACATTATGCACTTTTGAAAAAAAAAAAGAAAGAAAAGAATTCGGATGTTAATGAACAGAAAAATAAAAAGGAAAATCATTCGCTGACAACTAATACGTCATTAGTTGTTTTACGCGGTTTACCGAAAATGACAGATAAAAATGAGATTCCTTTCGACTCCTTAATTATTATACAAGTGGAATGCGACAAAAAAAAACTTTAACTGCTATTGTGGATACCGCAACCCAATTATCTATAATTAAAATCAGTATTGTATTTGAACACTATCAGATTCTATAAGAAAGGGACATATTAAAATCTGTTTTTGAGCATAAGATCACTGTACTTTTAATAAATGTGAATTTAGTAATTTTAAGTTCTGAGTCTAATGTTGTCTATGCACCTGTTACCCTCTTGTGTGCAATTGTAGTAATTTAGTGCATATGTTATTAAGTTTGAATGCTTATAATGATTTGATTGCAACAAAAAAACATTTCGAGAGTTATGTAAATAATCTTATTGTTGATGAAATCCAGTTATCTCATAAGTATATTTCTATCAATCTTGTTGAGAAAATAGTAGTTAATTGGAACTCAAGTACTGTTCAATATACCTGTACACCGTACCATTGATTCTGAAAATAATTTAATTATTGCTAATATGGATAATGGTAGTTTCGGATTCAGATAAGTTTCAATTTGAATAAGAAAGTGATGAAAGTCTATCCAAATGTTGGCAAGCCAAAAATTGTTTAAATGGTTTTATGAGTGAGAAAAAGTTCGTGGACCATAAAAGTAAGATTTTAGGTTTTCTCGTCTGCCTGTTAGTAATTTCTTGTGAATCCTCTTCTGATTGGAATAGTGCCCTCTATTGGTTCCCTTTTGAACTTTACTTTCGCAAAACAATTCCCATTGCTTCACGTACAATTCAGATGAAATATCAGGTCATTCTGACCAGTGGTTCTTTTTTTTTTTACAGCATTTTGAAAGTGCAGTTTTAATTATAATTACCCTGTACTATAGAATTCTGATTTCCTGATCTTTTTGAATATGTGAGTTGATTTCCTCATCTTTCGTAATAAATTATCATAATTAAAAAAGTTTTACATACATATTTTTTATAACAGCAACATTTTAAAATAGATTAATACTTTGATGAATAATAAAAAATGCTTTGTTGCTTTTTTAATATTTAGTTCACATTTTTGGAACTGAAACGCAAAAACGTAAATATACCCGAAAACAAACGTGAGACATTGTATGTATATTCTTTATCGAAAATAATGATGAAATAATTTTTTTTTCCTTTTCACAATTATGGAAAAATATACATCCAACTGATTTAATAAAATAAAAAAGATGATTTTTTTGAAGCTAAAAAAATGGTTTAAAAAATCAGATATGATAAAATAAAGAATGAAAGGAACTATAAATTCATTATTTCCCCTTAAAGTTCTATAATATAAATTGATGATCACAAATATAAAAAAAGGGGATGTAAAGACTTCAATCACGCAATTAACCATTCCTAGTATAGATGGCAGCACAAAGCCGCTTCTCGATACTGCTTTGATGCGGTCGTATTTGGTTTTGGCTGGAAGAAACGAGTTCCGAAGATTGGCGCGAATCCTATCCGTTGGGACCAGAGAGGAACGTTGAGTGTAGCGAATAGCAACCAAACCATGATGTTTTTTTTTTAAGCTCTTGTGTTGAGCGTGTGTGATATGTTTACCTTAACTGTTCAAAATGTTTTATATGTTCTGTAATATCCGTCTTCTTGAGCTGTTCTGTTACGTCATGTAGTAATAAATTAAATTTTAAAGAATGAAGAATTTTTGTTTCGTGTTGAACCCGTCACAGAATAGTTAACTGGTGGCAGAGTCGGGTAGAATTAAAATCAGTCCTTATTACAAAATAATGAAGATCGGTAAGTACCATTTCTATCTGAATAGTGCCTATGATTAAATTCATTTCTTGACTCATAATTTGTATTAATTTTTGGGTTTGAATAATTTGTTTAAGGTATATCAATGATTTGATCAAAAACGAAAGTGTATTTTAATAAATTTACTACTCACTTTTTGTATTAATAGCTGGGGTTTGAATTGATTGTTTATGAATTTCCATTTATCATAAGAATTTGTCGGAAAACGAAAGTAGAGTGTAATTTTGAATATAGTATTTGACTTTTGCATTTGTTGTTGTTTAAAACGAAATAATTCTAAACTTATATTTTGTATTAAATGTTGGGTTAGAATATAATGTTTAAATATCTGCATTTTTTGGTTCTAGTTGTTGAATTTGAAAACGAAAGTGAATTATGTGTTCTTGTTATTTAAAGCAAAAGTTAACTGGTTATTTTGTTCTGAATTAGAGTTTTATTTTCAATTTACTTCCTTTTGAATTGGTAGTTAAGATTTGAATTTCCCTTTAGAATTATTAGTTGAGGAAATTGAGTTTTTGTTTGTTATAAAGAGGAATCGTTTGATTATTTATTGAGTAGTATTGAAATATTTATTTAGAATTTGCGATTCAGATTTATTTCATTTGAAAGAAATATTGAGATAACATTAATTTTTGTGAATTGAAAAGTGTTTCGTAAGATTTTCTTTCGAAGTGAACAATTTATTTATAACCTTCATAATAAGAAAGTATTGATAGAAACCGAAAATTGGAAAATATTTCTTTTCTTATTATTGTGTTCTTTAAGTATGATAAATATATCTATTATATGACTTGTGAAGAGGTTCTTAAATCATTTAAATTATTGTTTGTATTTAGTTTCGTTTTGGATAGTACAGTAAAATATTTGAATTTTGTTTATTTTGAACTTTTTGAGCTTTTTATAGAATGCCATACTTTGATAAAGCTTAGTGAATTTTGAAATGTTTATAATTTTCTAAAAATTTTAAATTATTGATTTTCAAATTGCTACATATGAATGTGCTAATTTAAGAGTTATAAATTTAGGCATAACTTTTTAATTTTGAGTTGAAAATGCGATTTACATAAAGTAAGTTAATTTCAATTTTTTTTTTGAGTATTTCCATCTTCTTTCCTTAAATCATGGCGTATTTAGCCAAAGGTAATAAACCTGATTTATTGGAAATTTGTGAGGAAATAGGGGTTGAAGTACATCCTTCTAGTAAGGTTGCCGAAATAAAGAAATTAATTCTGAATAGTCTGTTGTATGTAGAAGAAGAAGTTAAAATAATTCTTGACAGAGTTATTAGTGATAGAAAAGAACAGGAGCGAATCGCTATGGAAGCCAAACAGCACGAATTAGAGATGAAAAAATTAGAATTATCACAGATGAATCAGTCACTTAATGAGGAGTCAGGAAGAAGAATCGATTTTGGACTGAAAATACAGCTAACTCAAATTACCTCCAAGTTTGATGAAAAGAATGATGAGATGGGTTTATATTTGATAAATTTTGAGAGAAAAACTGAACTTGCTCAATTACCAAAGAAGGATTGGGTAGCATACTTGTTGGCGGTCTTCCCAGCATAGCTCTTTAATATGCTAGCCCGAGAACCAGTGGAAAATGCTAACGATTATGATTTTATTAAAGATATTAAATTGAAGAGGTACTAGTTAAACAGCGAAAAGCTAAAGCAATGTTTTTACCGGCATCAAAAATCAGCAGACAAGTCATGGAGAAACTACACTCATGAACTAAATAGTTATTTTTCAAAGTGGATCGCCGATTTAAAAGTTACAACTTTCGAAGAACTAAAAGATCTGAAGATCACCGAACAATTGAAGTACCGGGTTCCAGCTGAAGTGAGAGAGCATTTTCTCGATGATTGGATCAAAATGAAAACTCCGTATAATCTTGCAGAAAAATTGGACGAATATGAAAGTTTCAGAAGAGAGTTTCCCAAGAAAATTGGTCCCTAATTCCAAAACAGTGGACATTATGGTGGATTTAAACCAAAAGAAACGTTTAAAGATTTCAAGTCTAAACATCAAATTAAAAAGGAACCTGTCCATGAAAAAAATTACGAGAGAGATTTTGAGAAAAGAAAGCAGCTTAGATATTACGAGTGCGGGTCATATTCATATCTTCGACCACAATGTGATAAACTTTAGAGGAATTATGAAACTGTTGCTTCGAATGAAACTTTTAGAAAAGGTTGCAGTGAAGTACTGGCTCAATACACAACTTTAGGCAAATTAAATGGAATCGAAATGCCAATACTTAGAGACACTGGTGCAACTCTTGATCTAATTTGCAGGAAAAATGTCCGACATTCAATGTTTACAAAAGAAATTATGGGGCTTCGTACACCTCTTGAAGAGAACGCAGTGTGCTTGCCAGTAGCTGAAGTGGAGTTGGATTGTATCTACTGTAGCATTGTAACAAATGCTGCTGTTTTGAGAGACTCATTAGATTAAGGAAAATACCTTTTGGGAAATAAAACTGCTGCATTATTTGAAGAAGCAGAGAATAAAGAAATTCAAGCCTATATGGTGAGCGCTGTTCAAACTCGAGCTCAGAAGAGATTGAATGAAAATAATGATCAGATTCCCAAATCATCGAATGAAATTATTCCTGAAATCAACTATAATGATGAAGAGTCTTCAAACGATCAATACAATAAATATCTTACCTTTCTAGGAAACTGAACTTCTGGATTTAATCTTGCTAAAGTATCCCGTGAAGAATTTAGAAAAGAACAACAGGAAAGGGCTGAATTAGTAAAATTGTTTGAAGAAGCTAAAAATGAGCCAGCAAAGAAAACTAAGTATATTGTTGAAGATAAATTATTGTTCTTCCAGAAAGAAGACAAGAATGGCACTAAACGGAAGCTGCCTGTAGTTCGTGAAAAATATAAAACAAATTTAATGACAATAGTTCATGAAGGAGCAGCAGCTCATCTTGGAGTAACTAAAACTTAAGATGCATTATTCAAAACATTTTACTGGCCAAATTGTTTCAGTGATGTCGAAGATTTTGTCAAGACTTATGATAAATGATAAAGAGAAGGAAAACCTCAAGACAAAAAGAAAGCTCCACTTAAAATTGTTCCCGTTATTACAGAAATATTTACGAAGTTAAACGTAGATGCCTGTGGGCCTTTGCCAATAACACCATCAGGAAACAGGTACAGAATCACGGTATTATGCATGTCGTCCAAATATCCAGACGCTATTCCTGTGACTATTGTGGATGTGTTGTAACAGATTTTCAGCAGAATGGAGTTCCCAAGAGAATTACAGACCGACCAAGGTACATCATTCATGAATGCACTTACAACAGAATTTTTGGAAAGATTTGGAGTTAAAGTTGTAAGAAAGAGAGGATGCACAAAACGCTGAAAAGAATTCTTCGTGTCATGTGTCTTGAAGCAGTTCCAGACTGGGAGAGAGTCCTCCCTCGAGCTCTTTTTGCCCTAAGCACTGTAACACATGAGAGTACTGGATTTTCTCCGGTGCAGTTAATCCATGGAAGAAATTTAAGGACTCCTGTTATGTTATTATACGAGAAGCTAACCGAAGAAAATCAAGGTGAAAAGAATGTTGTGGATTATGTTTTTGGACTCATCTATCGAATGAATAAATGTCAAGAACTAGCTGTCCAGAATATGGAAGAAGCCAAAAAGGAACAGAAATTGTGGTACGATCGTAAGGCTGTGGATAGACAATTTAGAATAGGTTATCTTGTTTTGGCCGTGGCTCCGTCCAGGCCTAACAAGTTGTCTGTTCAATGTATTGGCCCTGAAGAAATAGTTCAACAACTTTCTGAAATATATTATGACGTTAAATTTCCAGAAAAGGATAAAACGCATGTATATCATGTCAACATACTAAAACCTTATCATCAAAGAGCGGAAAATATAAATTTGTTGTGTTTAGAAGAAAACTTGTGAGTTGAAGACGAAGAGATACCAAGTTTGGATCTTCAAAACGATGTTTCTGAATAGTCAACTTTCATAAACGATATTCAGAGGAATTCCAAATCAGGGAAAACAACTTGAAGAACTTTTATGTAAATATAGAGACATATTCTCAAATCAACCTGGATGTACCGATTTGGCTGAACATGACATTGAACTTGAATCCGAAAGACAAATTTTGGGGAAGCCTTATCGTATGTTACCTCGATAAAACGATATTTTAAAAGCAGAGGTTGAGAAAATGATGGAACTGAATATAGTCGAACCTGGAGAATCTGATTTTACGTCTCCATTAATACTTGTAGAAGTTCCAGGAAAAGATGCAAGACCTTGCATAGATTATAGAAGACTGAACAAAGTGATCAGAACGCAATTTTTTCCTTACAAAACATCGAAGAACTGATAAAGTATCAGCGGTTAAATATATATCAGTTTTAGATCTCACTAGAGGATACTGGCAAATACCATTAAGCAAGCGAGCGCAAAGATATTCCGCTTTTGGAACAAACTTTGGTACCTTCAGACCCTTAAGGTTGAATTTCGGGCTGAAGAATGTACCATACTATTTTAGTTGACTTATTGCAAGTTGATTAAAAAACTGTGAAGAATATGCAGTTCCTTACTTAGATGACGTCGCTAACTTTTCAAAAACCTAGGAAGATCATTTAAGACACTTAACGGAGATTTTTGACCGACTAAGCTCTGCTAAGTTACACATTAAACCATCAAATTGTCAGTTCGCTCAAGCTCATGTGAAATATCTTGGACATTTAGTCGGACAGGGTTTAAGAACCCCAAGAGAACTGAAAGTTCAAGCCATAAAAGATTTTCCAATACCTACTACTAAGACACAAATCAGATCATTTTTAGGCTTGGTAGGTTATTATCGAAAATATATTCCAGAATTTTCAGTAATTGCAGCTCCTCTAACTGATCTATTAAAAAGCAAAGTTCGCAAATCACCTGTTCAATAGAGTGACGCTTGTCAGAAGGTCTTTGACGAACTCAGGAACAAACTTACTAAAAATCCTGTATTATACAGTTCTGATTTCACAAAATCTTTTATCATCCGTTGTGACGCCTCAAATATTGGAATTGGTATTGTGCTTTCTCAATTAAATGAAGAGGGTGAAGAACATCCTATCATGTTTTTAAGTAAAAAGTTTTCTGCAGCTGAACAAAAGTACAGTAAAACAGAAAGAGAGTGTGCTTCCATTGTGTTTGCGGTACAAAAGTTAAGATGTCATCTTAACGGACATCAAAAATTTGTGATTCAAACGGACTATAATCCATTAGTCTGGTTAGACAAAAATGTCGGAACTAACCCTAGACTTTTGAGATGAGCTTTAATTTTACAATCCTTTAACTATGAGCGAACTTTAAGATTTTCCACACCAGTTGCTTCAGTTTGAAGGCGTCATTTTCTTTCCCGGTTGAGGAGACCAGAGGCCAAAAGTTAAATAATAAATTAAGCTATCTCATCAATAGGATTGGACAGCTGAACGCTATTCATCATATGATTTTGAATTGGGGGGAGGCAGTTTCATTCCGCACAAAAATCCCAAATTTGAAGGGACGCCAGAGATCTCCTCAGCTTTCAAATAGAACGTTATGTCCGAAGACATACTTATTTCGTCGTGCAATTAGCATCTTAAAATGAGTTATATTTGTACAGCAAATGTAGATGCAACAACCCCTTTATATTGTTGTAAATACTATTTATAATACTTAAACAAAGTAAAAATAATTTATTCATGAAAATTTGGTATCCCGTCATTTAACGCAATCTGCATAAGCGGCGCAAGGGGAAAGACTCTAAATTAAAGAACAAGGCAAAAAAAAAAAAAAAAATTGCTTTTTTGTTGCATTGGTATAAGTTATATTCCTTGGTTTCAGTATAAAAAATTGAATTTAACTTTTGCTCTTATTTTGAGCTAAACTGAAGAAGTTTTTTAGTATACGATACTTCGATCGTAGATATAGATATTATTTAAAATGGAAAAGGCCAGAATAAACATTTAAACATATTCATAATCTTTTTAATAGAGAAATAAATTGTACATCCCAAGTAAAATATACATTTTACAGGTTTAGCACTTGCCATACATCTCTCCCTTTTTGCAAGTTGTATTTGGAATAAGTGATTATATGGAATATTTATTGCTTTATAATTTTGAAAGATTTTTCATCTTTTATATTACTTGTAGTGTATAATTAACAAGATTGTAAAAACGTGAATAAAGGTGAACTCTAAGACTAGAGATCTTCAAATACTAAGTATTTTCCTTCGAAACTTGATCTTGATTTTGAAAGAAATCTCTAATATCCGAAAACCTTATAGCCCGCAAATTACACTTATGTCTAGATATTTCGGTTTACTTGGCAAAACCCAATTTTGAGTACATTAATTTAGAATATCTAATATCATAACTGGACAAAGATATATTCTCTTGGTTATTGAACGCTTTCTGACAGCTAGTATTACTGACATTTTCAAGTAGGAAGAAAAATTTGAACAAGCATTTTGATGTCAAAAGTCCTCGATTACTATGGCCCACATTTGAAGTTATGATGTTGTTTGTGTATTGTTCTGGCTACCTTTTTTGTCAAACACAAAAGTCCGCAGATAATAATAACTACTCCTCGTAATTTTGAGCTGCAATCCGATGACGAGTTTGAGACCTAAGATGCAAACACCCTCTTCTCCTCCCCGCCACACCAATGTGAGAATCTTGCGTCCCAGAAGACGTAACTTTTATAAACTTCTCAAAGTGGCATGTCTTAAGAGAAATCAGGATTCTAGTGTTCTTCCGCAACTGATTGATTACCGAGGCTAAATAATGTTGTTAACCAGTGATTTGTTTCGATTTCATTCATAATGTTCTACGGATATGCTGTTGCCTCTAAATTCCAGATGATACCTCACTTCTTATGTGAATATTATTTTCCTAACTTGACAGTCTTGATTGAAAAATATGCATCTGATTTCTTTTCTCTAACTTCATGGTTCATAGTTATACTCTAAGTACAAACATATCCTTTGTGACCACTGGTTTTGTTCAATGACCCTGCCATTATCTGTACGCTCTACATTTGTGTATCATTGACGTGCATAAATGTCTTGTGCATTGTAAAGATTCCTATTATTTCATTCTAATTTTGGCAACGGTTTGGAAGTGTAATTAAGTTTAAAATTTGATATTTTTTTCAATGATTATAATGCAAAAATATGAAAAACTGGAAAAAATTGGGGAAGGTATGAAGAATTTTAATATATATTTATATATTTTAATTTTCAAGTGTTTGATGATGATGTTTGATCGTTGTATTTGTGTTTTGTTAAAATATAATTTAAAATTCCATTACACATTGTCATCTCTATCTAATGACATCTAGTTGTATATTGCTTTACAAAATTTAAATGCATTTATTTGCAGAAATTTTTTTCGTCATTGTTTTTAAATCTGAAGGACTGCTATTATTTATTTATAACACTTTTTGGTTAAAATGAAATCGATCTTCAAAGTTTCATAAATTTATGATAACTTTGACAAGTGTAGAAAGTTGTATGAGAGTATTTTCATTTTAAAACAGCATTCATGCATTTCAACGAATTTCTCTCCCCCCCCCAATTCGTTTGTGCTAATTATCAATACTGATTCAGTCTTGAATGCATGAAGAATTTGCATTTGACAAAAATGCATAAAAAAATTTGGTGGATGTAAATTTTGGAAAGTGTAAACAACAAACTAACATATAATCAAAAGGAAAAGATCCAGTTTGATTTAATGTAATGAAGTGTTTGAAAAAAGCTTTTAATTATAAAATATGAATAAAGATTACAGGTGAAATCTTACAGCTAGTTACATTTTTATAGTCAAATGTTATTTGCTACGAGGCTCTGATCCTATGCATTTGTCTTAAAGGCAAAACATAGCAAAAGGCTTGTCAAATTTGAACAGCAGATTGCTTAATGCCACTTGTAAGATTAATATTAGCCACATCATAAATTTTCTTAAATTTATATTTTGAAGTAGAGAATTCAGGAATATAAATAAGGTAATTAAAACACATTATGTAGTTCAGTGGATTCAGTTTAATAATATGCAATTGATAGAGTATTACTTTTATTTAACCCTAGAACATTAGCATGTTTATATATGCTGCTATAACTAGAGATAGGTAAAATTTACATGCTTATATAAAATTTGTTTTATTTGCTTATATTATATTAATGTTGGTTTTAAATATAATGAAAATTGTTTGCCTTTTACATTTAACATGATCTATACGATTGAAAAATAAATTTACATAATAATTAATTACCAATACTATTATATGTCTATACAGAAGGACATGACTTCTGGTGCTCTCCACATACAGATTTTCCACATTTGTGTTGGATGTTGCTGTATACCTTCCACCAGAAAAAGTTACATCAAACATAACTTTTGTTGACAAATGGTTTTCTTGTAAAGCAGAAGTTAGTATTTATATTCTAAACATGGCATTCAGTTAATCATAATTTAAATTATTTAGGGACCTGTCCATAACATTTGCATAACTTATCTTTCGATTTCTTTTTTCTTTTCTACATTGGAAATAAACAAATTAAAACAATCAGTACTTAACAAAACAAGCCTCATCAAGTCTCTTGGTCTAATATGAACAATATTTTTTGCGCTACTTTTCTGTTTAGTGTTAACATTAATTTTCATATACTATAGATAACCATTTATTCCTTTTTATTAAATCAGATCCAAAGATATAATATGACCTTGTTCATTTAGCCCTTGAATTTTTTGTAGTCTTTCTATTTTTCTTTAGAACATGTAATTCAATTTTCTTTTTTTACTTTTGTCCATATCACCATTGCACTCAATTTCTTTTATTGGGGAATGAATCACTAAATCAGGATCAATCTATTTTATCGTCAGGAATATAATGCCTGAATCAGTATCGCTGTCATTCAATATCTTCATCAAATTCATCATTATCGCCACTTTCACTAACTTCGGATTCCAAAATCAATTCTTGAATTTCTTCATCTGTTAAGTACTCGCATTGTTTGACCATTTCTTCGACACAGTATGGAATTAGAATCAAAACACTTTTTTGTACACCATTCTCAAATTTAAAAGTAAAAATTCTATTATTAGGTTTATGTTAAACTTACATGTTTAAAAAATCATATATTACTAGTGATACGCAAAATTTACATGGGCAAATTTTCGCATATTACTATTGACACGTAACATCCATGTGGTAAGTTCTAATTCATGAAATGAGGCAAATGAACCATAGGAAAAAAAAAAAAAAAATCAAACGACTTGGCATGCAGCCTACTAAGTGATGCCTTGAAACACTCAAAATCAAACAAGTATATCAGTGGAAGGGATAGGCCAGAAAAGAATCAATAAAGGAAGACCACACATAAAATTTATGTATACTATTGTTATAGGGATAAACAATTTTTTAATTTGATGTACATAATTATAAAACTAAAATTTGTTTTTCTGGAAACTTATCAGCTCTTTTCTCAAACTAGTTTTCCAATATCTGGATTCAAAGATTTCATACTTGTCTTTATCGCTACTAGATGTTTATTAGTTAATCTTGATCTGCTTTAGCCATTTTATTTTATTTCGTGAAAACAATTGCTCACTTGAGTATGTACTTCCAAAAAAGCTTAAAATTCTTTTAGCAAATTTTCTAATTTCAGGTTATTTTTCTTCTAAATGGAAATATATTTTGGGAGTTACTACGTCTCGATGTTTGTTTTTTAAAACCAAATCATTTTGAAAATCAATTAATTCCAGTTGTACTGAAGCCAGAGTTTTTCAACTTCAAAGATAAAAACAGTCCAATGAGCAGAGAAAAAAGTTATTCTAACTCCTTGAAATCTTCAAAATGTTTAGTAAATTTGTCTTTATTCCTTCATTTATGACAGGATATTTTGAAAACGAATAACTTAGGTTTTGTGTTTTTATTTGCTCACATGTAGGAAAATACACCAAAACATTCTTTTGCAAATGATTTGTAAGCAAATTGTGTTTTTCTTTGAAAAGATTGAACTGCATTATACCTGTTCGTTATTAATTGATCTTTGCCTTGCTATGTAATACTAAGATTATTCGGATGGTCAGTAACATCTGTAAAAATGCTAAGGTTTTTATCCACATTTTTGGTCTTTAATAACCAATATATTCTTTTGTTTTCATGTTTCATTTCAAGAAATACTATTTCTTTCAAAAGCAGAAAGAAGCTCTTAAGAACTTTGTAGCAGGATAAGCTTCTGTGTAATAAGGAAGATCTTTAAATTTGGATTCTAAATCTTTAAAGGATTGACAGTTAAGTGCTCTTAATCAAATAAAGTTGACTTTTTTTGTAATTGTTATAAGTACCATGTCCATTTTTAATAATTTAAACAGAGAATTCGTTGATGAATGCATCATGTAATTTTGTCAACTTTATGTCTGAATTATGCTCAGTTCTAGGCAATGTTTGACAAGCCATTCCTGTAAAAAACTTCTGCAAACTTGTTGAATCTATGCCTCATCGTGTAGCAGCTGTTATCAAGGTCAGAGGAGGTCCATTTTGTTATTAACCTAATTCAGTGAAATTCATTGTATATATGTATACATACACTGAAGTGCCACTGAATGCATAACATGATAAATATAAACATGGAATTATTTAATAATATTTATGTTGGAAAAAACTTACCTTAATTTAGAATTTTAATTATTCTAGACGGAATATAATCATTTTTACAGCATAAAGAAAAGTCCTAATGAGATATTAGTATTGAAATGAAAATTTATTCACAGAATGACTTTTGTACCATTATATTCATTATAATCAAAATCTGTAGCACATGTAACTTGCTGTCCTTAAACTAGCTATTCTTTCTCACAGATCGTCTAATATCTACACCATTCACAAAAAAAAAAAAAAAAAAATTTTTTTAAATTTTTCTCAACCAAATGCAAATGCTTTCTTGCGAACTGAATGTGTTGTTTATTTCAAAATTAAATTTAATGCATGCACAATTGTAACTCCTGCATTTTATTCCCTTTCTCCAAGTCATAAAAAAAACACTAATCAAACATTTCAAATATAACTTATAAAATTAGTTATATATATATTGTTAAGCTACCACAAAAACATTTAAATAATTTAAATTAAAAAAATGTTTTTAAATTACAAAGTATATTTTTGAAAAAGCTGACTTGTTTTTATAAATATTTGCTGCTGCAAACTAACTAAAAGTAATCTGAAACAGAAAACACATGACTTATATATGCATTAGTAATCTTTTATCCGAGTTATATAAAAATGTAAGTTCACAAGAAGGAAATTGCTTTGAAACTAAAAATCATCAAATATTGGTATGTACTCAATACCTCACTTAACCCTTTCGCGACGAGTTTTTTTTTTTTACGAGAGAACAATTTTGGTAGCATAAACTATAAGTAGGGCACACTAGAATGCTAAAACTAAGATGTTATATTTTTAAGAAAATTTTAAACACTGGTTTAGGACCGGGACATATATGTCCCATTAGTCTTCAATGAGTAATTTTGTGAAGAAAACTAATGATTTTCTAGTCATAAAAATTTATTTTTGAATGGTATGGTTTGAAACAATCAATGCACAATGGGACATTACACATCGTGCACATTATTTTAGTGCGTGATTCCTTCTTTTGTTGTGCACATTTACGGCACCGCCGATGTGATCTGTATGAAACCATAAGATTGGACTGCAGCCTGAAGCATTAGCTGAAGGTATCTCAACTGATGAAAGTGATGCCGTATCAGTATCACTCAAAGCACCGCTGTTCTTTGTATTTCGGGGGATGGTATCATGATCGATATCCATTTCACACTCGTCTGAATCGGATGAGTACTGCAAATTGTGTGCTGGATCTTGAAAATCGGGATCGTTTATTTCATCATCCAAATCAATATCTTCGTCATCTGATTCTTCTAAAATTTTTTGATTTCTTCATTAGTAAGTCCCCGGGGTCAAGTCATTTTAGATTGAATTAATTTGTGCCTAAATTAAAAATAATAAGCAACTATTTCAAACGTAACCGAAAAATATAATATCAAGAGAACTGACCACATAAGACTGTTGGGACAATGTGTTCCCACTATCCAAGACGAAAGGGACACATACAGAGGTTGGACAAAAATATGGAAACACCTTTTTAAAAAACATGTTTCTTTGCTTAATATGGTGTAGGAAACCCATTGGCATCCAAAACAGCTTGCAGTCTTCTCGGAATGGATAAATACAGTTCCTGTATGTGTGCCAAGGGAATATTATACCATTCTTCCTGCAAAACGGTGGCAAGTTCAGATAACGATGTTGGCGGTGGATAACGAGAACGCACTTTCCGTTCCAATGTAGACCACAAAGGTTCGATAATATTCAGGTCTGGTGACTGTGGTGGCCAGGGGAGATGGGACAAATCCTCCTCGTGCTCAGAAAACCAGTCCTGGACAATGTGAGCTGTGTGAACAGGGGCTTTGTCGTCTTGGAAGACACCATCACCATCGGGGAACAAAGTTTGTACCATGGGATGAACTTGATCTGCCAAAATGTTCACATAAGTCTTGGCAGTCATGTGCCCTGACACAGTTATCATGGGGCCAGCAGAGAACCACGATATGGCTGCCCAAACCATAACAGAACTCCCGCCATGTTTCACTCTTGGCAACAAGCAGTCTGTATTATAGGCTTGAGATGGCGTTCTCCAGACGTAAATTCGGCCAGAAGTGGGAAACAATGTGAAAGAAGACTCGTCAGACCATATTACACGCTTCCACTGCCCTATAGTCCAGGCTTTATGACTTAAAAACCACCTTTTCCTGTTACGGGCATTAGCATCACTGATGAGTGGCTTCTCAATTGCAGCACGGCCAGAAATTCCCTGTTTATGAAGCTCCCTTCTAATTGTTTTGGTACTCACAGGGTTCTGTAACACAACATTCATTTCAGCAGTAACTTTTGCAGCTGTGGTCTTCTTATTTTTCGTCACAATTGCCCTTAATGATCGTCTGTCACGATCACTCAGCACACACTTTCGTCCGCGCTGTGATTTAGCAGATGATGTTTTTCCGCTTTTCAAATATGCGGAATAAATCTTCGATACAGTACCTCTTGAAACACTAAACACCTCGGCTACCTTGCTTAAGGAAGCACCTACCATACGTGCTCCAACAATTTGCCCACGTTCGAAGTCTGTTAACTCTGACATAATGCAATGACAACCTCACATAACAGTACTCCGACAACAACTGAACTGTTTAGAACATTTACGAAGTTGTATAGGTGGCGTTAGTAGTCAAAAACGCCAGCGCCACCTACATATTTCATTAAAATCAATCTTTCTTTTCAAACATGCATTTTACAAGGTGTTTCCATATTTTTGTCCACCCCCTGTATGTCCCGATAATAAAAACGGAAGTAAAATTTTGCCACTCACCAGTTTATTAGAGGTAATCCGCTTTGTGAGTTACTTATCTGGCCTTAAATTTATGGATAAATCAAAATTTAATCGAAAATAGGCGGTATTTTCCAAAACTAAACTATTTACGTTCGTACAGTATGGAATGAGCGGCTACAACACTTCAAAAACGCGGGAAATACATTATTTACGGAAGTACCATCTATGTTCGGTGAATGAAATTACCTTCAAAAATATTGGCAGGACTGGTGGGAAAATCTCCCATTAGACATAGAAGCGTTTCTGTCCCAAAAGATTTTTTTGAAACTTGCTTGGGACGTATGTGTCCCGTTAGGCGCGAAAGGGTTAAACTTAAATCCTGAGCTTTGAGGTTATGCATGAGAAACATAACTGTGTAAATCTGTAAGCCCATAAATATTTAGTATAATTGTAAATGTCTAATGACTCTTGCTGCATAAGATACACCACCTCACACACTGTGTTTTCAGGATGGTTTGGAAAATATCAGATAGTAAAATGCTCAAAAGTCATTTAATAAATATTAAAAGTAATGACTACTAATTATTTCAAGGTATCAGCAAGTAACATGCTGAAGAAGATATGTCATATATGTGTGTGTATGTATGTATTAATCATATTTTTAGGAAAATGTGATAAATTCTTTTGATAAAATTTATAATAATTTGAAACATTCTCAAAAAAAAAATCATGATGGTCAAAAATTGAATTGGCTTTATATCATCCAATTTGTCAATCATTAATGCTTCATTTATTTACTGACAGCAAATAAATATAATTAAATTCAATCTGAAATCTTTATCAAAATATTTTTTTAAAAAGTTATTATTGTAGAATTGTCTTTTTGTCTCTTACATATTTATATTCCTTTTTTAATATTAGAATTGTTTTGATTTTCAAAAAATATGAAATAAAAAATTACTAGTATATTCAGTCTTGTTTGAAATGTAATGCTTTGAATTAAAGTTAGTAAGAAAAGTTGTGGTATCAAAAATATGTATTTTAACATGTAATAACTTTTAAACATGTACTAACTTGAAACAATTTTATTTCTGTGTTTATATATGCTAATATATAGATAAATACAATAATTTTTGCTGTTCTTTTTGTATTTTCATATTTCAGGAACTTATGGAACTGTTTTTAAAGCTAAGAATAGAGAAACACAAGAAATTGTTGCTCTGAAGAGAGTCAGACTGGATGATGATGATGAGGTACACAAATCTCTACCTTTTATTCATTTATTTGAAAATGTATCATATTTAGTCTTCTGATGTATGTTTTTTTTTTATCAAAATGATTATTGCAAAATTATCGATTATTGCAAAATTGAGATGCAAATATCAGAAAAATCTCTTATAATTCCTCTTATTATTTAATCCTGTGCTTTTCAAGATGTTTTTATTAAGTAGTAGTGAATTATAAAAAAAAATCCATGTTTCATACAAGGTATAGTATATGCCTGGAATGGTGCAATTTTGTATTTTTTGACAATGAGACTTTGTATGCCATATTTTGCATGTCAAATGCCATATTGGAATTATATACCTCAAATATTAAGTTGATAAAAAAATACTTGGCTTCAGGGCATATACTACATCTTGGCTACAATTAGAATCATATATTTTTAAAATTTAATGATGGAATTTTTTGTTGAGTAAGCTTAGGCATTAATAGTTAAAATATTTTAATTTTCAGGGTGTTCCTAGCTCTGCTTTGAGAGAAATTTGCCTTTTAAAAGAGCTGAAACATAAAAACATTGTAAGGTAATATTTTGTACCTGTTATATTTAAATATGGTTTTTCTTCTTTTTTTAGAATTCTTTCCCATTAATTATATAATTGTTTTTTCTTAAAAGATGGTTCTTTTCCATTTCGTTAGAGCAAATCTCGTCAAGCAGACTTTTTTGGCAGCAACACATAGTATACACATATTCTGTTTGGTGTTGGTTGTATCATTTTGGGCGACTTTATCTCCTGTAATGGCGAAATGAAAAAGTACCGATATTATTTTTATAAATGAGTAAAATTTAAGTTTTTTAAGTTCTAATTAGTTATTTCAATACTTTTCCATTTCGCCGGTGCAAGCGATGAAGTCGCCAAAAATGATACAACTGACGCCAAACAGAATATATGTATATTGTGTGTTGCTGCCAATAAAGCTTGCTTGGCGAGATTTGCACCAGCGAAATGGAAAAGTACTGTTATTTCATATTAAATTTTAATATTGATTAGTTTGTATAAAATTTATTTTTTGCATATTGCACATTTTGCTTTGTAACTACTATCTGATGATATTATTGATATCATGATAGTATCTAAATTTGGATTCCCCCCCCCCTTTTTTTTGAACTAGCTGTAGTTAATTCAGGGTATGATATTTTGTGATTTAATTGAACCAAATTTGTAATCCCCCCTCCTCTAAGTTTTTAATTTGTAAGTGAAATTAAAAGCATTTTAATGACATTAAAAAAGATTAAAACTTTTTTAATGAAAACTTTTGATTTGAAAAAATTGTTGGGTGAATCTTTTTTTTTGTTTTTTTGTTATAGATGATTTTAATAAACCTGTTGCTTATACCACCAACATATTCTATAATTTGCATATAAAGATATTTTTAAAATTTGCATTTCATTTTTTAATTCATCTACCTGAAAACATTTAAGTTAACCAATCATTGAAAGTGTTCATAGTTACATAAAAGCAGTGGAGCATAATAATTTTACTGATGTTAATTGATATATAACAAAAAAAACTTTTAAATGATTATTGCTGTAATATGCATTTTTGTGACATACTGCTGAATTATTATAATTTTTACATGGATATTTATTACTCGTGAGAAATAATTCTACAATAAAATGAAAATAATGATAATGTGTAAGATAATTTGATGATATTTATCAAGATAAATGTAACCCTTAAGAAGTCTGTATCTTTTTCCTCTTTTAAACGTTATCTCTTTCTTAGGCTACATGATGTTTTGCACAGTGAAAAGAAGTTAACATTGGTCTTTGAACACTGTGATCAAGATCTGAAAAAATACTTTGATAGTTTAAATGGAGAAATTGATGCTGATGTTGTCAAAGTTTGTTAATTTATGTATTTATTAATTATGTAAGAATGTTTTATAATCATTGTCTCATAATTATCTGAATGACATTTTTTCAAATTCCACTTCTAAAATAAATCTTATTGTGGTATAAAAACATTATATATATATATATAATATATACACAGTCGGACTTCTATATAATGAAGTCGCTAAATCCCGAAAAAAGTTAATTATATGGAAAATTCGTTATATAGAGGTTCACCTTTCAATATTCTTCATAAACCACATAAAACAATTTTTAAATTCATAAACTATTTATTGAAAAAAAGTAATTATTCACACTTTTTTGCAATTTAATATCTATTTATTTTATATGTATCTTACTCATCAAAAAAAGGGGGAAAAACTGCAGGGAAAACAAGAAAAAAGAATGTTGAGAAATACACTTTATTTTCAACATTAAGAAAATAATTTTATATTAAAATTAACGAATTTTAAGAATATTTTCTAATTTTAAGTACACAAGTAATTTTAAACACATACATTATTTTATAACAAGAAATTCTAAACATACATTACCACATGTGTCCTTAAATTTTAATTACTCATAAAATCTGTTAATTTTGTTTGAGTTTTTTGTTCGAAAAAAAAATGCTTTGTTTCATAATACACTTCACATCTTTGCAATGCACCAAAAATCCCTTCAAACATATTTTCTTCACACTGTAATCCGCATCGAATTATTTCAAATGAATTTGTCATTTCATCATACGAAGGTTTATTGATTTCTGAATTATCATCGTGTTCATCTCCGTCTTCATTGGAATCCATTGCTGTACTGTTTTTATTTGTCACGCTGTTCAATATATCCGATTCAGTTAGTGATCCCGAGGTTTCAGCTTCAGTATCAAAAAAATGAAAATCATAAAGCAGCACAGAATCCGTAATTTCTTGTTTTTCCTTTAGCTGTATCCATATTTTTTTCATTTCTTCTAAGGGAATATCGTCTTCGTCCTACATACTTTCCGAACTCACTGCAGACAAAGAATCCAGTTTTGACAAAACTGTTATGAATAGTACGATCTGTAACATCATAGTTCCAAGCTTTAGAAATTTCTGAAATACTTTCCCCTAAATCGATATTTGGCATGGGTTGATTGTTTTCAAGAGCAGTGATAACTTTTCACAATTTCCTCTTGCGATAGTGTACTTTAAAATTTTTTATCACCCCTTGATCCATTGGCTGCAGTTTTGATGTGGTGTTTGGTGGCAAGTAAAAAACTGTAACATTTTTCAATTTTGGATTGATTTCCTTCGGATGGGAAGGAGAATTATCTGAAAGAAGAGCAATTTTTTTGACTTTCTTTAACCATATGTTTGTCCAACTTTTAAATCCAATTTTCACAAATTTCTGACGTCATCCAAGATTTTTTGTTAAAGTCATAATCAACCTCCAAAGATTTTGCACCTTTGAAACATCTTGGAGTTTTGTTTCTTCCTATAACAAGTGGTTTTAATTTCTGATGTTCAGTCATATTTGCTCCTGACATAACAGTTATTCTTGCTTTACTATGTTTTCCTCCAAAGCATCTTTCATTTTTAAATGTTATTGTTCTTTGAGGCAAACATTGAAAAAATGAAGCAGTCTCATCTGCAATAAAGATGTTTTCTGGCTTATTGTCTTTTAAAATTTTACTCAGTGTCTCTGTTATCCAATTTTTAATATCATTATTTGGTTGTATCCCAATGCCTTTGCAAATTGAAGAGCTTTCTCTATTACGAAAGGTCCAGATGTTGGATCATTTTTATCTCGCATTGTGTGTATCCAAAACTGCCTCATCGACATCTTCATAGACACATGTTCTTAAACTCTTTGAACAAGTATTCCGTGAATCATAATTTTGTAGCTTATTTCGATTTTTTATAATTGTTGAGAAGCTGTTTGGAGGAATATCAATTTTTAAAGTAATATCCTTTTTCTTGGCGCCTTTATCCACTTCCTGAAGAATTAAATTTTTTTGTTTGATGCTCAAACACTTACATTTTGACATTTTCGTGCTACATGAAACGTTGCACGTAATACTGATTAACACTATAAATGAATGGGAGACTAGTTCAAGGACACGAGGCAATTCCACTGTGGGTGTAAGGGGATATGGAAGATGTTTCTAGTGAACTGGACAATGAGGGTTAAGGGTTGCACTTATTGGATGAAACACCCAGAATTATATTGCTCTCGGCAAATTAGGCACCCAATAAAAACCAGTTCAAAATTTATGATCATAAAACATTAAAAGAGAGAATAATTTGAAATGTCCAGAAAATTTGAAATGTCAAAAATATGAAGACAAAAAATTGAATCACAAGGGAAAAAGTTCGTTATATAGAAAATGCACTACGCTATAGAGAGGTTATTTTACGAAAAAAATCATGAAATGTTCTTGGTTCCAGGAAAAAGTTTGTTATATAGAAAAATTCGCAATATAGAGGTTTGACTGTATATATATATATACTCTTTATAACATCCTAATTTTGCTACTTGAGGAAATATCTTTAAATTTTTTTTTGCCTCTGATGTAATGTTTCTCACATTTCAGCTATTTGTTTATCTCTATTTGATTTCTGCTTAGATTTATTGTAATTACAATACAATAATCTTGGTTATTTGATAGATATTGGACTAGAGCACCACCAGATTTTTTACTGGGAGATCACTAAGAATAATTTATTCAGACTGTAAAAAATATATATAACAGGTCAATTGAAAAGTCTCCGGCCTGACACATAGATGACGCTACTAGAATGAAATCCATATATTTTTTAGTTAGCCCTAACCCTCAAAAGATACGTGTATAAATTTGACAGCTGTCGGATCACTAGTTTGTGAATTATAGCATTTTGAGAGAAGCAACTTTTGTTATTGTGAAAAAAAATGGATAAAAAGGAATTTTGCAGGTTGATAAAATATTGCTTTTTGAAGGGAAAAAATACAGTTGAAGCAAAAACTTGGCTTGATGCCGAGTTTCCGGATACTGCCTCAGGAAAATCAACCATCAAGGATTGGTATGCTAAGTTTAGACGTGGTGAAATGAGCAACGAAGACGGTGAACGCAGTGGACACCCAAAAGAGGTTGTTACCGACAAAAACATTAAAAAAACCCACAAAATGATTTTGAAATTGAATGAAATAGCAGACACTCTAAAGATATCAACTGAACGTGTACATCATATCATTCACGAATATTTGGGTATGAGAAAGCTCTGTACAAAGTGGGTGCCACGCGAGCTCACTTTGGACCAAAAACAACGACAAGTTGATGATTCGGAGCAGTGTTTGAAGATGATCAAGCGTAATAAACCCGAGTTTTTGCGTCGATATGTGACAATGGAGGAAACATGGCTCCATCATTTCACTCTGAAGTCCAATCGCCAGTCATCCGAGTGGACTGCACACGATGAACCCGCTCCAAAGCGTGGGAAAACGCAACAGTCGGCTGGCAAGGTTATGGCGTCTGTATTTTGGGATGCGCATGGAATAATTTTCATTGACTACCTTGAAAAAGGAAGGACCATCGACTATTACGTAGCGTTATTGGACCGTTTGAAGGACGAAATCGCCGAAAAACGGCCGCATTTGAAGAAAAAGAAAGTGCTGCTTCACCAAGACACAAACGATGGCAAAAATCCATGAATTGGGCTTCGAATTGCTTCCTCATCCACCGTATTCTCCAGATCTGGCCCCAGCGACTATTTCCTGTTCTCAGATCTCTAAAGAATGCTTGCTGGGAAGAAATTTTCGTCGAATGAAGAGGTGATTGCCGAAACTGAGGCCTTTTTTGAAGCAAAGGACAAATCGTACTACAAAAATGGTATCGAAAAATTGGAGGGTCGCTATAATCAGTGTATTTCCTTGAAGGGAATTTTGTTGAATAAAAAAAACTAATTTTGCCAAAAAAAAGTGTTTTACTATGGTAGGCCAGGGATTTTTCAATTGACCTGTTATATATATAATTATATGAAATATTATACAATTCACGCAAATAAAGTGTCAAACACACAAAATAACAAAAACTACTAAAATATGTAGAGTTTTGTTTTAATAGCCTATATCATTCCACTGAAGTAGGAAATTTAAAATAAATTTCATGTGTAAAAGTGCTGGATTCCTGGCAGGTTTAGAAAGATGAGGTGACAGATTATATTTGTACTGTTTATAATTTATAGCTGGTGTTGTATGCTCAGTTTAGGCAAGTGTATAGCACTTATTTTTTTATTTCAATAAAATGGAAAATAGGGACATGATGAAATAAAAATAGCAACATTGCTAAGTGAGTATCAATGTCTGTTAATTTTAGGGGAAACAAAAATGAGGGAGCTTATGTAAAAAAACAAGCAAAATAAAAAGTTTTCCCAAAAGGAAAACAAAAAATACAATTTATCTTATTTCCTCCCTCCTACTTTTTTAAATAAAAACTGGAAGATAAGTTCTAATAATGAATGAACTGATAGTTTCTGTATTGTCAAATCGAAGCAGAAAAACAGCAGTATAGTTGATAACAAAAATAATAATTTATAGAATATAAATGAATCACAAAAAGGAGCAAATGAAGCAGTGCCTTGTCTGCCTGTGTAAAAACATCAGTTTACTGGATAAACTTAGTTCTGGATAATTGAGGGAATGTTGTTTATTTGTTAAAGAAAAAATTAAATGCTATTAAACTTTTTCTGAAAAATAATAGTATAGTGAAGTGAACAATAGTTTAATTAGTAAAGAAGCACAAAAAATAATTTTTTTTCACTTAACTTTTATATTGTTAGCAAGAGACAGATTCTGATGACAAATTAAATTGAATTTTTGATATCCATTGAATAATTTTCTCAAAAGTATGGCATAGAATTGGAATTTCATTTCTATAATTGATTTGGAATCGGGCATTATTAAGTTTTTTAATTGATGCAATCTTTTTCTTGTATTTCAGTCTTTTATGTTCCAATTGTTAAGAGGGTTGGCCTTCTGTCATAGTCACAATGTTCTTCATCGTGATCTCAAGCCTCAGAATTTGCTTATTAACAAGGTAGAAACAGATACATTTCAAAAAATTATTTTTGTATTTCTTTTTTAAATATTTCAACGCTTTTTTTTACATTTAGAATGGTGAGCTCAAGCTGGCTGATTTTGGTTTAGCTAGAGCTTTTGGTATTCCAGTCCGATGTTATTCTGCAGAAGTAAGTGCCTGATTTTTCTCTTTTAAGTTAACATTAAATTAACTTGAGGTATTAAATGAATTTGTATTTTGAATTTTTAAAAATCTGCATATGTTTTATTTTTATTTAATTTCTACTTTTATTTTGTTGAAAATTATTAAGCTGAGTTTGAAAATGTGATGTTAAAATTACATTGACTATAATACTTATTGAATGTTTCAAAAACATTTTTAAAATTACATCGATAGTCTCTTTCTCAATATATATATATATATATATATACACACATACACACACGTGTGTGTGTGTGTGTTATAGTTTAAAAGGCCTATGTTTTGGAAAGGCTCAAGTGAAAAATTGAAAAAAAAAAAAAAAAATTCCTGAAGAAAAAGATGAGAGTTATTGTTTTTAATATGCTTAGTTTTTAAGGTTCTACTTTTTGAAATCCTTCAGTTATTTTTGTATTGATACATTTTCTTTTTCTCTTTATTATTATTATTTTGTTGGGGCTTTTATTTTGGAGATATTACCAGTATGGTTTTATCTTGCATATTTGTCAAGTACAACAATCCATGCTGGAGAAAGTTTCAATTTGGAGTTTTTCCTTGACCCATGCTTCACTGTAGACAGATGCAGGAATATACATGCTTTTGTCAATTTACTGGTGAGAATTAGTATAGTTATTGGATAAATCAACAGATCCTCACTCCAAAGTTGTAATGCTGCTGAGGGCTGGCAAATGTCTTTATCTGGAAGACAATCTCTTTAATTGGGTTTTTCAGTAGTTGGAGAAGTATTGAAATTGATTGTTTAACTCTTCCTAGACTAATTATTTTCTTTTATATCTTAATGGAAGCTTTGATTATGTGGGGTGGAAAATTGGAATTGTCAGGTATTTCAGAACAGGTATTTTATAATAAAAAATATAATAATAAAAAACCAGAAGGTTCTAAAATTGTCTGTAATCCTAATTCATAAATTTATCTTAGGAGAGCTGTAACATAAAAATATGACATAGGTGTTACTTTTAGGGAAAGTTTCCTCCAATAAACTTAACAAATAATGAAACTCAAAAAAAAAAAAAACTCAATTTCTTTAATTTACTTCTTGAGTCTCTCCCATCCCCCATTCTTTTGCTCATTCTGATGCCCACAGTGCCCTATGTGTAAATAAAGCAGCAAGCCACAAAGTGGAAGCAATACTATATATATTATCTTTATTGAGAAAAAATAATATTCCACCAATATATGTAATTTATCAAACTGCTAACTATCTTCTTTTTGGTCAATCTTACAATTTTAATAAAGTAACAGAAAACATAACTAACATTATTATCTAAACTTTATGCATTATAATTGCCACTTGACATTTCTTTCTTTTTTTTTTTTTAAAAGAATCATTCAGTGCATTCATTTGTAATACTTTTTTTTAGATAAAATCGTTCTTTTCCTTTGTAATGCATTTTTCCAGTCATTTAATTATAATTAGTGTCCTTAATTTCAGCTTATGATTTATTCAATAAGATTAAAAATGATAGATGTTTTAATATGCATCAAACTATTGAAGATCCAATATTTAAATATGGTATGAGCTTATACGTAACTTTTGATGAGACCATGTAATGTATTCCTTCAAGAATCTGGACATTTTTTTTAAAAAATTTTTGCAGCAAGATTGTTCAAAGTTGGATTGACCATCTATCATGCTTGGAAAGCTATAATGTATGAAATAAAAATGTATTTTTGGAGGACATTTAAGATTAGTGTATGTACTTATAGTACATTTTAGAAGTAAATTAATTTTAAAATTGTAAGTAAAAAAAATTTAAATGTTGCTTGCAATTTGGTTTTTAGATTAAGGTTATATTTATGTATCAAGGAAATTTAAAAATTTATATATTTCAGGTTGTGACATTATGGTATCGTCCACCAGATGTATTGTTTGGAGCTAAACTCTATACCACTTCCATTGATATGTGGTCAGCTGGATGCATATTTGCTGGTATTTTATGTGTATATATATATATGTGTGTGTGTGTGTGTAATGTTTCCCCCTTTCTTCAATAAATATGTCAGTAATTCTTTAGAATATTTATACATATGTTTATATAAAATACAGGAAAACAAAATTTTCATCAGGAGCATGTTACATTGCTCTAAAATCAGACCTATTTACAGAACACCTCTGTGGAAGGCTATTGCTTGTATCTCCTTGCAGAGGGCAACACAACTGTGCAAGTAGAGAATCATGCCAAATGGCCATGACTCATCACCATCATGTTTCATACAGATGTATTGAGGACCTATATTTTAGTTTATCACAGACTAACTAAGCATGGAAACATTTGCCTGTGTTATTGCTTGTTTGTGCACATATAAAATGCCTTACACAAATGAAAATACTGCCGATTGTAAAATATATGCTGTGATTAAATGAATCAACTGTCATGATTCATTTTTTGCATGTAAAAAGTGTGAAAGGTGCACAAAATTCATCAATAGATTAATGAAATACATGGAGAAAACACTATGAGTGACAGAATGGTATGAAAAGGGGTGCGAGCATTTAAAAATCATGCTAATGTTCATGAGGAGGGACACAGTGGGTGATCATCTGTCATTAATGAGAACTCTGTGCAAAAAGATGATGTGAAAGCTCAAGAAAACAGATGCTTTATGATTTTGTCTATATAAAATTATGCAGAGTGCTTAAATTATTGGAAGTTAAGCTCATGATGGGTATTGATATGCTGACCATTGAGCTCAAAATCATTCTTCAAGTAGGCAGTGCTTTGAACTTCCCTGAGCATTATAATGACGAAAGTGATGCGTTTTTAAATTGGAGAAACATAAGTGATTATACGATTCAAAACAATGATCCATGGAATAGAAGCATTCAACATCACCCAAAATTCAGCTCAAGCAAAAAATTTCACCATGCAAAATCATGACACTGTGTTTTGAGGTAGGCTGAGGGTGTTGCTTGTGGACATTTTGCCTCAGAGGGACATTATAAATTTCAAGATTTATTGTGACACCTCTAACTAAACTGTGTTGTGCAATCCAAAACAAGAGGTGTGGCATTCTCAGTAAAAGGATTGTTTTGCTGTATGGCTATGCCCTTTCACATGTGGCTTGTGGAACCTGAGATCTCATCAAATCATATAGCTAGAAATAACATGATTCTTTTCGGTATAGTCTTGGTCTGGCACCCATTGCCTACCACTTGTTCCTTTACTAGAAAAAGTATTAGGTAGTCAGTGTCATGATGATGATGTCAAAATGGCTAGGCAACAGTGGTAAGTCAATCAGGCAGCAGATTTTTATGAGGCTGGAATACAGAAGCTAGTTGTTTGATATGATACACGCTTTTTTTTTTGTTGGAGGTAATTATGTGGAATAGTAGTTAAGGTACAGATTTTTATATAAAAATAAAATAGTAGGGAAAATTGCATTTTTTTTAAAAAAATATCAAAACAGTACTTATTTAAAAATCATGCTGATATTTACATAAAAAAACAAGGAAACGAAATTTTCACCTGGAGTGTGGTATGTTAATCTAAAATCAAATCTGTTTACAGTTCTTACAAAAGAATAATTTATGGAAATATTTGTAAAATTATGTATTTTTAAAATTTTTATAAAAATTTAAATATGTCATTTCAGAACTTGCCAATGCTGGGAGACCTCTCTTCCCAGGAAGTGATGTGGATGATCAGTTAAAAAGAATCTTTAAATATCCTTTGAATTTTTTTCTTTTTAAGAACATATCTTGTTTTGTATTTTCTTAGATAAAAATGAAATGTGTATTTATGCTTTTGGAAAAGGAAAGAAAAACTTGTTAATACTTAACATTGTATTAATTTGCATGTGCAACATTTCTAGAATACTTATAAATAGGCAGATATCTGTTTTATTTATTTGATCTCAAAATATATGATTTAATTTCTTAAATTGCAATATATTCAAATCAATCAAAAGACAAAATAGTATATATTAACTATATGTTGGGATACTTAACCTTTCTATCAAAGTCAAAAAGGGATTTTTAATTCAAAATTGAACTCTAGGTAGTTGTGTATATTATGTATTTTGATATTAGGATCCCTCTTGAAGGCAAAATTTAAATATTGGCTTGAATTACTGAATCAGTATTCATTCATCTTTTTCAGTATCTGCCATAGTCAAGGTTGTGAGCTTATGGCCATTTTTTCTTCAATCAAGTAATGCATTTGAGTCATAATTCCATTAAAAATTTATTACATAATTGGACTGATGGGACATTGCATTTGATTGAGTTCAAAGCTCACACAGTGGCATGGTGTAGAGATTAGTAGTCACTAAATCCTCTTATAATATGTAGGAATTTGACCTGAGAGGTATCAGCTCATGTATTATTTGCCCTCATTATTTAATTATGGTTTAAAATTAGGAATTTTGTTGTTAATAACCTGTTGTATTGATCTTGTGCAATAAAATTATATTAACCTGTATTGTACAATCTAAATATTTTTATGTTTGGGAATTGCAGAGGAGTAAAATATAAATTATATAGCTTACCTTAATTCTTTAGATAAAATTGTAATATTAGAACTTTATATTATATGTGTTAGCTCTACGGATAATTTTCTTAGTTTAAAACTTTATTGCAAACAGCAATTTTATCATTGCTTTGAAAAAAGTCTTTCCAAATTATACTTTTTACTCTGTTATAACACATTCTTAAAAAAATATCCTGTTATTTATTCTATAATCTATTTATTAATTGTTGAACACATACAATTCTGTTTTTCTTTGACAGTTTTAAGCTCTTAGGTACTCCAACTGAAGAAACATGGCCTGGAATGACACAGTTACCTGAATACAAAGTATGTGTGAAATTCCTTCCCCCCCCCCTCTGTTTTTGTTACCATGTTTACATGTTAAATGGTTTTAGTAATTTAAATATGAATGAATTTCAATTTGTAAAATCATACAATTGCAATGCTTATATTTTAATTTGATTACTAGCATAAAATAGTAACTTTTTTATATCAATTGCTTGAATATATTTGATTTGTGTATTTTGTTAAAATTATTTTTAAAAATTCCTTTATATTTCAACAAAGCACTCCATATTCACTTTTCCCATAGCTTCCCCTCTATATGTATTTTCAAATTTTATAATTAAGGATAATGGAAACACAACCAATTTTTTTCATATGGATAGAAATGCACTATTATATATGTTTAGATTTTTACAAATTATATCTTTCTTATGTTTATATATTTATTTGATCAGCCTTTTCCCTTATACCATCCAACAACCAGTTTTGCACAGGTAGTACCCAAGCTCAACTCTAAAGGCAGAGACTTGCTACAGGTAAGTTTCTCTTCATTGAGTCTTCAGACCACTTCTCTAGTACTGTGTTCATGTGTTGAATTAACACTTGAATCTCATGACCCTCTATCTCTGATCAGATCGAGATAGATAGCTGAATATTCTTCTTATATGCAGAGTGATTACATGCTTCAAAATTAAGTGAGAATTTACTGAAAAAGGTACAAAAATTAAAGTGATAATGTTTTTAAAATTAAACCAAGGCTATTGATTGACAACAAATACTGAAAGTTTAACTTTAGAATCGTAGAACTTATTTGAAGGGCTGAGAGCAGGGAAGGGGTGTGTGGACCTTCCATTCAAGGAAGAACAGATCAAGTCAGTAAGTGGGAGTGGTGAGGGAGAGAATTTACACTTTCTGATCTCATTTAGATCTGGGAGCAGGAATTCTCATTGGTTGAGAGGAGAGGATCCTGTATTTGGTCCGAATTTAGATTTTTCTGGAAAACTTGCAACGCCGGGCAAACAATGAACTGTTTGACTCAGTGTCACAGAAAATATGTGGGAGGGCTTGATGAAACATTGCCTTCAATAAATCTGGAAATTAAATGATACTTAGGAAGAGTTTGGGGTGGAGTCTGTGCAATACTTTGGTGGTGTCAAATATGTATCTTTCTATTTTTGGGATATTGTCTAGACTTTTATTGAATTTTTTTGACTACTTCCTGAAGTAGTTTGGGTATCTTAAGTGCTGCTCTTAGTTCCTTATATACCAGTGTCTGTGACAGATTTGTATAATTATGCTATTCTGAGAAATTTCTAGTTGATGTGTTGTTGAGCTGCTTGTCCCCAAGTTGATCTGATATACATCAGAATTGATCTGAGAAATCTCAGCATAGATAAACATTTTATTTCATCTATTTAACATAGATATCTGGAATAATAGAGAAGTCATTACATTTGTGCTTTGCATGAATTTACTTATCATTTGTGTTATGTGTTGTCGAAAAGTGAGATTTGGCACATTGAGACCAAGGGAGTTTGGAATTGTGAAGGAAAATTTCTGGGTTTTGAGTTCTATAAGGTCTGGTGAAGAGGACAAAGTCGTTTTTAGAAACATTCAGAGCTGTTTTCTGTTTTAAGAACCAGTTTCCTAATTCCATTGGGTGTGTGTTAAGGTGGTGTGCTACTATTTGTGAGTATGCATGTCTAGCAAGTATTGTCATGTTGTCTGCATACATGCAGAGAATCGTATTGGAATATCTGGGAATACATAAAAATATTAAATATAGTGCAAAGTTTGATCCTTGCTTTGATGTTTCCAGGATTTTAATATGAATTGTTATATTTTACAGAGAATTTCCTGTTTTCATGATAGGAATTTATCAGAATAATTAGTTTAGGGGGAATATCATATTTGATCAATATATAAATTTAGTCCTGTGTATCAAATTCAATCAAAGACTTTCTGAATGTCTAGGAAAACTGTACCTGTACATTTACCTTTAACTGTACCTTAATTGTATTAAACTGTACCTTTTACTAAATCCAGTAAAAATGTATTCTACTGGATATCTAGAAAGTCTTTGACTAAGTTTGGCACACTGGACTAAATTTATAAGTTGATTAAACATATTTCCCTTAAACTAATTATTCTGAAACTCTGAGTAGTAGTGTGCAGGTTGTTCACAGCTGTGGCATGAAATTCTGCAAGTTTCAGAATAATAATTTTAAAGTTTTGGATGTAAGTATTAAATCTGTTGATTTTGTCTCAACAATCTTACTTAGTATTGCAATTAAAGATTTGGTGGGATGGCCTTCTGGGCAAATAGGATCTTTACTTGGTTTTCAAACAGATACAGTTTTCCACTGTTGAGGGAGCACAGTAACAGAGTTATAGCATTTTTTCAATAATTTTGGGAGTTTTGGATCATTCTATTAGTAATACCATCTCTGCTGGGAGATTTTGAAATTTTAATCTTATTGATGTATTTAAAAATGTAAGAAAGTTGAGGGAGAATCAGGGTATTTCAGTTAAATTATTTACATTGGCTAAATAGTTGTGAAGGATGTGTTATTGTCCTATCATTATGGGGTGCCTGAATGTCATTTAATTTGAACTGATTTTCATGAGAATCGGGCAGTGTTTCTGGTTTATCAGCATCACTCATTACTATACATACCATACCGTTCAAAGCAGAAATTCAGAAACTTTTTTTTTCTCCTTTTCCTTAGTGCTTTCACTGTTCCCCTAGGGAACTAGTTTTGGTGTCAAAAGAAATCAATGAGTCTTCCCATAGTTTTTGTTGGAAATTTTTTATTTCTCCTCTGATACAATTGTTCATTCTGCTTAAATTTTGTTTGTTTTGGGGGTTTCGCTTAATTGATATAATTTCCAAGCTCTGTTTCTTTCCCTAAAAAGATGTTTAATGTTTCCACTGGTTTTATCTGTAGCCCTAGCTCATGTGTTTTACATTTGGATCTCTACAAATAATTGAGGACTGTCCTACTAGCAGGATGACTTCTAAGTTAGGTGGTAGAGCTGTTGACTCTAGGAAAAAGTGGTATATAAAGGGAGGTTATAAAAAGAGTATTGGGGGGGGTGAGCACAACAGTTGTTACTGTGGCCCCATCCAAGTGGGGTAGGAATGTTGCTGTATGGTAGAGAGCATTGGACAAAAATAGCAGTGCTGCTGTGTATATTTATTTTGTTAAGTTTTAATCGTATCAATTTGGTAAAATTTCTAATTTAGGATTTCAAAATTTTGATTTAGTCTCAAGTGTTTCCTGAATGAACATTAGATCTAAAGTGTGCTTATATTGAAATCTTGCAACTTGACATTATGAGACCTAACTCTATCTGTATTCCAAATAATGATTTTGAAGCCAAGAAATTGTCTGTTCAATATTTAATATAACTGGGCAGCTATGCTTTGAAATAAGACTAAGCCAGTTACGTTTAATGCCGACTGCCGGCATTTACTTGCAGGTTTATATTAAATTAGGAAAGAGGGCAAACACATTTCTAAGTTCACTTTTGGAATCTAAGATACTGATCGCAGCCTGCCTGTTTGCATTAAGACTTTTACTTGTTGGGTTAATTGTTTGGCTAGCAGTTCTTAGCTCTCCAGTCTCAGTGGATCCCTCAGTGTGGAATAGTGTCTTCTGGGGTCTAGGTTTATTACTACATGCTTGTGCAAAAGAGTAATTTTCGTCTATGGGGCTGGGTGTGAAATCAATATTTCTGTTGTTAGTTTTGGTGGTTACATGACCCTGTTTGGGAAAACGCTGGTATCTCTTCCAAGATACCACATGATTACTGGTTGTGCAGTTGATGCACCAGGGATTGTTAATATTTTCTTTATTGAAGCACTGTCCAGTTCTGTGTTTCTTGCCACATTTTAAGCATCTCATCTTCTTTCAACAATTTTCTGAGAGTGATTAAGTGACACTCATTGTTTTCTTTTAAAGTGGTCAATTTCTACTTCGATGTGGAGAAGTTTTTTAATATTATAAATGTCTGCATTGCTTTGTCACTGTGGTGAATTTCAGCCATGGAAATAGGGAGGGGTTGTTTTGTCTTGAATATTTTAAGTTGGGGGGGGGGACTTTTTCTGTCAGAAATTCCAAGAGCCTCTTCTATTTCACCAATGTTGGTTTGGACCCTTTATAACAGTCTTTGGGAGTCAGGTTGAATAATGCAATATTCAGCCCCTTTATCTTTTAAAATTTTATGATGTTCTGTGTGTATCTTTATGTTCGGGTGAATTTTAATATATTCACCTGATATTTTAGAGATGGTGAGGGGAGAAAATCTGTTTAATTTCTATAAAATTAAATTGATGGTCTTAGCAAAAGTGTGACCGGTTGAATTTTATATAGGAGAGATGGTGAGGCATCAACTTCTGCTTGGTGGGGGTATTACTTAAAATTGTAAAATTATTTGCCAAATTTAGTTGAAAGGAATGTTTGAGTTTCAGCTGTTTAGTCGTTTTCTAAGGAGAAATAAATCCATTATTGTCTATTTTATTATTCTTTTTGGGGTTTAAGTTAATTAGAGGAGGTGTGAGAGAGAGATAATTGTCATCTGCTGGTTTTTTTCTATTTGAAGCATGGTAGTGTGAACAATGGCTTACTGTCAAAGGAATTAAATATTTCATCTCATCTTTGAGTACTGGACTAACTTTCTCTACCCAGATACCATCATAGATAGCTTTTATTTTTATGGTTAGGATATAATACTGCTTCTTCAAACCGCTCGATTAGTCACAAATTTCATTAGGTCTGTGGCCGACACTAGCATCTTCTATCTCAATGGCTCCTTCATTGTCTGCTGCATTTACTAATTTGCTTAATTCTATGGTTGTTTCCATGGAACCTTCTGTCTGCTTTGGTGTTTGTTTCATGTTTGCCAAAGTGAACAACTTATCTGATAAATGATGGACGATTTTGTGTAAGTCTGAACTTAACCTATCATTTGTTATTAATTCTGGGTTTGAATAAGGTTACAATGCATTTGAGGGAAATTGCGTTTTGCTTTATAAAAGGGTAAAAAAAAAATTTTCAATGAGGGAAATATTGATGTGTATCTTTACATTAAAGCTTTTAAGTAAATCCCAATGTGCATGTATTGTGGGTTGTGCTGAAAAATCCTTTTAGAATGAAGATTGGTTGCTCTTCATCGTATCCATTTCAAGGAATGTGGCAACTTTAATCTTAAGAAACTGAATGGCATTCTCAAATATCTCTTTAAATTATAATTTTTTTGCTCAGTTTAATATTTTTTTTTTAAATATTGGTCATGTTAATTGAGTGGTCATGGTCACGAACTCATAACCAAAGTTCTGTTGCGTCAGAGGTTCAAACCGGGGGTCATTGAAGAGGTGCCAGCTCAGATGTTGTTGTCATCGCCTGTCATCCTCATCCAAGATTCAAAATTACAAGGTTCTTTGTGAATAACCCTCATGTTGCTTTTACTTGCAATATTAATAAATAATAAATCAAAATCTTTGTAAATAATATTTCAATTTGTGTAAGTTTTGAGAACAAGAAATTATCATATGAAGGAAGTAAAAGTTATTTTTTGCCTCATAATTGTTCGTGAAAGTAAATGGTATTTAAGGATAAATATTTGTATGTGCCCTAATATGATTTGTCAGTATTAATAAAATCACAGTAAAATGCAAAAGTAATGAAAATTGTAATTATGAAGGTGCAAAAATGTAATATCTTTATTTACCAATAATTGATATTGACATGAAATTTTCTATATGGAATTAGTATTGTACTGGTATGCCCCTTACTATAATGTAAAATGTTGCATTAAAAGTAATAATTTTCAGCCTATTTTTGTATGTTGTCTCTTGTTCTGTTCAGGTCTTCAGAATCGGATAAATATATGTTTTAGGATATTGGAATTGGTTAGTTCTTTAAATATTTTTTTAAACTGACCTTTTTTCTGCAACTGTGTGAACTATAAGTATTTGAAGAAAAGGCTAGAATTCTGTAGAAGTTGAATCTTTGAAGATCAGTAATTTTGATGCCAGAGATTGATTTTGTGGAAGATCAAGCCTATTGGAGGAGTGTCGTGCCACCAGTCTTCCAATCTATGCTTCATTCACCCATCTATGCACTGAATCAATGAATTATTTTTCAGATCTGAAGTGAAGCAAGTAAAGGTAAAATATGAATGAGAAAACTGTTACTGGTTTTTGTTCAAGCTATAGTAGGATATCCTTAAGACATCCAAGTTCTTAATTCTGTTATCTGAGAAGCCTGGAGAGACTTTGGAGTTGAATTTAAGTTAATTCTAAACCATAGTTATCATGTTAATGTACATAGTCTATTGTACATAGTAATAGTTGTGTGTTGTCAATAAATACCACAAAGATGGACTTAGTGTTAATATCTCTGACTGTGATAGACTTGTGGTCATGGCTGCAGGCTTGCGGCTGACTGTTTTCATCAAATTGTAGGTTCGAGCCTTGATGCCACAAAAAACTTGCTGTGTACCCAGGGCTGATGCATGTTAAATATGTTGGGGCCCAAAGTCCCCCCCCCATTGGTATGGTGTGGAAGTTAGGAGAGGGGGTGCAACTCAGGTGTTGTCCTCGTCACTAGACCAAGGTTCTGAATTACGAGGTCTGTTGCCAATTACGTTCATGTTGCTTCTAATGTGACATTAATAAAACCAAACCAAATTGTGTTGATTTCTTCCTCAGGTATTTAGACATCTCAAAAGGGATGAATAATTCAGTTTTAGATTGTTTCTGGTACTAGTGTAACATAATATAATAGTATAACAATTTTGCACTCTCTTTGCTGTTCAGTTTGGTTTGAAGCTCAGTAGTTTGATGATCACTCTGTGGAATATATTAAAAAAACTTGTATATCTAAAAGAAGAGAGAAAGAGGGTATGTGCATTTTTCTTCATTTGAGAGTTGTTTTTTTATGAGTATATTTTCATTTCTAGAAACTATTGGTGTGTAATCCAGCCATCAGGACTTCAGCAGATGAAGCAATGCAGCATCTCTATTTCAGTGACCTACCCCCTGCTATTAAGAATGGCTGACTTTCAGGAAAAAGTATTTCCTTCTCTGTAAATATAGGCATTTTGTCTTATCCTAAGGAGACAATATTTTAGAAATCTCCTGTTGGGAAATGGAAAAACTTTTTACTTGAGGTTGTTATGCATGAAGAGTGTTTATTAACTGTAGAAGCAGAAAAAAAAAAGCTCCAAGTGATTATAAAGTAACGAAAAATATTTATCTGATTGATTTCCTTCTTAATGCATTGAACCTTAATTTATTATTAGCTATGATTCTTGCTTTTTAATCTGTAGAATTACATATAATACCTATTGATATATATATATATATTTATCAAATTGTATTTTCTATTTTTTTAGATTAATTCACAGTTCAAATTCATGAATATTCTAATAGAAAAAACTGATTGAAAACCAGTTTTATACTCTTGATATAATTTGCATTGCAATTCTCTTTGGATGAGAAGTTTGTAATTTTTTTTTTTTTTTTTTAGATTTATAAGCACCTTTTAAGTTGTATCATGTTCTAGGAATTTCTAAGTATTTTTATTAATTTAACGATGGAGGATTAATGAATTTAGCATTATATAAAGGAGCAATTTGCTATTATCCTAAAAATCTCATAAAATTGCACTCGTAAAAATATAAAAGTCAATTTGAAATTTTCTTTGATCAAGGATGAAAGAATAACCAATAATTGTTTTAGAAATTTTTATCTTTTAACATATAATCAATCATATTCACTTCTGCTGTTAATGTAAGTAGATGCTTTGGAAAGAAAACACAAATGTACTCAATTTTTTTCATATTATTGTCATTATCTGTGATTTTTTATCAGAAAGTGAAAATTGTATTTTAAATTATTGATTTATATAAAATTGTTATTCATTTTAATATCTGTGAAGTTAATGCAATTTCTAGTTTAAACAAAATTGCAATAAGTTACTTGCCTTAAGGGTTATTTTATTAAACAGGAAGTACTTCATAGAATGAATTTTAAAAAAAATCCCCATGTTATCCCCCCCCCACTCATGGTTTTTTGAATAATGTTATAAATAGTAAAATGTTCCTTATTTAAATTACTAAAGAAAAACTAACTACTGTAAAATATATTCAAAACTATATTTTACACTATCTTAGATTCTTTGTCATAGATATACTAGAAATCTTTTATTTCATTGCTATGAAAAATAGGAATTGTATTGTGTACTGTTGCACATTATTGGAACTTCTAGTAGGGGAAATATGTATTTTCATTTTTCAGAAAACACATATAGATTTTATACAATTTTATGCTATTGCATAACATTACTTTTTAAAAGTTAAGTGAAATTATGTAATCAATGAGTAAAAAATTATGAGATCCCTTACCTAAGCAATGCATTGCATTTTAAAAATTTCAAAACTTTTTATTTCTCTGTGATAATGTATTGCCTTTTATCATTTATTTATCAAATTGTACTTTGTCATCATTTTGTGTTATTAAGTTTTTAATTATTTTATTTGTATGTTACTAATTCTGCATTTCTTTCTCTCTCTCTCTCTCTCTCTCTCTTTTTTTTTTTTTTTTTTGAATATGAATTTAGAACTATGTTTAAGAGTTATATTCTGCTCATTATTTATAATTTGTGTGCTTGATGCTAAAATCTTAATTGCATTGTTATGAACGTTATTGCAAAAAAGAAGTTTTTACAAAGTGCAATATTACTAAAATTTAGCGAAGCAATTATCCAAGGAAAGTAGCAAAACGGAATGTTTTTGTCTGTTCAAAAATGCATTCTTTTAGCCAACCTGTTGTTGCTTTTAGTGGGAAAACTGTAAATTTTATTTTTGGTTCATCTTCACTATTTTCGTATTTTAAATAATTGTTTTGGGTTAGCTACATTAGAATTTCTTTTGTTTCATGTTTAAATGTGAGCTTCTTGTTAGAATGTCCACCAAGGGTTTTCTTTTTGCCTTTTGGAATTGATGCAATCTTATCTTGATTTTTGTTCATTGAATAATAGTGCAATTTTATTTTTAATGTGTGAATAAATTTTTTTATTTCCAAGGTAAATGAAATAACCTGTTATGAAATTTATAAAATGCCAAGAGGCCTGTATTGTATAAAATATAGCACTTTTTATTAGTATTTATAGTGTTTTATTTATTCATTAAATATATCCAAAGAAATTAAAAAGATTTTGAAAGATTGGTTGTGAGTAAATTTCATAAAATGGATTTTTTTTAATAGCTCTAATTTTTTTCCTTCTATTTCCAGTTCTATAGAGCTGTGATTTAGCTGAATGTAAAGTTTAGCTATAATGTAAATTTTTACCTGAATGATTTCTCATATACTAAATATTAGAAACAAATAGAGTTCTGATTTCTCACAGAACAAAACAAAAACTTTTAGTGATGCAAACAAATATTAAAAACATATATGAAATGCAAGATCAAGCGACTTTTATTCAATCAATTGTTTAATTGTTTCTTAAGAAACTCTAACTTGGAAACCAGTTATTGTTGGCTTTTGTTTTGTTTGCTATTGATTTTTGAGTTGCTCTTACTGTTTTTCAACTCTAGCTATGTAGTTTTTAAATTTTAGACTAATTTTCCTTGCAGCATGGTGAGATGTAAGATAATTTAGTTCAAATTAAAAAAAAAAAAAAATTGAACTATGGTGTTTATTGCAGTAATCATTTTGTTGATGAAATGTGGACGGTAAGATTTTAAGTATTTATATTATTCAAATTTTGTATTAATTTTACATTTGAATCTTATAAATTGCTTGGATTTTTTTGCGTGCCCAGTGAATATTTGTTCTTGAAATTCTCTCTCAAAATAAATCTCTTGAAAGAGGCATAAAAATTAATCTTAGTTAAATTTTTCTCTCTTGAAGTTAGGTTCAGTATCTTTCTCAGCATTAGGATCTACTGTAGAACATATAATATAACAGCACTGTAATTTTTGTTTGGTCACTTAATGCATTGATTGACTTCAGCAATCAATGCATGTGTGGTTGTCAAAATGGTTCTGTTTTTCTAAGCAAGGTATAATTTTTCATTGTCAGATGAGCATTGACTGTTATTGTTTTTTGTATTGTTTCATAAGTTATAGAAACTCTTTCCCCATTAATAGCAAATGGAATTATGTTTGCAGATTACTTGTGTCTTCATATGTATATATATATATGTTGTTCCTGATCATAACAATATCATTCAATCCAATACTATTTGAAGAAAAGTCCATTTTTGAATGATCTTATGGAGCATGGTAAAACCGTTGAAGGAGTCTTCAACTCGTGATAATTATTCTGTAATAGAGGTCATTGCCAAAGATAGATATTTATATTATTTTGATTTTAGTAGTTGATATGTATCCTATTTGTTGTTACTTTTGTACATTTTGTTTAAGGACTTTTATATATTGTTTTTAATATAATAAATTTGTCTTCATTTTAAAAATGAGTAATTGTTTTTACTTCTGTAAAAGAGACAATATGTAATAGGACCAAGGTTTAAAACTATAATTCATGTCTTTTATTTATAAATTTTTAATGAAAATGTTGTATCTTCAGAAATTACTAGGCCCAATTGCTTTTTTTCCCATGTAGACTTTCAGGAGTACTCAATTACATTTTGTATTTTTATTAGTACTATATTTTTTTTATTTGAAAAAATTTCATCTATTTTCAAAAATCTAATTTGGCTTCGAATTATTGTATAAATAAATTTGTAAAAACTTTTAATTCCCTAAAAAAATCCCAAAATATGCTTTTAAATTCCCTATTAAACTATGGTGTCTGATATCATCTGTAATAAATATCCAGTTATTCAGATATCATTTCAATTAAAACAGATTAGATGGAGTCAGAAAAAAAGCTGGGGTAGGAATCACATCTCTCTCTCTCTCTAACTTACTTTTGAATGTTATTTTCAGAAGCACTCTTTAAAAAGTTACCATGAACTGTTTTTAATTTGGGAAGTAGCAGCACATAGCAGTCAATATTTTCCCAAATGAATTTTTTTGGTTCATATTGTAACAGGAATAATTTATAATTTCAAAAAATTTTCTGTAGCTTTTAACATTTCAAAAACAATGGAAAACAGAACAAAATAAAGCAAACTCACATTGAAAAGCAAATTTCTTCATTAGATGTAATTTAAATTTTTCCTTTTGATGTGCTTTTCCTCTCCCCTCAAAAATACATAGAATCACATTTATTTACTGAAAATCTCTATGAATTGTAAATTTTTGGAAGAAAATTTTTATAAAAAAATTCAATCAAAGAACTGACTTTATTTTTTCATATTACTAGTTTACAATATTTTTTAGGTCTGATGTATACAAAAAGAAGCATATTAAAAGTATTTATGAAAAAAAAATCAATTTTGTTCAAAAAGTACTAAAAGCAACTCGACAGTAACTTAAACTATATTTTGGCTGGTAAAATTTAACGAAAAAAAATAATAAGCACTTTGATTATTATTTGCAGTTAGTGCAATTAGTTTTTCCCATCAAATATTCTAGAGTTTGAAATAAGCATGGCTCTGTGTTACAAAATTATAAAGTGTGTTAGAAATGTTATTGCAAAGCATTTTAAAAGACAGTGAAAAGTATTAAAAAGTTTGTTTCTGTGTCTCATAAAGTGAAGGAAGTTGAGTTGAAGAGAGGAAATTGCAGTACAAGAAGAATCATATTTCATATTGTAACCTATTGTGGGATATTTACTCTTCATAATACGAAGCTAAACCTTCGACTTATTTTTACAGTACATGAAACTGAATAAAAAGAAAGATGTGCAAACCTTTAAGATTGCACATCTGGAAATCTTTTAATCAATGGAAATCTTTTAAGAATTTTTATAATTCTTAAAAGATTTCCCTTATTTTAATCCAAAAATATTCTCCTCAGATAAATCATATTTATAGACAAAATTGGCTAAGAAACACAAAAGAAATACTTCATGTTTGGCAATTTTTTTTTTTTCATTAACAAGAAAATTTTGTCAAATACATAAAAAACAAATATTTTGTTTATTTGAATGATGAGATAGTTGATAATGAATCAATATTTGATATATGTATATCTAATGTACGAACTATGTTGGGAGAAAGTGTAAGAAATGCATTGAGCTCATAGAATTTACTACCCACTGATAAGAAGCAATTGCTGAAGGATGTTGTTCATCTTCCATTTGATCTTTAGTAAAACACAGCAGAATAAGGTACTTACAGTCATAGAAAGAAATAGGACATACTGAATAACCTGCGCAATCCTCTTAGCTGGACAAAATTGGTATCACTCATCATGGCTTAAAGGGAAATAAGTTATGGTGTGAATGGATAAGAGGAATTTCTTCTATTAATGCCGGATTTGTTTTTTGTCATATCTGATTTTTTATCTTTTGGCCAAAATTTGAATGTTTTCTTAAAATTCTGCTCGATAGGTTTTGTGTTATGAGAATTTAAAAAAAATCACTTCTAATGATGAATATCTGAAACATTTGACGATATAAAATTTTATATTGCCTTTTTCCCCCCTTATTATATTTACACGAATCGATTGATAATTTTTTTCCCAGTACTAGAAGTATTTTTAAAGACTGGAAGTAAATGAGAAATAAAGAAAAAGTAATATATGAATTATTAAATATAGTTACGATAAAAAGTTGAATTGTAACATACATTTTTTATTACATATTTGGATTCCCAATGTCATGAAACAATCAGAATTTCTTGCAATTCCCTCTATCGATTGAACTATTCAATTTTGAAATAACAATCGAAAAATGCAGTCTTATGGAGCTAGCTCTAAACTAGTTTTAAATCATAAGTATCGATCCATTTATCACGTGTAGAAAATGGGGGAAATCAGGGAAATGTTACTTATCGTTTGCCCGATGTAATCATGTGTATGCCTCCTATTAGTTTTTATCGAACTTCTTTAGAACTAATCATTACCAAATGAAATTTAAAACATTAGACCATTCGCCTCCACTGTCAACAAAATACGTTTGCTTTATAAGAAAAATCTTTTTTTAGAAGTTTGTTAGTAATTCATTAACATAATCTTTTAGCCATTGAAGAGTAGTGTTAGTTTTGTCTCTGTAACACATTCACGCCAGTGTATACCACTGATTGCTCACACTAACTCCTAATAAGCGGTGCGCACCACCGGTAGCTCGCACTTGAATGTTTCATGAGGTGGTGCGTAACGCCAACAATTTAGCAACTAGAAGAAATTTCCATTAGTTGGAAATTTAACGTACGAGGGTCGTTCCCTAGATCCTTAGAAAATTCGAGAGATGGCAATCTTAGCTTTGAAAATGGTTTGTTTTTAGCAAGCATCATGACTCATTAGACAGCTGTCTGAATCCCAGTTTCTCGTATTCGTGATCATGACGCCTTTCACGCCTCAAACATTCTTCGTTATAACTTTTTCGGTCGATGTAACTATCCTCGACTTCTTTGGAGTTGATTCACCATAAGCAACCCATTGCTTTTGTTTTTATTTGGCTTCCGGTGCATAATGAATCCAAGTATCACCGACAGTGACAACTCGACGCGACAGCATTCAAATTTAGATTTGGTGACAAATGACTACCAAATCAAAACTAATTTATAAATTTGTCAAATTTGTTTCAGTTTCATTTAATAGATGGCAGCACTCACTGGTAACAACAATTTACCTTAATGATGCCATCTGTCTTCAAATACCTGTACTTTTTGAACCACCCTCGTATATTAGTTGAAAAGGTAGGATTTTTTTTTTTTCTAAATTTCAATTCAATAAAATAAATGTAACGGTTAAAGTTAGTTACAGTATTCTCGCTTTACTAATAAATTTTTCGGTCGGCCTATATTGCTGTCATGTGGTATACCAAACCATATGACAGCAATAAGGTAAAAAAATAAATAAATAGCAGCATCAGTTACTATCGCAGTAATTTTTCACTTTTGTTCGACTTCCTCCGATAAAGCAAACTTTTGAGCCATGAAGAGTGATGTTAATTTTTTTAGTTCGAGTGATGTCAATTTTTTCGTGATGTTAATTTTCCCATTGGTGTGGCGTGGAAATTAGGGGAGAGGAGTGCCAGTTCGCGGGTGTTCTCGTTACTTGACCGAGATTCAACAATTATGAGGTCCGTCACCATTAGCCCTCGCGTTGCTTCTTATTGAGACGTTAATACAGATTCAAAGTCCTAGGTTGATTTCTGTGCAATAAAAAAGGGGTTCAGTACTGGAAATTAATACTTTTTTTTAATACAATTCCATTTCAATCATAATAATTTCAGAGTCCCATTATTTCTCATCCATTAACATCTGGACCTTCCTTTCTTAAGATATGATCTTTTTAGAACTACCTGTATTCATAAAAAAAAAAAAAAAAATGTTTGCTTCCAAGTCCTTTCACCTTTATTTGTAACGAGGAATTCGTTTCTACAAGCTTTCTGTTTGCTTCTACTACCCTAACACCTCATTTTGTTCTTTATCAGTTTCTCTTCTTCACAGGTCCCATATCTGCAATAATCAGGCTCTTCTCTCGTATTTATTAAACTCGACACTCTTCCTGGTGAAATTCAGGAAGTTCCAAAATATCAGCTCCTTCAATTGCTTAAAAATTCGAAGGAGACGTTGGCTTTACATGCCATACTAAAGAGTAATTACTGCCGTTTGGGGCAAGTTCTTATTTAAAAGAGCCTATTGTGGAAACTACTAATTTTTCGAATGAAAACACTGTGATCTGATCAATACTATGTGATCCTGATCGTTACGTTTGTTCGATCATATGTAATTGTAACTATTTGTCTAAATAGTATAGTTTGAATTCGGACAGAACTCGTCTCTCTTCATCTGATCGATAATAATGAGATCACACACACTTGATCAAAAGTATGTACTTCCAACCCTGATAATGGTCGCGGTATCCTAGTGGTTGTGACAGCGGACTCGTGGCCGGTGGTTTTCGTTGAGTCATGGGTTCGGGGCCGCGGTAGCCTAGTGGTCAAGGTCATGGACTCGCGGCCGGCGATTTTCGTTCAGTCGCGGGTTCGATCCTTGGCTGCCAAAGATCCGCCGTGTAACCGGGGCTGATGCACGTTAAATCTGTTCGGGGCCCAAAGTCCTCCCGTTGGCGTGGTGTGGATGTTAGGGGGTTGCTAGCTCAGGTGTCGTCCTCGTCGCTTGACCGTGGCTCAAAATTACGAGGTCCGTCGCCAATAGCCCTTGTGTTGCTTCTAGTGCGATGTTAATAAAAACTAAACTATTCTTTTCATTATAAAAGAACTGCTACAATTTAAATATCATTCTAAATAACTAGAAAATTATTAAATATCTCAAATTTGCTACCAATTTTTTTATTTGAATTTTTCATAATGTCATGGAAATGACAAATCTTCTAAAAGAGTACATTATGTTTATCAAGCATTTCACAATTCCGTAGTTCCATTATTGTAGATAATTATAAATGCAGGGGCTTTATTTCTTTTTCTTTCACTTATTTTAGTTTTTTAAAATACCATGTACCAAATGTGGCCGCTGTAGCCAAGTGGTCATGGACTTATTTCCAGTGTTCTGTTCAGTTGTGGGTTCAAAATTATGAGGTCCGTTACCAATAGCCCTCGTGTTGCTTCTAGTGCGACGTTAATAAAAATCTAAATTAAACTGAGTCATGGGTTCGAGCCGTGATGCCACAAAAAAAAAAAAAAAAAGCCGGGGCTGATGCGTTAAATCTGTCTGGCTCAAAGTCCTCTTGTTGGAGTGGTGTGGAAGTTAGGAGAGGGGGTGTCGTCCAAATCACTTGACCGAGTACCAAAATTACGAGGTCCGTTGCCAATAGTCCTCGTGTTGCTTTCAGTGCTACGTTAATAAAACCAACCAATCTAAACTTGATATGCATCTTTCAATAGCCTTCGTGAAAGAGAACGCGCGAAATAGAATCAGGATTTTTCTGCTATTTTACTAGTTTGTGTCGGAATTTTCCACCTGTATTTGAATCTCTTAGCAGTATTATAATATTGAGACTCCCAAGTCCTTTTTTAGGCTTTTCCTGATTCAAATTTCCTACTTTTGAGGATTACCTTTTTTAGGTAGTTACCTGCTTCATGACCGAGGGACCCAAATGATCTTTCCTTTCTCATGGCGCTTACTATCATCAGTAAACACGGGGAGGAGGGGCGCTCCCAAGATACCATAGCTATCTTTCTCTATTTTCGATCCTCTTGTCACATTTGTCTTTTTCCCCCCCTCTCAGGGGCTCATGTTCGACACCCGAGTGAAAACTTTTGTAAGAAAAAGCTGGATGACTTCAGTGCGCCTCTCTTTGATTTGTGGAGGTGCACTGAAGATAACAAATTTATAATAGATCCAAAACCTTGTGCCCCGACGGAGGATCCGTCAACCCCTTCTCCCACGGTGGGGCAACAAATGTTTACACCAAATACGGCTCGTTTTTTTCTTAATGAAGACATCAGATACTTCTTTCAGTACTTTCTTCTTTCCTTATCGAAAAGACTAAAAAGTAATGTAGAGTCTGTTAAGACCATAACGCAAAATGCGCACCTGGAACTTGTTCCTCGTAGTGTCATTAACGAGGTAGGCTTCAGACAGCAGGCCTCTTAAATATACATCGTATGGTCCATTTCGAAGTTTTGTCCCTCATACCACCCTCAATTATTTTCGAGGAGTTGTTTCAGCAGCGGATTTGATAAATGTATCAACAAATCAAGGAGAATGTGCTGCAGGATCAGAAGGTCTGTGAAGTGAGGTGTTTTATGGTATGCCGGGATGGAAGGGTATTTAATGTTTAACGCTTTATGCTAACGTTTTCGATGCCGTTCCTTGAAAAAAAAAAAAAATCAATTATCTTTAACATAATCAATCAATAATAATGCTTAAAATAATCATTCAATAATCCTGAAAATAATCATCAAAAATCCTTAAATATAATTGAGAATTTCATAATGAATCACAAAAACACAGCGAAAAAAGCTCCAAAACAATTTTTCAAGGATGACATAATCCCAAGATGCAGAGTAACCCCCATTTTACCCTTTAAAATCAGTCTCTTATTTGGACAACAAAAATTAATAAATAAATGTAACGATGGGATATTCCGCATGCAAGTCTTTTTCGTCGTCCTTGTGCAATTCGATTGAGTCTTTCTATTCTCTTGTCGATTGACGAGAAAAAAATTTAAAGGTTTTTCTTTTTCGATTAAATGAACAGCTTCTTTCAGCAAGACCTTTACCCATTTTTTTGTTTTTGAATTTGACTATAGAAAATTTGTACGTCACATCGTCTTCACCGTAAGGAGCAATTTGAATGGGAATGACCTCTTTGCCAGTGATTATTAACGCCATTGTGAAATGAAATTGGTAAATATTTGATTTGTTTTTTCAGACTGGCAAAAGTAGCATTGGTCTTTTAGATGGTGAAAAGTTTTCAGTATTCAAAAAGCAATCTTTCTCGTTCGATTACCGTTTCCATGCACTCGGATTTTACCTTTTTCCAAAAATTCTATCCCACAACTACAAAATGCTTACAATCGACTCTAAACTACGTTGTCGATGTTTATATACGAATGTTGCTTATTGCCGTTTCGAGTATCATGCAATCAGAAAATAATGTAAAAAAAATGAATGTCTGTCAAGTAAGTTTAGTGCAAGATTTCTTGTTTTAAAAAGTAAAAAAATTATTCAGACTGAACGGGTAAAGAAAATACTTAAATTTATTTTATATTTTTTGTAAAAGTGTGCATCATAAAAGAGTTGTTATAAAAACTCTCATATGAAATTCAAAATCAGTATTATTAACAATATATGTCATTTTTCAATAAATTTACTTTTGATCAATATAATTATTCCATAATTTAAGTTGTTTTTATAACAAACAAATCAATTTAATTTATTCGGAATATATTAATTAGGTTAATTCATTTAATTAAATAAAAAAAAGTATATTCAACTAAATAATATCCAATTCTTCAATTTTGCGAATAAGAACCACTTAGTTCTAAATTGGGTAGGAACCAATTATTAAGTTTTGTTTCAACAAGTTCAGATTATAATAGTTTCTTTGATTTTACTCGTGAAAAAACTTTTAATTTATCTTGTGAATGAACACATTTAGTTATTGCATAAGTACATAACATTCCAGTAAGATAAAATACGTAGTAAAACATAAGGCAGAATTCACTGTGAAAATATGTTTTGAATAATGTGATAGATCGATATGAGTAGAATAAACTTAGATAATAGACATTTTAGTAGATACGGGAAAAGACAAACACATTCAGAAAAAGTTATTTGAAAAGAAATGTAGAAATTCTAACTTAATATTCAAAATCAGTATTATAAACTGTGTAAGTGATTTTTCAATAAACTTAGTTGATCAAATGTAATTATTTCATAGTTCAAAGGGTTTTTATAGACTAAAAATTCAACCTAAATTTATTCAAATTATATACTAATTCAGTTAATTCCTTTATCTAAGTGAAACGTTGTTGGAAAAGAATGTATATAATAAATTGTTTTTTTTAAAAAAACTTGAATATCAGTTGTAAAAATATAAGAAATATATAAACTTTTAAAATATTTTTAGATTTCAATGTTAAACAAGTCTGTTAGTCTTAAGAATCATAGTGAATGTAAGGAAGAAAAAAGAAGTGTATTTTTGAAAAGGCTAAATTTAAAGGAAAAATAACAATGAAGTTTTAAGAAGTAATCATTAAAGAAAAAATAGTAATTAAAGAACTTATACATAAAAAAATTACTGTAAAATAATTTTAAAATTTGAACTAATTGAATATTTCTATTAAACAAAATTGTCTTAGTTTCAAAGACTGTAATAATTGTAAGTAAAAGATGTTAAATTCTTTTCCTATTCAAAATAACTTATAAAATTATGTTTCTTATAGTATTTTCATTAGAGTGTTTCAAAATGTTGAAACATATTCAATAACAATGTTTACGTAAGAAAGTAAAGATCACTATGCATTCAAAAATATTGATTTCAGAAGAGTTTATTTTCAGTAGCAAAAATAATAATCATTTACCATACAGTTTATGTGTATGGAAGTTTTGAGAAAATAGCTGATATTTATCTCATTATTTTTCAAAATTAATTTTTTAAACTTCAACTAAATAACACTTTGTCAAATATATGTAACATTGCGTAAATCAGAATAAGAATTTACGATTAAAATTTACTTCCAATAAATTTATTCAAAATATATTAATTTAGTTAATTAAAATCAATAAAGTGGCAGCGGTAGCCTATTGGTTATGATCGCGACCGGTGGTTTTCGTCGAGTCATGGGTTCGAGTCCTGATACTACAAATACCCACCGTATAATTGGGGCTGATGCATGTTTCATCTGTAGAAGTTCTAAATCCTCCCAGTGGCATGATGTGGAAGGAAAATGCCAGCTCAGGTTTCGTTCTCGTCGCTTGAAAAGGGCACATCTGACACCAATAGCCGTTATGTACCTTCTTAGCGTGATATTAATAATCAACAATCAATAAATTCTTTTTCCTGATATAAAATTTTCGGTCATGGTTATTAGAGAGAATTTTAGGAAGAACGACATGAATATATTTTCTAATTATTATTTATACTTATTAGACATTATATTAGAATTTTTTTTAAAATAAAGCAATAGCTTACGATTATTGTACAAATTTCTCTTTAATTTCTTTCTCACTTATGGTTAGATTTTCCATATTTTGTACCATTTTCAAAATAGGGTCATTTTAAAGTACTAAACTAGTCTTTTGCTATTCATTCAGAATAAGACCAAGTTTTGTTTTACAATTATAAAATATTTTGTAATTAATGTCTATTTTATCCGTTGCTATTTCAAATGCAAAGTGATCAAAACTTGAAGAAGAAAAAAAACTGTTCTTCCCAGTAAGGATACACTAGACGCCACATTTGTAAGCTCAATCACGCATAGACCAGGTAGATCGTGGTATCTTGCATATCCCTTACCAGCTTTGACTTCATGTTTTTCTTCTATGGCTTTCTCAGGCGGACGGGCAAACAGTTTTGACTAATTTGGATTGGAACACATGTACAAGCAGCTTAGAAATATTTTAAATCTAAATAAAACTTAGAATAGTAATTTACTAAGTATATGCCCAGAACTCTTTTCGAAGTTCAAGTTATTATTTAAAAAAGGGAAGAGTCTTTGTAGAGAATTTGCAAGTAGATCGTCCAACAAGAACCGAGCTAGTTGGCTCTAGCACTACACGGCAACCCTGTGAGTTCCACAGTCACCTTCTAGTTTGGATGATATCCTGATTGCGTCGGAGCACAGAAATACAATACCTTCCCGGGAGATATCTAGCTCATATTTTTCTGTTGATGAGGGTCCTCAACTTTTTTTTCTCAGAGAGAACTCAATGATATAGTTAGAGATTAAGGCCTTTCCAAAGATAAAGCCGAATTGCAAGGATTAAGGCTAAAAAACAAAACCTGCTTATCATCTGGGACGTTATTTTCGTGTGGTACAGATATCAAAAGAAAGAATTTCTTCAGCCTTTCTTCGAAGACGGAAACATGGTTTTTAGCAGTGATGTTAGAGGGTTCATGAAGTTCTTTGAAATAGAATTAAGCTAAATGTGTGTGGAATCTATATTCATTGATTCATCTAAAACTAATCTCAAAGCTATCATGCTGCATAATGGAAATGCATTTACATTTAGGGATGGGAATGTTTGTCACTAAATAGATATTATTTTCTAATTTTATTAGCAGATAGCGAAAATAAAGTATCTTTGGTAACTTTGGTACGAGTATTGTTTATATATTTAAATATTAAAAATAAAGAAATACATTAAATTAAATGCTGGTAAAAAAGGATTTGAAAATATTTTTATATTCCGTAGTGTGAGCTGAGAATTTTTGGCAAAAGCATTTAATATTTTTATTGAAAAAAAATTAATTAAGAAATCCCCTTCAAATGTTTTAATATGCAACGCATAAAATATTATACTCTTACCAAAACACTCAAAATAATATATAAATATGTTTTATTTTAGTTTGCAGTGTCAGCAAAATTAAATACTAAACGGTACATAAACTTGTTTAATTATTTAAAAATTTTATTAAAAAGAACAAATTAATAAAGCTACACAGGGAATATATTTAATATTTAAATTCATATTCAACTCTTATTTGCTTTCTTGATATATAATAATAAGAATCAAAATAAAGAGAAAATTTTCCTAAAGCAATTCTTTGTAAATCTTATCCTCAGATTTAATCAAATCCACCTATATATATTTGATTTTGCATCAATATGCAGGGTGGCCATAATTAAATTGATAGCGCTCAGAGTGTTCTGTTGAGCGATCTAATTACGCCAAACGTAGTAAGAAGATTAAAAATGACAGGGAAGGGGGGAGCGAAAGATTCCTCGAAAAAAAAACAATTAGTTCTGAAAGTTATTGCTAGGGGAATATGTGGCACTTTGAAATTAAAAGAGAGTTTTAAAAAACGCAAAATCAATACTGAAATAAAACCATCTTTTATTTAGCCCAATGAAATCAGGTTCAATGAGGCCATCTTTTTTTGGATCACATATTACATTGTATGCACAACAGCAGAAAATAACATCTTCGCACGAATCTCGAGTAAAATCCGAGATATGTTATCCTTCAACATAGTTGGCAATAATATTTTTTTGTGTTCTGTCGACAATCGCTGATGAAAGTCTTCTAGTGTATCCTATGGTACGGGTTTCGTCCTCTGTCTGACTGAACCTTCAGAGAACCTGTTTTCTTAAACTTCACAGCCATTGCTTTTAAGCCATTAACTGACATAGGGCCGTTACCTTTACGCTTTTCTTGTGCTTCCTAAAAGCACGAAGAGTGGCTCACGTGTTGCTCTAGTAAAGGTAGAAGAATTTGACAAGTAACACATAAGAAGGAGATATTAATGACATAAAGAAGGAGACATTAATGCACGTAACTTTCAATTAAATTGTTTCGAAAAGTAACACATTGTCTTTTAAAGTCTAAGAAGATGACACTTAACTAAACGATGTAACGTGAAATTTGAACACAGAATTTCTGCAGGTGTTGCCGCTTTCTTTAGTACTCAGTAAATGAAACTGCAGAGAAGGAGCCTTTATCAGTGTTAATGAACATTTTTTGCTCTTTAAAATTGTTTCCATATTGAACTTGAATTGAATTGTTAAAAGGGCTAAATAAATTGTAATTTTATTTCAGAATTGATTATATTTTTTTAAAACTCTTCTCCAATTACACAGCACCACATATTCCCCTAGTGGTGACTTTTGGAACTAATTTTTTCCACGGAATCCGTCCCCCGTCCTGTTTAATCTTCGTACTACATTTGGCTCAATTCTCGCAACTAGATCGAACTCTGAGTACTGTCAGTTTAATTATGGTCCTCCTGTACATAAACCTATTGTAACCAAACAACTTCGAGTTACATCATAAGCCTTAAAATACATGACGAGAATCAAAAATAATCTATGGAAGAATTATAAATGCTTAAGCAAAATTTTTATGCATTATTATGCACATCATATATATTTTTTCAAGTTTTCTAATTCATACCTAATAAAAATGCGAGAATTTTAGAAATTGTTCAGGAATTTAAAGACTACAAAATATATACAATTGAAAATAATATATATATATATATATATATCCAAGACCTTTGACAGATATTTTACTCCATTCGGAAAGAGCACTTTTGGATGAGTTTACCCCTTCCTTCCTTCCTCCTGGAATCATTCGATCTAGTTCCTCCGTTCTTATTGCATTCTCGCTGATGCAAACGCTATAGAGGCTCATCCGTGTGTTCGTCGGTTAAAGGCTCTATTTTGGAAGTGTGAGAGGAGGTCATACGTGTGCGTCGCTATCCCTGTTCGACGGGGGTTTTCGGCAAACGTTTGCTTGCTTCCAATGCGAAAGTAAGCTGTTGAGTAGGAGAGAAATACCAGCAATATCTTCGGGTTTCTCGGAGGCGTATTGTCTTCCGTAACACATCGTGTTATAGAAGGTTATACACCTGGGAAGGCAGAGAGGAAAAACCGACTCTAAATAATTCAGAACAACAAAGAACAGGTTTCTGGCGGTCTGCAGACTTGAGTGTTCTCACTCTTTTAGAAGAACTAGTTAGAAAACATAGGTCGTTATTTCGGTCCCCATCATTATTTGCATCTTTTCCTATGCGACACTCAGTGCATATGGAAGAAAATTATAATGTCTGACCATGGTTCTTGAGAAAATCAGATATCAGGAACATAAATGGACGGTTTGTAATAACTATGTTACTGGGCCACCAGTCAGGTTATACAAAACAGCCCTGCTTTCTATGCTTGTGGGCTAGTACAACCGAAGAACTACATTGGACAAAATCTGAATAGGCACACTGAGACACCGTAGCCCTCAACGAAAAATAACGTCATCAATGCTATCTAGGTTCCACCAAACAACACCTATGTGGTGACCGGGTGTGATAGAATAGTCCCACTGTAGTTCATGCATGTCGTAAGAGGCGACTAAAATGGGTACCCAGTGTTTGAGGGTATAGACAGGCACCCTTCCCCCAGTTGCCTGTATCAGGGGACCTCAGGGACTTGCCTTCTTTAGGCAAGTACGGGCATCATGACCCCGAGGCACCTTAGTGATCGTTTTCTTTCCTATGGGGTTCACTGTCTTTGGTAAACACAAGTGACGCATCCTCGGGTTACCCTAGCGATCCTTCTTTATCCTTCTCTATTTCCCTTCTTGTTGACCAATTTTTGTCTTTTTTCAATTTTCTCACTCGTCTGGACCACATTTACATCCTATTTGGCACAGCATGGCCACATCTGGCTCTTACGCCAATAACCTTCACTTTCCCTCACTCACCCCATCAAAAAAAGTTTCATTACCACCTCTTCATATTAAATTGGGGCTTTTGTAGCAATTTGTTAAATCACTGTCAAAAGATGGGGAATCTGTGTTTTCGAAACTGTGTGAAATCTAGTCGAAAGGTATAGTTTTTAATGGCCTCGACATACGTAAGCGTTTATCTGAAAAACTCTTTTTAGAAACTATGAAGAAAAAGGGAAAAGATGCGAAGAACTCTCTTTCAAGGATGTAGTAATCAAGATTTCAGGGAATACTAAAGACTCTGACTACAAATCTATAGCTCAACGCATGCTGGCTGCATATAAAATTCAAGGATGCAAGATAAGCTTCGTAGTTCATTTCCTACTCGCCCATATTTTCCTGAAAACTTGGGAGTCTACAGTGAAGAACAGGGTGAAAGATTTCACTAGATGTTAGTGATATCGAAAGACAGAAGGAAGATGCAACGTCAGCTTGACAGCTGAGCATTGTTGAATGCTCAAGCGAGAAGCCAAAGTTGGAAAGCATCAAAGCGAAGAAAAAGCTTCTCCAGAAAATTGAATGAATATAAAATTGTAAGTATACGTCTCAATTTTTTTTGGATTAATTATAACAATTAATATGTTTAGTTCATTGTAATAAACTAATGATTTTATATAATTACTGATTTTTTTTTTTTTTTTTTTTTCAAACTTTTTTTTCCCCCCCCCTTTTTTTTTGCACAAAAGTACGTGATGGGGAGAGGGGGAAATAGGGGTCATTTTTTTTTTTTGATTCAGCAAACTTTAAAACATATAATTCGGCAAAAATATCCCATGCAATCGGACTTTTTTAAGAGGAAAGGGATCTGTGTTATTTAAGTAAGAATAAAAAAATTGGTAAGATGAATACTTCATTTCCCTTATCTTGAATTCGGAAATAATTTACCATGATAAGTACAGAGGAAGATTTTAACATTAATAAAATTGCAAAAACAATGTTTCGAAGTTCTGTCATTAAATTATTAAAAGAAAAATGAGGAACCTAACAAAGATATTGATTGTAAATCAGACGTGATTAAAGATTTTAACGCTATTCTCTTGGAATACAAAGCAACATTAGAAGATTTAAATAAATCTATTGTAACCCTCTCTCTCTTACTATTCTAGATGACTAAGAGGCTGAAATTGAAAATTCATTAGAATATAATGAATCGATTGTGCTATGGGGATTACGACTTTAATAATGACGACTTAATAATAAAGCAGCAATTATGAGGAAAAAAATAAAATAAATACTTTCAGCGCTGAAAACAATGCAAGAAAGGATACCAAAAAAGTCTCTGAATGTAACGGAACAGCAAGTCGGGTGAAGGTACTTAGACCTGTCACCCGCAACATCTACATCTATTGATGAGTCCTGCAACATTACTGAGACTGCACAAGTATCACTCTTTGGGAGATATACGTAGAACTTCTCGGAATGCTGCAGCTCAAGAGAAAAAAATTGTGAATGCTATAGAAGCATATCTGTAACACATCTTAATCAATTTAAATAAAATAGTTTCTATCGCTACTGATGAAGATAAAAGTATGACAGGAGTAAATTCAGGGACTGTTATGATTTCAAAGAACATAGCTGACCACGAAATTCTTACATTCCACTTCGTAATACATCAAGAAGAGCATTACTCCCAAATATTTCCATATTTCCAAATATTCTCAGATAGTTACATTATTGAAAACTTCGTAGTAAAAATAACTAACAGCATCTCTTAGCCAAAACATTTTGTCAATGCCAATTTAAGGTATTCATGGAAGAAATGAATAGTGAGTACATAGATTTACTTCTGCTCAATAAATTTCGTTATCTTTCCAGAGAAAACGATCTGAAGCGCTTTGCTTCACGTATAAAAGAAATTATTTTTACTCGAAAAATACATAACACATTCGGAATTGGAAGAAGATTCAAGGTTACAAAAATTCTTTTTCATAATCAACAATACTTCGCATCTTAATGTTTCCATTGTATTGTTGAAAGAGAAAGAAAATGTCGCTGTTAAGAAATAAAAAAAAATGCTTAAAAGTTTCTCGTTTTCTCAGATTAAGTATGTACTTATTCTTTAAGAATATCAAAAGTTGACAGCTATGAAACAGCTGTCTAAAATAGAAACAATAACATTTGATACATGGAATAGTTTGTCTGAAACATGTGAAACGATAAAAAACTTATTGTAGTTCTCACAATCATTTGTCTCTACATATTCATGCAAACAAACATTCTCTTCCGTAAATAAAAGTAAGCTAAGATGCAATTTAACAAACGATAATTTGCAATCATACCTAAAAATGAAAACAACTAACTATTTACGGGACAATACAAAGCTTTCAAAAACGGTGCATGATCACTGTTCTTAGTTTGAATAAACAAAAATTATCACTTTTCAAAAAACTATAAATGCTTACATATACAACATGGGAGTTCCTAGCATCTTGATCATGGGTATGTAAATCAGTGAAACTTAAAAATTCGTAGCTTAATGCAAGAACAAACAATGTCAGTTATAATAATTATTAAAAACATGAAATTTCAGGATAAAATGCTTTTAGTAATATTGGTACTGAAATTATTTGACGAAGATTGAAAGTCTGATGCCTAGCATTATGATATTTTGACATTGGTTGTTTCTTGCACTAAGCCACAGGAAGGAAAATATCTTTGATAGTCAATTTTTAAAGGAATGTAAAATTTTACTTTGTGTGCTTACTTATAAAATATCTTTTGATAGATTAATTTATATTTTTTGTAAATCTTTTTTGGTTCTGGATTATACTATATTTGTTTAAATAAATCGTTTTCTATAACTATTTCCGTACCAAATATGCAATCTTGGATTGGTAAATGATTTCATAGTTCGAGTTTTGTCTTATGAAAGCAAAAACTATAACTTTTTGTAAAAAAATTGTTTTTTTGTCCGTGTGATTGTGTTAATGAAAATGAAATGCAAGCTGAGAAGTGTTCTTTGAGTGGCTGACAGATAAGAAATATTTATTTGATTTTTCAAAATTTAGTTGGAACGTCATGTACATGTATGTACCGAGAGTGGCAGTTGTTATAACAACTTTTCATTTCAACATGATATGACGCAATTTAATTTGAAATACATCGAATATGGGATTAGATCCTATATATTTATTTGAGTTGCATTTATTTTCCTTAATTCTTTTGACATTATTTTGGTCTTTCAAGTAGAAGATTTCTTTTCTTTCAAGCTGAGATCTTATTGGTTTGTTTAAAAAATAATTAGTTTGTTAATATAAGTAACCTTAATCTACAACGGGTGTGGTTAATTTCTTGATAGACGAGTTCAGATATAACTTTAGCACTCTTTATACCGTCTTACGTTCATGATTAGGAGTTTGTAAATAGAAATAAGGATAGAATCTGCTTCACCTAGGAGAGGAAAAGGATTTACTTCATCACGCAGTTAAATTAATTAATTTATGCCAGTTTAATGAAGCATTAATCTACAATAGTCAGGGATGATCTCCTGTACGAGAGAGTGATCGCTTCCTGATGGTGCATTAGCTACCAGAGAATCTGGTTTGGTGAAGATGACTCTGGACTACCGTTCCTGGCACAAAGAGCGAGATCACCTCGGAACGTGGAGATTTGTCTGTTCTCTCTTCTTGCTTGGAGTCTTAACCTTGGAGTATGTTTAATAACCTTCTTAATAGAAGTATGTTTACATGCATAATTAACTTTTTTAAAATGATTTAATTATCATATATAAATAATATCTATTACACACAGCACTTAAGCATTACTTACCATTAATGAAGTTTTTGAGTATGTTTCGATTTCTCAAGTCTGTTAATATGATTGGTGTTTACTGAGAGCAGAAGAGAATTCTTCAAATTTGAATAAGTTTTTCGCAACCTTGTTTTACCTTTAACTAATTTAATTAATGAAAATCTTTTTTATATCTGTATGATGTTCCTAAGCGGCTTATATAATTTTCATAAATTTTCTGAGCTCTGAGTAATATCCAAAATAGTAATGAACGTCAGAAATTAATTCCACCAGAAGCATTTTGATCTGGAATAATGCCACTAAATTTTAATTTTAAGAATGAATTTGTTTTTAATTAATCAGTTCCATTTATATGTTACTAATCATCTTCATAATGTTTTCTTCACTAAGTGAAAATGGCTTATGCAAACTTCTTTTTATCTTCTTTGCAAGTCTGATGCTGTATTTTATAATGTCTTCTATTACGTGAAAAAAATACTTTCACAGACGACAAAAAACGGTTTTCCTGGTGAATTTGCTATAAATAGTTACTTATTTTCTTTCATTGCTTACTAAATTCACGCTTACTATCACTTTCTGCGTTTCTTTAAGTCATTTTATTTAGAATTTTAAAGGATAGAACGAATTGAACACACACACACACACAGAGAGGAAAGTACAAAACTAAATTTTTTTAAAAAAAGAACAAACATGAGGAGTGGCTATTAAATAACGAGACTAATGCTGCTACAGAAGAAGTACGCATGCACCAAACACCAACGACCAACAGCTGATTAGCGTGAAACCTTCTCTTTCGAATGCAATGCCTCCTGCTTCTGTAAGCAAATCCATAGCCTTCGTTCGCATTAGAGTTATTTTTTTTTTTGTTTCACCGGAAAAAGGATAAGTGATAAATGAATTGTTGTGAAATTTCACATGAAATTTGGAAAAACCGCTACTGAAACTTAGAATTTATTGAAAGAAGTGTGTGACAATGACTGTTTATCGCATGCACGTGTTTTTGGGTGGTTAAGCGTTATCAACATGGCCAAGAAGACATTGAAGTTGATTCACGTCCGGGTCGCCCTTCCACGTCAAAAAGGATCAAAATATCGAAGAAAATAGGCAATATGTACGATCTGATCATCGTTTAAGTATTCGTGCGATTGCTGAGACTGTAGGAATTGACAAAGAATCCATGCGGCAAATTTTTATTAAAACTATTAATGAACATTACTACTTTCATGTTCTTGCTAAATTCCGTGAAAGTATAAGGAAAAAATTACCCGAATTGTGGAAGGCAAATCATTCTGCATTGTTTGTCAAGAGGCTTCCAGTCAAGTACAACATCCCAGTGTTAGACCATCTGCCTTATTAGCCGGGTCTTGAGCCATGCGACTTCTAGTTGTTTTCTAAGGTGAAATCTGCATTAAAAGGAACAAAATTTGAGTCCATTGAAGCTGTGAAAAGGAAAGCGGCACGCGTCCTGAAGGAGCTGACAGAAGACTTCCAGCACTCTTTCGAAGAATGAAAGAGTCGCACGGAGCGTCGCATTTACAGAGGATGGATGTATATTGAAAGTGATAATAAGTAAATATATATGGAATCAAAATAAAGGGTTTTGCAGCGTTAATCTCGTTATTTAATACCTATAACTCGTAGATCACAGTTATGCATATCGTATCATGCAACATACAAAAGGGGGGGGGAAATCCACACAAACGTACAAAACTCTCTCGCAAAAACTCTGCTTCAAAAGTCGACCCCATGACGATTCACTCAGAAAAGACTGAAGCGCCATTTGTAATCATCCAATGAAGCATATTTCGTGCATGTGCCACTGTTTGGCCACCCTTGATCTGCAGAATATGGTAATTGAATCTCGGAAACACGTGTAGCTAAACCAAGAAACAGTCATATTCAACAAAAGATTATTTTATAAAGGTTGTGAAAAGTAATAGAAGCATAAATTATGCGTAGTATGTACAATATTGAGGAAATATCCTTGAAATGTATAAATAAATCATTCATAAATTTCATAAAATCTTCATTTACAACTTATAAATAAATAGTTACAATCAGTCATCAGTTTTAAAAATCAAGTAACTCCTAATTATAGAGATATATTTGTTTGTCGTTCAGTTCCAAAGTTTACCGTGAAACATTGAGATTTACTGAGTTCAGTCGTCAAAGCCATCTTGTAAGAGTAAAACGGAACAAGCAATCGAGTGCTACGAAATTGCCAACTACAACTTTGTAATGTGTGAAGAACTGAATTAACTGGTTCCTCGACAGTTGGGGAAAATAGCGTTCTCCCAATACAAGTTGTTATGAAAGATATTAAAACATTTACTAGCCATTTTCGAGATTTGTAAAAACAGTTACTGTTTCAGAAAATATAACATTCTTCAGCCATTTCATTTCTTAGAGTCATACGAGATTTAACCATTGGACGAATTTAAAATTGCGTGTTTCCATCATTTTGTCAAGGGGGTCTCAGGATACTTAAACTTCAATTTTTTAAATTTTTTTGCAAAAAAAGATATGTTAATGCCCATCTTTTTGAACATTTTGACGCCAAAATTTTAACAATACTACCAACATTTCCAGAATTATTGAGAATAACCTAAACCATGTTTAACTTTTTATGCTATTTTCAACTTTTAACTTCATTTTTATCAAAACGGAAAATTTTAGCCTACGTGCAGGATTTCTCAGAAATTATTCATCATATTGATTTGAAATTCCAATCACGTGTTCGAAATCAGTTTCTTTATGATTTATGTATCACACACAATTTTTACACAAATTATTAACAGAAAAATTCTTATGAATTTTAATTGGATTTTTTGGTGAAATTTCACAATTTCCTTATTAATTGTATTTCTTTCCAAAAACAATTTTTCTTAGTTATTTAAAAGAACGTATACCATCAAAATTGAACATTTTTCTACTAGTTAATATTTCATCTGTAAATCTGGATTTGATGTTGGACTTCAGAATCCTGCGCGCAGTAAAATATTGATTTTTGTAATTTTGAACATTTTTTTGTGTGCATACACAGGTAATTTTTAAGAGTCTTGAAACCCCTTAATATATATTATTCAAGAAACCGTCCAGCTCTCCACATCATTCACTTAGACTGCACGAGCAGGAAAAGAAAAGAAACTTGTTTCGACAGTAATGTAGATTTGTGAATATCAACCATCCAGCTGGAATAGTTTTGGATATGTAATAAAACAATTAAGGATAACGATAAAGAATTTTATTACGAAAAAATGTTTGATTAAATTTTTTTTCTCTCTCTCTTAATGCATGGAACGTAAAAGTATTTAAGCATTGAGTAACTTTGAAAATCATATTTCTATATAAACATAGATATAAAAAAACCCATTAAAACAGTTTCGTATTCAAGTGAATGAAAATATTAAGAAATTGGTACAAATGAAGAATATATCTGATAAAAATACAAAATTCAATATGGTAGGTACATAACGGTGTTCTAGGATATTTTTAAACAGCTGAAAAAAATAGTAAAGGCTTTTCCCAATTTAAAAGAAGACAAGGCTCTAAAATGTTATCGCTTACAGTAATTCTACACATCATAGAAGTTTCTATTATGTAACTATCACATTATTCTAACACTTATAGAATTCTTAAAATATTTTGTAAATTAGGTAGGTACTTCAGTGTATTTGTTTTGTTTTTTTAAATAATAAATTGTGATGTAATGTTGTTCCAAAGCTTCTAAGAAAGCATAATTATTATTATTTTTTTTTTGTAAGTATAATATTTGTACTGTTGCTTGTATAATTATACTGTTCTTCACCATAAAAATGAATCTAAATTAAAATTTATCATAAACACCTTTCTATTTGTGAACAAAACAGGGATACTTGTTCATATTTTTTTAATAAGGGATGTTTTGTATTATATTGCTTATGACCATACATTGGCATAGCAATAGTTGTGATTTAAGGATATTTTGTGTAATTAGGCTGAGAAATAACGGCAGAGTGAATAACATTGTAACATTAAATTCTGGCTTGATTTGAAACAAAAATTGAACCTTTTCTCCTCCAATCTATCTCGGGGAACGCTAAAAACAGACGGAGATGATGAGTTAAATAGTTGTTCTGAAAAGAATTCCGTCACGCAAAGCGTACTGAAACTCAAAATCGAAATACTTTGATTTTTAAGTATTTGCTATGAAACAATTTTATCTTCGCTATAATCATTTTTCGATTTAAGGGACCTTAAGAAAGCTTTAAGTGGATTTTTCTTTTAGTTGAAACATTTTATTGAAGGAAAAATTTCACTTAAATACACGTTTTAATTATGGGGCTTTAATTGTGTTGATTGGGGTTTTCAGTAAAAGAACCCGAGATATAGATTATTTTCCCTCAATTTTGTTTTGTATGCAGAAAAAAAAAAAAATTAATACATTTTCGTTCTTTGTCGAATTGACTGTCTTGCCAGTAGAGACAAGTATGTCTTTATGTATGGACATCGATATATAATTTCGAAATCTCACGCATACACATCAAAATATTTTTTTAAAAACATATTTTACCGAATCACATTGAATGTTGTGTTGCTAGAAAATATTTGACGCGTGTGAAATGAGTAATCATGCTGTCGAAATTCTCTTACTGTATTATTTTTGTTTGATTATAAATGCAGATCATAGCTCTTAAGTCTAAGTAAGACAATCGCTCTATCGAACAACAGGTCACGAGTTTCTGAACCAATGTACCTGGACCCCTCCTGAAGCAGAATCCCTGAATCGGTTCTTGCTTTCGTTCCAGTGAACGGATTTCGGAAAAGAGCAAGAGATCTCATTCTCAGAGTAGCGGATGGAGAGGAGCCGGTTGCCATGGCGACCGTGGGCGTGACCGGCAGGCACGAAGGCGTGGCTGCATAATAGTTCGAGTCACGTGCAATGAGAATGTCGCACGGATGACCTTTGCTCTCCAGTCGAAACATTGTTGACAAAGAAACTAAACTGTTTTTCTCAAGACCCGATGCGTTCTTCTTAATGGTAATGAGTAACTTCTGCTGCGCTCAAAGCGTTCGGGATCCGCGGAGTTAGAGAATCAGTCACGAGTTGCATTTTTTTAAAAAAAAAATGTGTGCGAATTCGATGCGCTCTTCACATAGGTTCACTATGTAACGTGAATACTACTTGAATCTGCAGTGAAAAGACCGGTATTGGAAATGGAAGAGAACATTCAAGGGAGGGGGAAAAAATTTAATTCTAGAATAAAGAATTGCACTATCCAACTTATTCATACTTTATGAGCGTTTAATAGCACCAATATTTGTTGCTGAATTCATTTGGAAAGGAAAGGGACTATGGCTGCTCTCTCTCCCGGTATTATTTAAAATACTGAATTACCTTTAGAATTACCTGTTGTTAATGCGTTACTCAAATATTCGGAGCACTCTAAACGACCAATAAACAACTCTAACGTCATGAGTTCAGTCTTGATACGGAAGGGATTAAAGAATTAGAAAGTAACAAATTTAGATGTTTTCAATGGTCATAAATCAATTCTAAAGCTTTTTCGATGCAAGAACAGAATATAAACCAAATTCGAATGTATTTCGTTTGGCTTATAGGGACATTGATTGATTGATTATTCATTAACGTCACACTTATAAGCAGTATGAGGGCTAATGGTGACAGACTTTGCTATTTTAAGCCTCGGTCAAATGATGAGGACGACACCCTAGCGGGAACTTCCCTCTCCAAACTTCCACATCACGCTAACTAGACGATTTGAAACCTCGACAGATATAGTGAACATCCGCCGCACTACCCGGTGGATTTTTAGCTGGAACCCACGACTCGACGGAAACATCACCGGCTGCGAGCTCGCGATCTAGATCACTCGGCTTTCTAGAAACAAGTACACACACAATAAATCAAATTTACATTTAAAAAAAAATTGAAGCAATTAAGAATCATTAGCAAATAAATTATTCAAATCGGAACTATTTTGTAGTTATCTGGATGATGAGAGTTAGACTTAATACTTTATATATGTTGGTTGTTCGTTTTGATTGAATTAATTTTTTTAAAATGGATTTTTATGTGTTCTTCCCAATACTCATAACGATTCAAATTTTCTGAAAAGTCATAACATATCAAAATTATACGATAAAAAGAATCAAGCATATGTTTTTTGTTTATTTTGATAATTTATTTAAAAATTTCATAATTAAAATGACGTTGGAAATGTTTTTCTTCAAATTTCATTCCCCGTCTGTAAGCAACATAATAAATGTTTTTAGGATGCAGCTTTGAAAATATATCCTTCAAAAATTAATTTCTTTTAATGTCCAAATAGAGAAATGTTTATTTGAATCGGTGCATTAAAATCCCGTCACAATTTTGAATTTTTTTTTAAAGAATTTTCTATATACGCACTTGACATGCTTTTCGGAAGACTGAAAGGTATTGAGAATTTAGGGGCAAGATGAGAGACAAATCTGTATTACAAAACTGACATGAACGATGCAAAACAACTCTGTTTTATAATATTTTTAAGTTGTACCAATTACACCTAAGATTATCATTCAGGATTAAAACACGGGAGTAATTTTAGTTTGAAAAAGTTCCAATGTTAATACAAATGTGTATGATTGTGATGCATATATCTATTTACCTCACAACGTCCTAGAAATACTTTGCAACTATAGCGTTTTTCACTTGTATAAGTAAAGTTAAAAATCATTATTCGGGAGATGAAATATATAGAATCTATTTTACATCAACTACAATAGAAGACTTCAGAAAAAACATTGACTGTGTCATAAAATATTATTTTCCTTATGATAGTCAAATCTGTATATCTTTCAATGAAATAAGTAAGTTACATCAGGCGAAGACAGCTTAAAAGATGCACTGAATTTAGGTTACATTAAATTATATTAGGCAAAGACAGATATAAATTGACTTTTATATGAATGGTTTCGAACTATAACGAAAGTGTGTTTATAAGAACATAGAGATTAAATTCAGGAAACAATTATCAAATCGTATCAAAGTGGGTGAGAGGTAAAAATTACTGACAAAGAATTTCCCTCGAAAAAAATATTCCGTTCTTTAATGAATTATAAATTAAATTAAACTGAATTAAAAGCAATGATAAATCATGAAAAAAAATTGCTATATATGTAATGCGCTTAATTATAAAATTCTTGCGACATGAAATCTCAGCGTCATTGAAAATGACGACGGTTATCAACTCTATTGATACTAGAAAGGGAGGGCATTTATTGGAGAAGAGTATCTGAGACAATGCAACTGCCTTAAATATTTGTTAAAAGCTTTTGATCGAGCTCCAATGCAGTTAAAGACAACATTCTCAGGGAGCAGAATATTTTACTGATACATAACGTCCTGTCAGCTCTGGTCTCGAGCTCCGATATACATTGCGACTTTATTTGGAACACTTTTGTAGACTCTGTATGTAAATCATTTGGATTAATTTGGATCTCATTTACCAATAAATTACACCATTTGTATTCACTTCTTATGAAGAGGGAAAAGGTGCAAGGTTAATTGTATTTTCTTTTGTTGGGAGCTCTTTTAACAGTTTCTTATTGGCCGCCGTCGTCTAGTAGTCATGGTCGTGGACTTGCGGCCGGAGGTTTTTGACGAGTCGTGAATTCGAGTCTAAAGACCCGGCGTTTCTGTCGAGGCTCAAAGTCCTCCCGTGATGTGGAAGTTAGGAAAGGGAGGTGCCAGCTCAAGTGTCGTCCTCGTCACTCAATTAAGGTTCAAAATATTGAGATCCGTTGCCAATGGCCCTTGTGTTGCTTCTAGCGCGATGTTAATAAAATCAATTCCTGTTTTTGTTGCTACATTCTTCATATTGCTTACTACGAATTCAAAATTTAATAGCAGAAAGGAATGGTCTGAATTTTTGGTACATCTACTCTTTCAAGCACTGTTATAAGTAGTTTAAAATTGTTCTAATTCATATAAAAATTTACACAGAATTGTAATTTCATGTATAAATAATTAAATCATACACGAAAAAAAAAGAGATCATACACATTGAATGTAAAAAACATTCCCGCTGTTATTTTTGAGAAACAGCCCAAAATATGTATTTCTCCTATTTTTTCCATAAATAATGATTAAATCAGGAGCAATTGGAGAATAAATTGTTTTTAATGATAATTTAACTGCGTAATGGTTATTAATTAGTTATTTCTATGAACATAATATATATATATATTATACCTAATACATCCTTATATTAACTAAATTCTCTAAAATTGTTCTAGGAAATAAAGTACACATAAAAACATAAAACTGCATAACAAAAAACAAAATCTAATTTGTTAATTCTTTTGTACCTATCCCTAGCATGTTCCCGTCGGAAGATATACTGTAAAATGTCGAATTAAAACTACATCCAGAGAGGGAATGAAGTCAATATACGGCACTTACTCAACATTCAAATCAAACTAATGTTCAAAGAAAAAAAATCAGAAGTAAAAAGAATGTGTTAAGCTAATAAAAATGAATCCTTCAAGTGAAAATTATATCATTTTTACGTATTTATATAGATATGTATCTTTACTCAAGTAAAGGTACATATTTAATATAATTACATTGCGTATTTAAATAAATATGTATCTTTTCTTGCTTGATATATTGTATTTGAACTTGAAACGGGATATGCATGTTTTGAATAAACGATAGGTTGATAAACGGATATATTAAACGGAAGAATTAATAGAAAAGAACTATGAAATGGGCGATTCAAAGCCGATTATGATTCATTTCGCTCCTTTTCCATTTTCCTTCTCGGTAACTTAAAAAAAAATATGCATTCATTTAGCTCTTATCAGTGTGAACTAAATTTTCCCGCGACGATGAAGTAAAGTTGCTAAATTGATGTGAATAATCCTGCATTTTCATAATTTGACCTTTTAAGTACATTTGAGGCAATCATGTGGTTCAAATGATGCAAGATTATATTTTTACATAACTCAATTTTATTTCATTTAAATGCTTATTTCTTTTTGGTATTTGGTGTCAAAATTTACTTGGAATAATATTTTTTTTTTTTTCAGTATTAGAATTTTTAGTATTATAAAGAGTGCGTAGTCAAGGATCTCAGTCGGTCCATTCTATTGCCTCTTCATATCAGCTTCGCATCGGGGTCCCACTTCAGCAATCAGCCAATAAGAGTTTTTCTTTCTAGGGATTCTCCTAGGGATTTAAATTTTGTCCACAATATTTCCATTTTGTTGGTCTACAGTAATAAATCGGAGTACAGATCTTTTTCCACATAAAATGTCCCAGATAAAAACTCTTATATATCACACAGATTATTACAGACAGGCATTTTGCTTCCAAATAAATTGTTAGCAAAATAAAAGTTGATTTGGATAAAAAGGCGCTGCTTTCACAAAACTAAAAGGGAATTGTAGCAGGAAAAGGATAATAATGACTCGTTCTGACAGAATAATTAGGAACATTTGCTTAGAAAATAGAGGGTGGGGGAGTTCTACTAAATTTATTAAAGAAGCTGGATTTTCTATTTCGAAAAAAAAAAAAAAAAAAAAAAAAAAATCGTCCGAAGACAGCAGGAGAATTATCAGGGCATCGTCCTATAATAAAACTAAAAAATTTACTGAGACAAGAAAGATAAAACATCATGCTTGGGTTCGAAAGTATTCCACATGACGTTTGAGGATTGAAATAAAATATGTTATTAAGATTATTGGTGTTTTAATTTTATTATGACTTTATTTTTCAAACATTCGCAATTTTATTTCGAAAATTTCAATAGTATTTCTCAGAGGAGTCCGCATTTGGAATTCTAGAAGATAAAAGAATCTTTCATCTGCAATGCCCTGGGGAAAATTTTTATCCTGATTATATTGTCGAAAGGGTAAAGCATTTTATCAATGTTATGGTTGTGGTCTGTAATCCGTTCTAAGGTAATTGGACGGGTTCACATCCTGAAATGAATGATGAAGCAAGACCAATACAGAAAAACTTTGCGAATTTGCCTGATGTTTCAGTTTCAAGAATGGTTCTCAAATTGTGGAGATTTTGTTTTTATGCATAATTCGCCACCTTGCCATAAAGTATCACAAACTTCACAATAGACAATAATATCCCAGTTTTATCCTTACCATGTAATTATCCTTATATGAATCGGTTCAAAATTTATGGTAAAGAACCGAAGAAGCAATAATAACTAAAAGACAGTTAATAGATAACCTAAGAAAGGTATGACATCGCTATCCCCGAGTAAAAGGAAATGCAGAAGAGTGTACAGAAAAAGTATGCTCAAGAGTATTAAAGCTTTGCTAATTGATAGAGGAAATAAGCTAAATATTAATGTAGTACAGTTGCATTAAAATTTTGTTATTATTATTTCTTTTGTAGACTTTGAAAAACTGAATGCATCTTAGGCATGATAAAGAGAATTATGTAGAGCTCGTTAGCTGTTATTTTATAAATTTCATTTAATATATCATTTCATACATTTTTATGAATGTCCACACTAATTTGGCAACCCTCTGTATATTTGACACTTGAAATTCATGTTAAGTCCATTTTAATATATCAACATCAGATCTCATCTAATGTTAAAAAAGGCAAATAATTAAAAACTTTAAATATATTACAATAAAACACTATAATCGAATCTCTTTCCAATTTCTTCTAAAATTCGTTTCACAGCAAAAAATAAGCTTAACGCAATTTATTGAATTTAAATTAGAACCGTATTTCATTGTATTGATAAAATTTTTAAGAAAAGTTTGTTTCTGAATTTCAACATTTATATTCCTTGAGGCTTGAAACAATTTGAGCTCTATGTTTGTTTCAAACAGCTGCTCTGAAATTTTAAATCAAAACTTTAATCCTAAAATATGAATATTGTCATTTTTTTATTGAAGTTATTAATACCCCTACATAATTTTTTCAGTAACAACTGAGAGTAATTAATTTGTATTTATTTTAATTCTGCAAAACTCCCAGGAGCTTCTGGAGTTAAAACAAAACTAGACCAATGGTAACTGGAAATTATTACCTGCTAATAACAATTTCACGATAAAAAAAAATTAGCTGTAGGTAACACAGCCGATTCTAAATTAATCGATTACCTATAATTCGATTCAACTTTATATTTAAATCGTAAAAGAGAAATAAAATACCGGGGGGGGGGAATGAATCTTAACGAGAAAATTATTTTTTTTCATGAAAATAATTGCTTCAAAACTTTTTCATATCAAAGTGAACCAGTTTATAAGTTTTCAAAGCGAATATATTTGACTAGTTTATAAGTTTTCAAAGTGAATATATTTGACTAGTTTATAAGTTTTCAAAATATCCCTTCAGTGACGATATTCAAGTTTCATATTTTAAAAATAGTGAACATTCAACTTTTATGGGAATTTTTTTTCTATAAATTCGGCTATAGATAATTATTAATTTTTCACCCTCTAAGCTCAAGTTCACTAAAAACGAATGAGACATTTTTGACCTATTACTGAACCCAGAAATTTTTTAAGTAGTTGGAAGAAACAATGATTAAATTTTTAGTAAGCTTGTTGCGTACTGAAACAAACTGATTTGAAAAGGATAATCGAAATTATTTGAATTCATGATCTTTCAAACGAAAGTAATATTTTAATTATCTTTTAATCAATATTCTAAGAGACTCTTGAAACCATTTAAGGGTAAAAAAAATTCAAGATGATATGTTGTTAAAACATATTTAAAAAAAAATATTTTAAAAAAAACAATTTTTTTCTTGTATAAAAAGTCATTCAATAATTTTTTAGTTTTAATCTTTACAAGTAACTAATATAGTTCTGCTTTATGACAAAAAAGAATGAAATGGTGATGAAAAATAACCACAGTTACTCTAATATTTGAGGAAGTAAAATGTGGAAAGAGCTGGAAAAAAAAACACGCTTAACCCTTTTTTTAAAAAATACTTTTGGTTATAGTAGTTTTTAAAACAATATGAGATTTTCCTATTGTTCAACCATTTATTCTTAAAACATCTATAAATCAATAGTTCTTATTCGTGGTCAGTTTTAGATTTCAGTGCCATCCTACTGTTTACCAAGAATCTAAGAGACGACTAATTTTTAACGTCAATTTTTAAAATAACAGACCTCTCAAGAAAATAGGATCCTATCGAAATTCCTGTTTAACTCTCCTGTAGTTCAAACTTTTGATCAGCGTGACCTTTCTAAGCTACCAAGAACTCCATTTTAAGAAATTTATTCTATAGGATTTTTTTTTAGTATGTTAACGAGGCATATGACCTTTAGATATAAGGTGAAAAGAAACAATTTACTAAGGAAATCGTTCTTTAAAAAACAGATATTTTAAGCATCAATTTTTTCTTAAACGTGTAGTGTGTTAATAACAAAATGGTATATAATATTCATTACAAAAAACAATTTAAAATGAGAAATACAAGTTTTTTGTATCGAATTTTAATTATATTAAGTATTTTTAAAAATTATAAATACTCATCGTCTTGAAAAAATCCCTTCTGACACGGCAACTTTGTGTAGGATCCCTTCTCAAATTTTCTAAATCCTTATGTTCAGTGCAAGAAATTTAATAAGATCAGAGTAAGTTCTCCAGAATACTTTTTGGTCCTTATTACTCGAGGCCAACTTGCATTCTGAAAAGTCTTTTCACTCAAAAGAAATTTAGAAATTGGGATCCTAATTGATCCTTCAAATTAAAAAGAAAAAAACAACTTTTATTGTAAATCCCTTTATCCATAGATGGAGAAAACGAAAAATGCTTTACATGCCCGATGGACATCAAGGACGCAGGCATGATGACCACTGTCCACCTGAGATTTTCTAACAAATTATTAGTCTTCTTCCAAATTCCCAGTACATCTCTCGAAACATGAAAGTGTCACTGTTAGGCTATTCGCAAAACTTCCCTCTAATAACATCTGGGTTTACTTTCGGAATTTATATTTAAATTTCCAACCGAATGAAACAAGATTACTCAAATTTATAAATAAAAAGTGTAGGGAATGGGTTTAAAGAAATATACATAAATATGCAACAGAAAATTAAATATAGGGTTAGTATGACGGAATGCTGATCGAGTAACAAGAACAGTTGTGAATTTAGAAACGAGTAGTCGTTGTTGACGTGTGTGAACTTACATCGATACGTAACGGACTGTTTGAAGAAATCTCCTTTGAAGGAAAGTTGACGGAATTTGGTAGTATACCCATTCGCGCGAATCTCTAGACATCACAAGTTAATACACTCGGATCCACGTACGCTGGTTAGTTGGATCTTGACTAAGGTGACCGGCGTTCCGCTTTTTAACAATTTATCCCGCGTCCCGCGGGGTCTAAAGGAAGTTCCGGTTTTTAGAAGGAATGCACGACAAGCTAGGGAATGGAGGGGGAACGGAAAGGGAATATACGGTTTTCGGCTTCCATGTAGTTATTTCACCAGGATATGAGCTTTATATTATTTTTGTAAATTTCATTTTGTTGAACTTTAATAATAAAAATTATTGTTGATAACTGATTATCAGGAACTGAATATCAAAGTTCACCTTGATCAGTTTCTAGAATACGACTACCATTGTTTGGACTTAATGAAAAGTGGCATTTTTCGGCATTGGCAGCGATGAAAACATTTTGTACCTGTAAAATGAAGAAGGAATGTCCCCTTTTTCACACTTCTTCAGATTTTATTCTTATGGCGACATGTTCCGCTCGCAATCTAGCATCATTTGGAACATTGTTGCAAAGGAATTGCATCTTATACAAAAATTGGAAACGGAAGGGAATTTTAGAGAGGAGAAGGGTCAGGGCGTAAGGAGTTTGTTGGTCATCCACGAAGTAACGCCTTTGCATATTTAGTTCTGTAACTGTCTCTCATGCGATACACAACGTATTGCGTGCAAGTGCTAGTTAAACAAGTGATGTCAACAAATTAGCTATTCAGATCATTTAGGTGAGTAATTTATTTAGATACCAAAGGTAAGTATTTTTTAGGTACCAAATTTTTAATCAAGACCCCCCCCCCCCCCCCCGTCAATGATGTCCCGCTTTTCGAATGTTAAAATCTGGTCACCTTAATCTTGACCTTAGAATAGATTACCAACGCGTTGAGGTAGAATAGACCGAGACTAAGTGAGTAATTCTTTCTATTCGTAACTTGCCGATTAATAAATTAGATTAGTTTTTATCTGACGTCTCTTCATTACAAATGTCGTTCAATAAGTCCTTAGAAATTCCAAGAGATGGTGTTCGCAGCACCGAAAATTGTTTGTTGTAAAAAAAAGCGTCATGACTCGCTAGACAGCTGTCTAAATCTCAGTAATTCGTGATCTCGACGCCTATCGCACCTCAAAAATGCTTCGTCACAGCTTTTCCGATCGATGAGACCATCCTCGCCTTCTGTGGAGTTGATTCACCATAAGCAACCAATTGCTTTTGTTTTTATTTAGTTTTCGATGCAAAATGACGAATCCAAGTCTCACCGACAGTGAAAACTTGACGTGCGAGCAATCAAATTTTGATTTGGCAGATAATGACTACCAAATCGAAACTAACTTATGAATCAATGACAATTTTTTTTTCAGCTCCGTTTAACAGGTGGCAGAACCAAATGGTAATAACAATTTTTCTTAATAATACCATCTGTCTTCAAATACAAGTACTATTTGAACTATCCTCGTAAATTGTGAGCTTCTGGTCTCATCAGTATCTGCTTCGATTTAGTAACTATGAATGCTAAAATTAACAACGGAGAGGAGTTACAATATGGCGTTAGGAGTATTTAAATACATTATCATCAAAGGGTTACATTAGATTGTTGACATGGATACAGTATCCTATCTAAAAAGTAAGGCATCCTTAATTTCGAATGAAATACCTGAACATAACCCTTTTTTTCTTCCACCCAGCGTTTGGAATGTGGTGTGAGATCAGTACAAAAAGGAAGAAAACGTCTTCCTGAAAGACTTTTCGAGATCATTCGCAAATGGCTAAATACGAGGTGGACATCACAGTGGGCAATAGAGTGAGTGTTCTCCTGAGATACGATTTCCCACGGGAGGTGACCCAAAAGGTGTGCGGAAGCGGATGTCTCCGAGAGTTGACACTTTTTGGTGTCGTTGCTCCCGCGCATTCTTCCGTCTTCCGAGGAAGAGTTTCCCTTCCTTCCGGGATGTGCACAGAAAGGGGTTGTCGACCCCTCGTCTCAGGAGAAAGCGCGCACCTGGGGTGAAAGGGAAGGCAGGGGAACCGTTAAAGGGGATTCTTGCCGCCACCCCTTACGGGACCATCCCACATTTCGAACGTAACTCACACGTGTAGAAAGGGAGTGGGAAGGGGCACTTCCCCCCTCGTCCTCACTTTCGAATGAATCCCGTTCCCCCTCCACCAACCTTACCTTTTGGAATAGGGAATGGGAAGGGTGGGGGGCAGGGAAGCAGCTGCGGGAACTGTTCGAAAAGTAGGTCAGGCGCGTGCGCTGACGTTTCCGGTCCTATCGTTTGGGGAGTGACGTCACGTTTCAAATATATCCAGATAGATGAAAAAAATTAAAAGGGGAAAAGATGGAAAAAAGGGGGGACTAAATGCAGAGTCTGAATGAAGAGCTTTCCCCATCGATCAATGTGAGAAAAACCGAGTGATTTGCGGAATATCCTTCCTGGTGGAAGTTTGGTGGTTTCCTCTTTGACACCTTTCCAGAGCGGTGACGGAGGAAAACGCGCTCAAGTTCGCAAATAATAAAACACAAATGACTAGACCATTCATCAAATCATTGATTGATTGAACTGATCTCAGTTGCTGTTTTTGTATCTTGTGAATAAAATTTTGCCCTTAAATTTCTTATGGAGAGAAATCTGTTCGAAGCATTGAAAATAAAATAATAATCGGAAATTATTTAAGAACAAAGGGAAGGGAGGAAGCAGTTTTCAAAAAAAATTGGAACAATTTTTTTTTCCAGGAATTAGTTTTGATAGTTCATTAAGAAATGATTATCACTGCCAGCATTTCTAAGCATTCAGATTTTTGAGATTCCGAATAAAAAATAAAACTATGGTAGGAAATTGTCTTAAGAATCCTTTAAGACGTTTATGAAATGGCTCCAGAGCCGCTCATCGAATAAAACACACACATATACGCATTTGAATGAGATTAAGCAGTTCTGCATGTGCTTAAAATTAGACAGCGAGCGTATAAACTATTAAAGGTATACATACCTACATCGAAAAGAAAATATAATGCTTTTTATGAAATACCGTAAGAGAATCGTTAAACTATTTTTTTTTAAAAAAAGCTGAAACTTTAACTGCAAACATATGTCTCCAATTCTTTTAGTTCTAAAGATCCATCTGTTAATTAAAGCAACGTTAGCATTTGTGTAGTTACGCGAGTAAAATTGCCCATGACTCGAACATTGAATAAAACTTTATGGTCTTTGAAGACGACATATGATAAGATAGACCCTGAATCCTTTTACATAGCTCATTAAATTATTTTCCGTTGATCTCCGGTGGATATTGTAAAAGGTTCAGTACTATACAAGACTATTAAATAAGCATTTAAACAGGTTTCAGAGATTCATATCATTTATAGAAGCATCTAAACGTAAATTTGTTAATGAAGACATATTATTTTTTTAAAGTTTTAATCAGCTCAACAAGAACGAATGAAATATCCTCAATTATATATTCATTCATAAGAAGGAAAAAAAAAAGAAAAAACCCCAGCCAGTTTCGCTCGGAATGAGAAATATAAGACATTTTTATGAAAAAGAATTTGAAAGTATTTTTTGTTAAAGAGTAGCAATTTGAACAATATTTATTGCATATAGTTGATTGTTGTAACTTATACTTGTATTAGTTAAATAAACCAAACGCTGAAACCTCTTTGAAAGTAGATCCACTCTAAAACAAGTCGAAAAATGAACGTAAAATAAGAGCGGAAAGCAACCGACGAACTCTAAGTAACAAATTCTCATTTTCCCATAACTTGTTTTAATTATTAAAATATAAACCACGGTCAAGGACAAGAACGACATCTCAGCAGATACTCCACTTCCATTATTTCCTCTTTACTTAGGGCACCAACAGATTTCACGTGATATTGTCTCCCTACACGGGTCTAAAGAGGCATCAAGATTCGAACCCAAGCCAGATGATGAATGAAAGAACACAATTAGTAAATCGAAATCAACACGTCAGCTCAACTTCCAATCTATGTGGCCTCAAAAATATACGTACTTTAAAACGGAAACATATCCTTAAGTGAATTAGAGGGGTTAATAGCTTTGCTGCTCTATATCCCATTAATTCAATCAATCAAGTTAATTAGAATAATTGGAACAAACAGTCGCGTGCACTTGTATATTGTCGAATAATTCATTAGTTTCATTTGCAATTTTTAATCAAAATTGATTGTTTACTTATTGACTTCGCACTAAGAAGCAACATGAATGCGGCTATTGGCGGGGGACCTCATAATTTTGAACCATTGTCAAGTCACGGCACCTCTCTCTCCTAACGTCCCCATAGTTCCGAAATGGGGACAAAATGATTTAACGTTCATCAGTCCCGCTACACAACGGGGCTTTAGTGGAATGAGGTCCCACAATTCGTCGGAAACAACGCCAGCTATGAACTCGCAACCATCACCACGCGGCTATCGTGGCCGCTAGTTCATAAAGGTGGCTAAGATCTCTGTAAGTTTCACGAAAAATATCATTACGAAATGAAATAAATATAGAACTCTTCAGGAATTGGTGGGAGAAATTTTAAATATATATGTGATGTACATCTAAAATCAATAACTTTAGAACCGTTAGCTTTAGCAAAGTAACGAAAAAGATTGAATATATTGAAGTATATTTTTAGAATATTATTATATAAAGTGGCTTTAATATATATCAAGAATCAGCCGGTTTTGTAAATCGTCCTTTTACAGCATACAATCAAAATAAATCTCAATTGCAACGTTTGAGATCACAATCTTTAACATTGTGATCTCTCTCAATCAAGTAAACGATTTAATTGCACCTAAAATGTATCATTTAAATCTGATAGCATCTAAAACAATTTAACATCTATCGGATCGAGTATGCTGATGGTTCGAATCTCAATTTTAGGATTTATATTTTATAGAATTCTCTTAAATGATAATGTTTTATCCATGCGTGAAGATCATGAATAAATTTTGAATATTTAAGTACGGATGTGTATAAATTACTTTATTTTAAAGTAATATTTTCTTAAAGTTTGTTTTTTGCGACATTCTTAAATAAAATTATTATAATATGAATATTTTGTAACCAATTCATTAATGTACCATTTTGATTTACAAGATGATTATTTTTTTTAAAAAAAAACGACTAAAAACATGATAAAATTAATTTTAGTTTCAGTTTTAGTTTTTATTGCACTACAACACGAGGGCTATTGGCAACAGACCTCGTAATTTTGAACCTCGGTCAAGTGACGAGGACGACAGCTGAGATGGCACCCCCTCTCTTAACTTCCACACCACACTTTATTTAACGTCATCAGTCCCGGCTACACGACGGGTCTTTAGTGGCCAAGAATCGAACTCGCGAGGGAACGAAAACCGCCGGCCACGAATCCGAAACCAATGATAAAATTAAATAGATTTTCAAATCGATTCCTTTAAAATATTTGAAAACTATCTTCTTTACTAGGCTTTATTTTCTCTTTTTCTTCATTGAAGACGTTAAATTTTCTTTTTTCCTCTGAATTGGACTTGGAAGTCTGTTTTTCTAATAAAAAATACAGAAATACTGTTTTAGTCATTAAAATTTGAAAAACTTTTCATGCGGTAAATAAATGAAATACTAGAGGCTTTTTGAAATTTTAGTAGCATTGAAATATTCCATTGTCTGAGAAAAAGGCATCAAACCATTTAGGAATCAATCTTAAGACTTATTCTCTCAAAGTTATAGACGGTCTTTTCTTTTTTTTGTGAGAACTTAGTCTCAGCATCGCCCTCGAGCTAAACGAACACAAAGCTTCGCCCCCTTGAGAAATCTTTCAGTAGGATGTAAAAAAATATGCGTGCACCGACACCTGCGAATACACGCGATGGGAGAGCATTTTTATATCCTAAGTTCGAACGCGCAAGTAACCTCCCTCAGCTTTCTCAGTCAGATCAGTCAGAAAAAAAAGGAAGAAAAAAGTGGAGGGGGGAATGCTTTCTCCGACTCGAAATTCTGACAGGCGGCTTGGATCCAAGTGGAGATTTCTAACAACGGATTCTGCTTCAATAAAAACCGAATTTTTAAATATTTGCGTTTCGAGTTCAGTAACACCGATGCAAAGTAAATCATCACACGTTGATACACAGAAAAACTCGTTGCATTTACAAAGAATATAATAAGCATTATTAAAATAATATGAAAGACAATGGTAAATAATAGAACCAAATTTTGAACAAAACTTGTGTTGCATTCATGATCGTTCCGTCATCATAAATTTTCCTTTGTGGTCTTCTGTGCCATGTTTATTGAGGAATAATAAGTTGGCATAACTAGGGGGGAAACATATTAGGCCGCATGCCCTTCAGAAAAGCAGGTCAGATTCCTAAAATTTGTTGAAAAGGCAGGAAAAATTTTCGGGGGCTAAGAACCTTACTTGGAGGTAATCTGAGGAGGTTTACACGATCAAAAATAAGACAGTTTTCTGAAAATTAGAAAAAAATAGTCTAAAAAACTTCCTGCAAGATAAGAGTCGTTCAATATTTTTTTTTTTTTTTTGGCAACTTCAAACGTGCGCTAAGTACAGGTATTCCTAGTTATAAACTTCTTCATTCGTAAAGGTCTTTCCTTCTTTACAGTAGGAACTTCTTTGAGAATGTTCTAAATCACCTATCTTCGATTTTTCTTGCCCATCATCCAATGGCTAGTAGGCAACGTGTTGCCATTTGTTGATCCATCGGGAACTATTAAACCGATTGCCAGGGATGCCCCTCCCGTGTATCGTTTGACCACCCCTCTCTTTCTTTCACGAAACGAGGGAAGAGAATGAATTTTCTCAGTAAAGAAATCATTTTTTACCGCCTGAGTATCCAAAAAATTGGCATGCGACATGTGTTCAAGTGTTACATTTAAATGTTGATTTTTGAATTTCTTTAAATGTTTTTTTTTATTCTGGTATCAGGAGCATTAATTTTTCACATACTATTGAAAATTATCAATGTTGACCATAGAGGCAGAAAATATCTTATCTTTTAATTTTATTATTAGAAATTTTTTTGAAATATCCAGATTATTATAGAACCGTGCACAGATTTATATTCTCCTAGGGAGAAAAAAAAAACCTTTTCATTTTTTCCACTTAAAATAGTTTGAAGTACTGTACGTCTAATTGATTTAAGAACCAAAGATAGCATTTTTAAGCCATGAGCTAAAAACTGTTACAAGATTAAATAAATAATCAAATGAGCTATTAATAGTTTTCCTGACACTGAAATCACACAGATAAATTAATATTAAGCGTTGAAAAAAAGTATTGACAAAATAAGAAAAGTACGCAACTAATTCTCTTGAATTATTAACATGATGTATGAAGCTGATTACACACACACACACACACACACACACACACACATTTATATATATATATATATATACAAAAAAATTTATTTATTTATTTATAAATTAATAATCTGTGTAAAAAAGGGCTATTATACTCGTCTTAACACTTCCAAATAAATAAAATCACTCATAAACTTATAATGTTTGGATTTAAGTTGATATTTGATAATGCTTCCAAAAATATTTTATTATGGTTGCATTCTGTTCAGGAGTTTTTATTTTACAGTGTGTTTGTGTTGTAAAAAAGACTTTATATATTACATATATTCATATTAATAATCTGTTCTGGGAACAAATTTTTGTCCTTAAAGGTATCTTCGCGTTTGGTTGGAGTATGTACTCAATTCTTCAGACCAAAAAATTGTCCAACCATAATATGATATTTTGATTTTACTATCCTATTGAGGATAGCACGTTTTATCAATCTATTCATTTCTGTTTGAATTAATTCCTTTTACCTTGCACAAAAATATATTGTCTCCTACTCGTATTTTATTTTGACTCATATTTAGCTTTGCTTCCTGAAGCATGAAAAAGTATTTATAAAATACTTCAGGACGTTGTCTAGCAGATGAAAACACGTATTATAACTACATGCGTAAGGAAATACGAATAATAAATTAAATGAAGAATTATAACACAATGTGTTCCTTGACGCATCAAGTGAAGTTCCTACTTGTTTTTTTCGCGTCATTTTGTATGATTTTTCGGCAGGATTGTCTTATTGATTCTACTATTTCCAGCGAGTCTACGCTATGTTTTCAAGACTTATGCAATTGCATTTTTTCTTTGATAAGCTTCTTTAAGTCAGGGGAAGGATCACAGGGGAATGTACATTGAGTAGAGGGCACGAGTAGGAGATTTTGCAATTCACAGATGCTGATAATGAATGGTAGTTGAAAATTGCATCTTATTTTCATCTTATCATCTTATTTCGTTTAGTTATACTTCAAAGTCTTCTGTTTCCGTCAAATAGGGGTTTCCTTTTGTTTTATTCTGAAGCTAAGAGCTAGAAAGAATAAAATAAAAATATCTGATTTGGGGGCGGCGGCACGGGTTGGAATTAATCAATCACAGGGACTCAGTGAATGAACCAACTCCTCCAAATGAGGAAAAAATAAAGACCTTATCCAGAGAGTAATAAAGTAAAATGCGTAAGAAAGAGGGCCGCCTCATTTCAGTTTTTACACCGTCGTTGAGGAACAAAGTTGTGTGAACAAATTATCTGATTTCCCAGAGAAAGTGAAACACGTAAAGTCTATCTCACGGTTCACGATGATAGAAAATGGCCGTCAGGGAACGTGACCTCCCACTTTGAAAAGGTTGTTCTGTTTGGAAAGTAGCTTTCTTTTCAAATTTGTTTTTTTTTTTTTTTAAAGAGTCGCTTTCTTATAGAAAAAGAATGACACGGCAAGCTCTCCAATTTGAAATAGGATTGTAGTTACCCACCGTGGGCCTCACTGCATGTGTTGTATATTTATGTTTCATATTTCATAGGTTTTTGAAAATTTATCTCAAAAAATGTCAAGTTTTAAAAAAATTAAAATATGAAAGCTATTAGCTTCATTTTGTTGAAACACTGTTTACGTTTTCTAACAAACTTTTTTTTATTCTGATTTGCAGGAATATACCGTTACTCTTGTTAATAAACTTTTAATAACAACCTTCTGATTATTATTTACTTTCTCAATTTAGCTTTCTTTCATTTATCTTATTCTTAAAATTCTGACAAGAACATACCTACAATTTTTTAACTAATTACTACAGTTTCTTTTCTTCTTTTTAAGTCCTAACCTTGGTGATCTGTGCAGTTTACATTTAGGGTGCCAGATCACCTCGCGATCCTTACAATTCTCTCGCTTAATAACTGACACTGAGGAGGTTGTGTGAGTGATATCTTACACTAATCCCTTGCAAGATGCTCTCTACAGACGGATGTTAAACGTTGGAGATAACAATTTCATTATCACAATATTGTAATTAAATGAATGAAATGTAGGAGCTAATCAGTTTTCAATTATTAAATGAGACAAAGCAATAATACATAATTTTGTTGACGCAATTATGTATGACACCGAGAAAAATATATTATTTAAAGGAATATTTATAATTAAATTTTAAATAGTACTAATCACGGGAAATAGCGTAGCAAGAAAGAAATGGTTTCTTTTTGCACATGCCTCTTAATAAATACGCATATTAAATTAAATATTTATAAGAACTTTGGTTTCAAAAGTAAAAATTCTGTTGTTTTGGTGCTTGACGAAAGTTTACAGGGAACGTCTCCCAGCATAATAAATGAAAGTGATTACAACTCTTGTCTTATTGCTCTTCGAAATGTATAAATTTAGTTATAGCTTTTATGATGTCCATAATTATACAGTTTAACCCTCATGGCCAGTGTTGTTTCCATCGATTCGGGGGTCCTGAAGCCACTAAGCAAACCACGTGTAGTCAGGCTAATGCATATTAAATCTGACCAGGTTTCAAGTCCTCACTTTGGCGTGGTGTGGAAGTTAGGAGAGTGATTTTCTAGCTTAGCCAAATATTTTTCTTCCTTTTGAGCTTTGTTACATGCTTCTAGGCCATAGCTAATCTAAAGAATGAGAAAAAATGCATCCTCAATCTGAGAATATATTTTTTGTTCGTTATCTTTCACTACAAATGTTCTTTAGAATATGCTAGTATTTTTTTCTGTGGATTCGAGTCCTGGTGCCATTAAGATCCGCCGTGAACGGGGATGATGCATGGAAATCTCCTAAAGCATAGTGTGGAATTTCGGAAAGGGAAGTCCCTGCTCAGGTGTCGTCTTTGTAACTTGAATGAGGTTCAAAATTGCCAATTCTGTGGGAAAAAGCACTCGTGTTTTTTCTTAGTGTGACGTTAATAAATATTAAATCCTATCAATAAATTAATGCAACTAATCCAATAATCCATAAGGGGAAGGGGTTGGGCGAGAAATGGATTGAAACCCGTAGCTACCCACATCAAAAAAGGCATTTTAGGTTGCAAACCATTCCAATGAAATGTAAACAGAACAAAAAGAAAAAATTTTTATCTCATGGGAAAACTGAAAACGAGCGCAGCTTTTCCGAATAACGCATCCGTCAGGAGGCCACTTATCACACACCATAACAAAACAACTCTTTTCGAAGTTAAATCGGGGCTGTTTTGTCTCAGCGAGAAGAGAAATTTTCCCCCAACACCAGAATTTTTCAAACTGATGTTAGTGTGAAACTTAGTTAAAATAACGATTAGAGCAAAATTCTGACACAAAGATTTATTTTCAGACGTCCCCACGTGTCGATATTGAAACGAAAAATAATTGCTCCGGCGAGCGACACGGAAAGATTTCGCTCCTTTCCCGATTTTTTTTTTCAAGGTTTCGAAACCGGGTTTTCGAATGTGCCTGTACCACCGTGCCCATGGCAACGCGCGACCTTGAGGCGGGAGGCAGTTACCATCGCAACCAGGGATTGCGTCATGTGATGGTGGGAAACATTGATTAAATCCTTCTCAGACAGCGCGCCGTCATCCAGTTTACAAAACTATAACTCATACCCAATGCTACAGCAGTTTGTCTTTTTTTTTTTTTTAAATACCCAGACCTAGTCGAATTGCTTTATCGAAAACTATCGTGTTGGTAGTTATTCACTGGGAAACTTCCAGGGATTAAGGCATTAAGTACGCACTTTTGGACGGGATTTTGTTCTGCTTAGAAATCAACGCGCATTGGCCAAGGTTCGGACGAAAGACACGAATTAGAATCGGACGGTCCACGCTCTGAACCAATGGTGTTTCGCGAGGCCACGATAAATTTTTTAAAATGATGTGATGATGAACTGATTAAAATGATGGATTAGTTGCGGAATGTTGTTCAAATTCATTATTGACCTCCCACCTTTACAGCCATGATAAAAATTTCCGGAAACCATTTAGTCAAAATATATCGGTCTTTAAGGGGGGGAAAAAAGGAAACGTTTGTTTATCAACTGATAAACTTTTTCTATCTTGATTTTTAGAGCATTATTTACGTGTCGTAATCAGCCTAATAACGTTGCAACTTTTTTTTTTTAAAAAAATGGAAGATAATATTCTGAACTTAAAATAATGCCAGGAAATATAGATTTTGAGAATACCGATGGACAAAGACATTTCCATTTGTGGATTCTTAATTTCCTCGTTTTCAACAAGGTGTCTTATTAATTTATCTAGTGCCCCTTGAAAACTATTCTATTTGGAAGAAAGGGAAGGACAGAGAAAATTTCTGAAAAAAATGTTTATTAATTATAATAATATAAGTGTAACGCAGTCTGATGTAATTTTATGAGTAGATAAACTGAGGTACTAAATTTGAGCTTCCATAATATAAGGGAATAGAATGTCAGGAGTCATGAAGACAACATAAACCACATTCAAATTCAATTCTTCTTTGGGGGAAAAATTAAGTTGGATCCAGAACAAATATTTTTTTTTCATAAAAAGACAAAAAATTTGAGATGAAAATAATTATTTATAAATATCGAGAATTTTTAATAGTACCGAGTATTTTTTAAACGTAAAGTATAACTTCATCGTATATAACACTATAATTATAATGAAAGAAGTCCATTGAAAAATAGTAAGCTTCATTTATTGTTATTTTGTTTAAATGCAAACAATTAATGTGTGCACAAAGAATTCATTAATAAGGTAACATAAATTAGTAATTAAGCTGCAGCCATTGAATCATTTATCACTTCTCTGATGCTTTTAATAGAGTTTGCTGGGTATGAGGCAACGGATCCCTTCGCAGAGAGAGAGTGAAAGAGAGACAACTTACCTCAATGTCATGGAGAATTAAGTGCCAGGACGAGCCAGCCCATCTACCCAGGTCCCGAGGAACTAACTTGTGTCAGAGAAGCGCCACAAGTTAGGGTCTCAGGGAATGGGGAGGAGGCTACACGGCATTTCTCCTGAAAAAGAAGAAAAATACCACTGATTAACGTGTTAATGAGAGCTGAAACATTCATTCAGAACACAAGGGAACGATTCTCATTTATAGAGTCAAAGAAACATGATACGTATGTCACTTCAAGATTTAAAAAGATGCAAGGTTTTATTGTCACGTATAGAAATTTATTTACGAAACAATAGTTTCACAATCCACTTTAGATTCAGTTCTTTTCAGTTTTGTAAACCTATTTCTGCTTTATAACCGCAAGTCATCGATGTTTACAGTTATAACAAACATTTGTGTAATAAACTAAGATAGAACAATTGTATGCTGCTTTCATTTTACAAAGAAAAGGTTTTTAAGTTTCTGATTTAAAATATCATTAAAATAGTATAATAAAAGAAGCAAATTTTTCATTATGGTAATTATTATTATAGCAGTTTAATTAATGTAGAATCTAATAAGATTCAATGGAGATCTCCCACCCCTTAAATTGGAATGAGAAAAATTCATAAAAATGATTATATTCTTTATTTAAAAATGATTGGGGGAGGGAAATAGTAATTTTATAAAAGAATTGTTTTCATGTTAATGTTAATTACACGAATACAATTCATCTTATTGATGCTTCTTATAAAAAATTTTCAACTACAGTCTAGTTCCTATTAAGTATGTTAAATCAAATTTGACATTTTGAGGCTAAGCATAAGCAAATTAAAAATAATGGAATTTTAAATTTCAGAGAAATAAAGAGGTTCACGAGGTTTATAAATTAGTTTTCAATGAAAAGGAAATTCAAGGTTTAGTAAAAAATTCAGTATTAAAAGGTATAATCACAAGTTTTCAAAGAAATCATCCGAAATCATAACAATTACATTAGTTATGTTATGAAATAACCCTTTACAAAGGAGAAAATATTATAGGTTGACTCTTGATTTAATTGGTTTAATAAATGTGTTAACGTTGCACAGAACAAGCAAAACTGATCCAATTTTACGAGTGCGTGCTATGTAATAATTTTTAATGGCTATGAAAATGAAACTGAATTTCTGGTTTATCACTTAAAATGTTATTTTAATCCACTTATTTCATAAATTAGAAAAACCTCGCGTTTTGTTTTACAGATCATTAGCATAAATGTAGGGTAAGTTGTAGTTATTTTTCGAAAAAAAAAAGCAAGTAATTCTACCACAATTAACACTCTTACTAATTTATAATAATTACAGTTCTGCAGTATGTATGATATATATAGTAAGACCTCGTCAAGTAGAAATAATTGGGACTAGCTCCAGTCAAGGACATCGAGAATCCGGATAATCGAATAATTTAAAAAAATTGAAATAAAAAAATGCATAAAATCACCTTCAACGGAACAAATCGAGTATGAATGATATGTTTAGAAAATAATGTCGTCTAATTTGTGAACAATAGAAGGGCGCATAAGGTGTTTTATTGCATTTAGATAGTAAAACACCTGCTCCATTTTCTACGCGGGTGGTTCAAAAAGTACTTGCATTTCACAGATTAAGTAGTTGTATTCACATCATTAAGGTAAATTGTGGATACCATTGGCTGCTGACATTTGTTAAATGGCCCCGGAACAAATTTGACGTTGATTCATATGTTAGTTTTCATTGGGTAGTCATTTGCTGCCAAAATAAAATTTGATTGCTGCCGAGTGGAGTTATCGCAATCTGTGAGACTTGGATTCATCATTAATCAAGCAAAAATCCAAAACGTTGATTTGCTTCCTGTGAATATGCTCCAAAAAGAGGCGAAGATGGTCTCATTGACCTGAAAAGTGATGACAAAGAATTTTTGAGATGCGAAAGGCGTCATGATCACGAATACGAGTAACTGAGAATTAGACAGTTGTCTAATGAGTCAGAATGCTTACTAAAAATAAACCGCTTTCAATGCTATGAATTCTATCTCTTAGATATTCTAAGAATTTATTGAACAACCCTCGTAACTGAGGATCTGTTGACTTTTTGCACAGAATCTTTAAACACTCGCTCCTCTTTCCTTCCATACAGTTACAGTTGTTGAATGATGTCAGTAAGGAAAATAATTTTTGAAAATACTCGGATGAAACGAATATTACTATGGAAATTTGCAGATCAATTCTGAAAATTAAAAAAAAATGAAGTTTTTTCAGATTGATCCTAGTTATTCGGAGATTCGAGTTAAAGGGGTCCGACTTAACGAGGTTCTACTGTACTTAGCAAAATTAGCATTCGTTGAAAAAAGGCTGTTTATTTGAAATAATATTCCTTTTCAAAAATATTAATCTTTCTAAAACCTTTCAATCGAGAGGAAAAAACATGCGGAATGGAACAAGCTTCCAACCACATTACGTTCTCCTTTTAAAGTGCTCTTCATATCGAAGGAGAAATTGGGATCTCATTGTTTCTGCCAATTGAGTATCTGGACAGGCAGACTCCTACCAATGAGAAAAGATCCATTTTCGCATCAATAACACTGGGGGGGAAATATGTTAAACTTTTCCTAAATTCCTTTTTAAAGAATAAATTATTTTATACAGAGAAAGATATTCCGTAAAGAGTAATATTTTTGAAATGTTGGAAAGTCAAGAGTACAATAGGTGCAGCAAATAGCAAAAAGCCGTTTTTTTTTTCTTTCAACGGTAAACAAAATTTCCATTCGCTTTTTAAATTGCGAGTGTTTATTTTCTTCTTATAGCCACCTTGTTATTGTAAAAAAATAAAAAAAAATCAAAAATCAAATTTAAGTTGTAACATGAATGAGAATTAAACCGATACCAATGTCATTATTACCCATAAATAGAACTACAGCCATGAAATTTTATCAACTTTGATGGTGTGAACGGGTTATTTAATTTTAATTAAGGAGAGATTTTAAACTTTTTATTAGGTCATAATATTTAAAAATACAGTTGTAATATAATAAATTGTACAAAAGTGAGTTAAAATTTTAAGAGATTAAAAATGAAGTCCAGATGATAAGTCAAATACATTTAGGATAAAAGTAAGGGAAAGAACCAAAATCTTAGATTAGAAAAACTCTAATAGGAATAGAATCAAGGATATTATAGGATGTATAGAAATCTAAGGGTTTAAGATTTAAACGGAATCTATTATTAATTTATCATGGGAGCTTGGGCAGGACCTGACTCCGGTATTGGTTCCGTTCAAGCACTTGATCTCAAGAGCTCAACGATTTTACAAACTGAGTTAATGCAGACTTGGCAAAATGGCATAATCTCAACTAGTAAAGTTATACCTCAAAATTATCGAATTGTGAAAGAGTGGTCTCGAGGTAGAGGAGGAGCCAAGAAGCCCGTGAGTAAGTGATATTGAAAGTGAGTGATATTTTTCGCCGAGGAGATTGCAGTTTAAGGCAAAATAATGTTGATTTAATAACTTATTAATGATTTTAGTGTCGTTTTTATATATTTCAATGTCAGACTATACGAATTTATATTATTGAAAATTCAAGACTCTCCACTTATACAGCGCGTCTCATATATATATGGACTTGTGATTTTTTGGAATAATAGCTTAATTAAAAGTTTGTGAAATGAAATATATATATATAAATGGTAATAGCAATTTATTACAGAATTTATGTATCATATAAAGTCACTATTTTTGATGAAGAAATTAAAAAAAAAAAAAAAATGCATTGTCTCAAAAATATGTGGATAAATAGTTTTATTCTTTACAGTTCAAATTTGGAAACGATTATTTTTAATTAATTAGAATACCCGATCAGGCATGCTTTGAACTAATGTTTGCAGCAAATAAGGTTTTAAAGGAAACCAACTCTGGGCTAGTCGTCACCTGCAACAGCTTTTCCAGATGGAAGCAAAGTAGTTTGAAGCACATCGTGATCATCTTCGGAACATTGATGCCCTTGTACGAAACATATATCAGTTGTGGCGTTGAGACAGAACACATCCCACACCATGTCAGGACCACCTCCTTGCTGCCGACTGAAGAGAGAGCAAGATTCACATCAGTGACCTTGCTGATATTAGGTACAATCATTTGGACTAACCATATTGGATTTATTTTCATCACTGAAGAGAATAGTTACAATTTTATAAATAATAATATGAATATAATGAATGAATATTATGAATACAAAAATAAAATAGTTAAAGTTGTTTTTTCAGATTTATTAAGGATAAAAGTGACTAAATAAAAGATATGCTGTTCCAAAATATATGGACAACTATAACAATCGGAATTACAAGTTTAGAATCAAGAAACTTGTATATTCCTTACACTTTTTCTGGGACGCAATTGTTGTAGAATACAAAAGACGCACCAGTTCTTCAATTTGTAGTTTATTGCGATATACCTCGCAATGATGAATTCTCACAAGTTGATAAAACCAAAATTTGGCGTTTACAATGTGAAGCAATGTAGATTTCGGAAATTTCTAAGCACATGCAATACAGCAGATCTGGTATTTATAGTATATTGTCGTAATGTAGCCCATCTACTGAAAGGAAGGGTACGAGAAACAAAAGAAGACATCTCGATGGTAAGATACACAGCTTTTACGAGCTGCTTCCAGAACAAAAAATGCCTGCCTATAAAATAGTAAATAACCTAGCCCCTCTCAATTTCAATACCTATGGTTCATAGTTGTTTACGAGCAAGTAATTTCATGTTTATCGTAGTATGCAGCGAATACCAAGACTCACAGAACACCATAGAGAGGCAAGGCTATTTTGGGCCAAGAAGCATGTGCATTGGAAACATGATTGCAGAACTGTTCTCTTCAGTGAGGATAAAATATTCCAATATGGATGGTATAGATGTTTATATCTAATATTGATATGATCCCCCCCCCCCCGAACATAGCTCTTTCTTCAGTCGACAATGAAGAAGTAGTCCTGTCATAATGTGGGACGCGTTCTGTTTCGATGGCAAATCTATGTTTCGTACAAAAGCGTCAATGTTCAGAAGATTATGATGATGTACTTCGAACTCCTTTGCTTACATTTGGAAAAAGCTCTTGGAAGTGACGACTGGATATTCCAGCAAGACAATGCCACGATTAATTTTTCTATGTAAACTAAAACATGGTTTATACAAATGCCCTTATGATGGTCAGTTGTTAGTCCAGATCTTAAGCCGGTAGAAAAGCATTAGTACGAGGTGTGTATGACTATGGACACCAATTCTTAACCCTGTCGGGGTTAAAGCAGCAATTAGATCAGAGTTGATTTCCTCTAAAACATGATTTGCTGCAAACATTAGTTCAAAGCATATTTGATAGATATTCTAATTAATTAAAAATAATGGTTTTCAGATTTAAATTCTAAATGATAAAGCTCTTATTTGTATATATATCTTTGGAGCAATGTAAAAAAAGTTTTTTATTTTAATTTCTTCATAAGAAATAATGACTTTATATGATATATAAATTCTGTAATAAATTGCTATTGCCATTTTATGTTGTTTTTATTCGATTCATTAATGTATATATATATATATATATATAATTATAAATAAAAAACACAATTAAAAAAATCTGGCTCGTAATTAATACAAATATTTAATCATGAAAAGTAAATTATACATACTATTAGTTATTTCACTAGTTACACCCCTATATGAGTGTGTGTGTTTATGTGTGTGCGTGTGTGTATGTATGTATGTGTATATACGTGTGTGCGTATTAGTACTTTCTTCCTTTTTCATCTAAAACTATTCATTTATTTGCATAATATACCAAAAAAGTTTCAGAATGCCTTAATAATTTTTTTGCCATTTTTAATAATTTTTTTTTTTAAAAAAATATATTATTTAAGATAATGTGCTTATTACAACTGCTCTGTTGTTTCGTTTTGCTGAATTAGCGACATGATACTTATTAGTAAGTTTTCCTTTTACTTTAAGATTCCCGTCTACCGGTCATTTTGATTTCGTGAACGTAATGTTAATCCTATGGAATTTCTATACTACCACTATCAAATCTTTCCTTTTTCTACCTATTTGAATGCAAAAAAATACATCCGATAGAGCAACAAATTATGAAAGTTTCTGCAGAATTACATTTCCCCTCTGATTCTTAAAAATATTTTAGAATATTTCTTAAAGAGCCGAAAACTCACAAACGAATCATTAAAATAGAAGTTAAGATATTTTTAAAAATCGGTGGGAAAATGTAATTTCACAGAAACTTTCTTTATTTTTAGCTCCTTCGGATGCACTTTTTTGCACTTAAATAGTTGAAATAGTACAGGTTTGAGGACAGTATATAGTAAAAATTTCACAGGATTAACATTATATTCACGAAATCAAAATGGCCGATAGAAGGGGGCCTTAGCAATATTGGGAGGTATAAGATTATTTAGTTCCATTTTTTTATGTTGTTAACCAGGTTATCCTAGTGTGTTAACCAAGTATTTCTAGCTAAGATGGAAGATGAAACCAGTGAATATGTTAGCAGCATTAATCAATACTATGTCTGAAAGAAAATTTTGAATTAATGTTAAAAAGATTTTTCTTGTTAGATAAATTGCAAAACTGAAAAAACTGACGGAAGAAGAAAATGCAATCCACTATATTTACTGTTGAAAAAGGCTAAAGACTGTTATGCTATTTTTTTTCTGAAATTATTGGCCAAACTAGCCCCAACAACAAAATATATTATTAAAAAAACAGTTATATATTACCAGAGATACCTTTGAACAAGATCAAAGAAAAACAAACCCATTTTGTAAACATTTTTGAAGACAACCAAGCAAACTCATTGAAATCCAAAATATCAAAACACAATATAAAATATAAACTAAATGAACCAGGCTTACATGATCATCATGAAAAATAAGCTTACATGATCATAGTACCATGTGAAGAAATTTAGTAAATATAGTGGACAAATTAAATCGGCTATTTACATGAATTGAGCACACATACATATATAAATATGTGTGCGTGTGTATATGTATTCAAAAGAAATCACCCGTTTTCAAAATGTTATATTTTCATAAATATACGGCCCAGAATGATAATTAATGCATGAGTGCAAAAGGAAAATACTGGAGTTTATTTTACATTTGTTTTATGTAGTTTCCTTTAGTTATATGAATAATTTCAATTCGATATGTAAATTCCTTCCAAATATGTTGTAAAAGGTTAGTGGTAATGACTGTACAGCAGCAGAAATCCGTAAGTTCAAATATATTTGTGGGTAATGGAAGTTTATATACTTTATTTTTTACCAACTCCCAAAGGAAGAAATTGAATGGGATCATATCAGATGAACTTAGGCGGCTAGCTGTATAACATCAAGTCATTTGGTCCACTGTGACCGATCCAGTTGTGAGGTTGCTCTATGAAAGCTTCACGAGGAACACATAAAAGCCATCAATTGTTCATAATATAAAAATTCCACGTTTTCCCTTTATATTGGTGTATTGATTATCATTCTGTGTCGCTTATTTTTGAAAATATAGAATTTTAAAAATCGGAGGATTCATTTTGAATAACCTTGCATTTCGAAGAAATTAAACTTTCTAACAAGCATAATTACAGAAATGGCCATGAATACTGTTAAAAATATATTTCGTGAGACCAAATCTATGAATTCAACAAAGTGTGATTCCTTTAATATCTTTTTCATCTTAATCGGTGTTGACATTGCTACTTTTGTTTTTTCTAGCTGTCTTATTGTTGCATTGTCAATGTATCTGGTGATATTGGATACAAATGTTTCCGTCTCAGGAATAAATTACGTTATAGTGTCTTCACTGAATAGGTTCAATAAATTTGTGACTGAAAATATGCAGAGGAAGGAAATTGTAACATTATTTAAAATTTGCTGCTGCGCTGTTTGCAATACTTTAATCATATTCGAATTTATCTACGTTATTTTTGTACATTTATGGCACAATTTAAACATCAACAAATTTACAAACAAGGAAAAATACATTTAGTTTTTGTCGTTATTACAATAATTACATTTAAGGGGACTTAGTACCTTACGAAATCAAAAGTAGAGTATTTTGACAAACTTTTTTCAATTCGTCATAAAACAACAATTTTTGCTCATTTCAGTATGAAACTTTGTCAGTTTGTGTAATAAAGTGCATAGTTTAAAATATTGGGTCAAGTTTTGCTATTAAATTAATATATTTTCTTATACAACAGGAAATATGCGTACAAAAATTTGAAAAATAAATTAGCTTACCTTACGTTACCCACAAGATAACTTTTGAAAGATGTACGGTAGAACCATAATTCTTATACCAAATTAAAGCTAAATAATGACCTTATTCTGTAAACCTCAAATTTTAAATTTACCTTCCATTAAAAAAATTGAAAAAATAAAAAAGTTATCAAGTTTGTATTTAGTAACTTTTCTTTCATGTATCATGTTATAAAATAAAATCTAATCATCCTATTAACAAAATTGAGGTTCACAGAATGAAGATTTACAAGTACAACACTCATGTAAAATTTTAAAGCTCTGCATGCAAAAGATTTTTTTAATCCTGTGGGAAAGTGTGAAAATAGCAAACTGAGAAAAAGAGGTTTGTTTACATTGCATTACATAGAACAAGCCACTTTAGACATTTACATTTTTTGTTGCACAGGACGTAATAATTGTCGGATTTTGACGCGGTTTGTTTTAAAATGCTCCTAACATTCCGTACTATTTTTTAAAATCAAATTTGAAAAATCGAACTTTTGAAGGTGCAAAGGTACTAAGTCCCCTTAAAGTAACCTAAAACTTAAGTAAAGTTTCGTTATTTCTTAAAAACATTATTTTGTGAAATTTTAAGAATGTGTGCTGTATGCTAAGATACACGAATCTTTATGCTTGTATATGATTTGAAGAACGCATTTCACATATTTGAAATTTATATAATTCTTTTTACATTACATTTTAATAATTTAGTTCATATATAAATTTTACAAAGCAAGTGTTATAAAACGAGTGTAGTTCACTAAATTGCAGATATTTTGTTTTCTTAAGTTTCCAAGTGAAAACTCGGGAAAGAGAAGGAAAATTACAGAAATGTGGAAAAATCAAACAAATCAAATTTGAAATGGGAGAAAAAATTAGAATCTATTTCTATTAAAGTTCATTTTAAATATTACCAAAAAGGAATTTGGGATATAATTTAAACAAAAAAGTAAAAAATATTTTTTTAAATCTATCTTTATTATATGTATAAATTTAAATATCCTAGTTTGATGAATTCTTTTTATTTAGTGAAGTGTTTATTCTCAATGTCAAAACAATAAAGCTCTCATTTTGTTTAAAGAAAAGGACAATATTAAGAGATGTAAACTCTAATGAAGTGTGTTTAAAATGACTTCTCTTTCTATTTGTGCATATTTAACTTGTAAAAATATCTTCTGCTTACATCTACTTGCTCTATGAGTTTGCTTTTAAAAGTAAAAGAAAACACGCGACAAATTTCAATTTCTATAATTGTGACTTATCTCACAATTACATAAAATTAGCATTTGAATTCAGTTAAAAGCACTCAAATTCTGAGCATTGATTACAGTGAAATAAAAAATATACATAAAAATATTGCAGATTCTTTTTTTAAAATATCTTTAAATCCACAGAATTTCGATAAAAAATACTTTTATAGTAAAGACTTATTATCAAGATTAATTTTATATGAAATGTTTTGATTTTTCAAATAACTTTCAGTGTATCTTGCATTTAATTTACATTTCTGTCGCTTTTGATAACAATGTAAATTCAATAACAATTCTCTTCAAATAAAAATTTTCATCGGTATTTTAATGTACCATTTATATTGATGAGTTTACATTTAAGTTCATTAAAAACAATAATTATTTTTCATTAATGTTTTAAATTAGTGATCACATTTATGATATTTATTTTGAGTAAATTATTTGTAACTTTGGTTTTTGTACTTTAAAATTTATTCTGCAATCATAGTTATATTGCGCCATAAATGTATGTTTTCCACAATTAAAGTATTCATTTAAGGTGGGACTTTAATTAGAAAAACAGTAACATATATATCTTGAATAAATCCTTCAAGCATCTTCTTGTTTTACCTTTAGTATTAAAAATGCTTAAAATTTTATCATTCAAATATCCCTCGTTTTACGCGATATTCACACAACGCGGCTTATAAATTCTTTTGAAACTACGAATTTATATTAGGGAAATTATGTCTTAGCCCAAAAATGCATATATACATTTTTTTTTTCATTACAGGTGTCTCTGTAGAGCGCTCTGAAAAATTTACAAAGCAATTTGACTTTTATTTAGCATCATATAATGAACTATTTCATTATAATTTTTTACAACAAGTAAGAATATTTTTCATATACGCAATTATGAATATATGTGATTTCCAATTTCACGCATTTAATTTATAGTTATGTTTCTTAGTGTTCTTTTTCTTGCTGTCTGTTTCATATTATAACCGGTCAATTGAAAAATCCCCGGTCTACCATAGTAAAACACATTTTTTTTGGCAAAATTAGTTTTTTTTATTCAACATAATTCCCTTCAAGGGTGATACACTGATTATAGCGACCCTCCAACTTTTCGATACCATTTTTGTAGTACGATTGGTCCTTTGCTTCAAAATAGGCCTCAGTTTCGGCGATCACCTCTTCATTCGACGAAATTTTTTTCCCAGCGAGCATTCTTTTGAGATCCGAGAACAGGAAATAGTTGCTGGGGGCCAGATCTGGAGAATACGGTGAATGAGGAAGCAATTCGAAGCCCAATTCATGGATTTTTGCCATCGTTTTCACTGACTTGTGACACGGTGCATTGTCTTGGTGAAGCAGCACTTTCTTTTTCTTCAGATGCTGCCGTTTTTCGGCGATTTCGTCCTTCAAACGTCCAATAACGCTATGTAATAGTCACTGTTGATGGTCTTTCTTTTTCAAGGTAGTCAATGAAAATTATTCCATGGCGCATCCCAAAATACAGACGCCATAAACTTGCCAGCCGCCTGTTGCGTTTTTCCACGCTTTCGAGCGGGTTCATCGTGTGCAGTCCACTCGGATGACTGTCGATTGGACTTCGGAGTGAAATGATGGAGCCATGTTTCATCCATTGTCACATATTGACGCAAAAACTCGGGTTTATTACGCTTGATCATCTTCAAACACTGCTCCGAATCATCAACTCGCTGTTGTTTTTGGTCAAAAGTGAGCTCGCGCGGCACTCACTTTGTACAGATATACCCAATTTCTCATACCCAAATATTCGTGAATGATACGATGTACACGTTGAGTTGATATCTTTAAGTGTCTGCTATTTCATTCAATTTCAATTTACGGTCATTCAAAGTCATTTTGTGGATTTTTTTAATGTTTTCGTCGGTAACAACCTCTTTTGGGTGTCCACTGTCTTCGGTGCTCATTTCACCACGTCTAAATTTAGCATACCAATCCTTGATGGTTGATTTTCCTGGGGCAGTGTCCGGAAACTCGGCATCAAGCCAAATTTTTATTTCAACTGTATTTTTTCTCTTCAAAAAGCAATATTTTATCAACACGCGAAATTCCTATTTATCCATTTTTTTCACAATAACAAAAGTTGCTTCACTCAAAATGCTATAATTCACAAACTAATGATCCGACAGCTGTCAAATTTATACACGCATCTTTTGAGAGTTAGGGCTAACTAAAAAACATATGGATTAATTCTAGTAGCGCCATCTATGTATGAGGCCGGGGACTTTTCAATTGACATGTTATAAAACAAATAAGGAAATTTCAGAATATATAAATGTAATTTCAAAGTAAAAAATTTCGATAAATTATTAAAAAAATCCCTATAATGGGCTATTTCTGTGTCTATTGTCAATATATGTTCAAACTGATTTTTTTTTTTATAAATTTGTGAGTTTTTTTTAAAAAAAATGCGTTGTTTTGTAGAAATCTTAAAAAAGTGAAGCTTGAATTAAGGTTAATCGAGATAAAATTATATAATTCAAAATTTATTTCTGTACTTGAAAAATCCCCATCAAAATGAAAAGAACCATTGTCAGATACTTCGACAGTAGTTGCACTTCAAAATTTGAGTTCCAAGGTGCGCTTTTTCCCATCAAGAAGATAATAATTTAAGAATGAGGAAATCTTAAATTTTTCTCCACCGAAAAAAAGTTATTTTTCTTAAATCGCTTATAATCACTTTATATTTTTCCTTAACATGTTTTTTTTTCTTTGTTTCTTTTTCTTTATTTCTTTTTTTGCAAATGGAAAAAAAAATTGAAAACCTTTATCCAAACTCTAATGGGTATAAAATTGTTTGAACATCATAAATCAGCTTCTGTTATTCTGAGATAAGGAATTCCTAAAAGACGATGGTGGAAATGTAGAGCTTTTCAGTTTTAAATTTTCTTACATATGCACAAATTGTTATGTGAAGTTGAAGTTATGCTGAACATTCACAAAAGGACAAAAATAATTAAATAGATTATTTTATGAAGTAGGCTACAAATTTTAAAAAATATTGATTCAAATCAAAAAGCTTTAATCAAGGCAGATTAGACAGAAATCTATTAAAATTGGTAAGTCAGATGGGAGAGAGAAAACTAACCGAATCTTACTTAAATTAACTGCTGTCAAGTAACTGTGCTATAAGGAATATAAAAACACGTTTCAGCGACAAAACTGAGTGCATGAAGGTTGTAAAATAGCTGAGGCAATTGATTATTTTATCCATGAAACATAATAAATAGAATGTAACCAAATATATATATATATATATATAAATTCTACCTAGGTTGTCAAAATAATTAAATGGAGCTAATTGCTGATAAAATAGCCAAAGACGGATTCATGGCATTAAAGAGAAATGCAAATTGAAAAATAATGAAAAATGTAGAATAGATTACTATAAAAATATGAAGCTTTTTTCCTCCTCTCTTGGAAAAAGGCTTTTTGAAAACTGTGAAATCGTGGATTATGAATCACTCAGACAAGTTGTCAAAATGGCTTTTGTATTCCGTTTTGACACGGGCACGTTGTCAACATATTTCGCATTTATTGCACGTGCCAAGTGAACTCGAAAGGCTCCACAAAGAGAAAGACAAAACAGAGGCAAGAGGTGAAGCAAGAAAACTATCCCTGGGGACCGGACGGACTGCATAAGTTCAAAAATCGCCGAATTTCTAATGTTTCGAATACACTCAATTTTTTTTACACGGTAGATATGTTCCTTAGAAAAACGCGTAAAAATACATGCAACTTATGGTAAATTTGGGGATATGTTCCACAACTTTAAAAAGTCGCGTAAGATGGAAAAACTCTAAATATGTTCCCAAAAAACCGGGCAAAAAAGTAATAATGAAATCCATATTACATATTTGTAAAACAAAAACAATTCATTTTTATTAGAAAAAAAATTAAAATTAGTGTACAATGAAAATTTAGTCTATAGGTACATACAACATATACAAGTTAAAATTTAAATTAGAAATAAAACTACTAACTATCCATCGCTACTTGATAACAAACGTGCACGTTTATTACGAATTGAATCAAAAATGTTATCATCAATAGATGTATCAGATATGTCTAGCACAATCGTCGTCTTTGATTCAAATGAAGAATTTCGTTCGTTATTAACGGCCTCTGTGGGTTCTTTTGTTGTTAGAAAGTCTGTTATTAGCAGCTGTTTTTTTTTTTTTTTGTTTCACTCAAGTTACTTATATAATTCTTGGTATTCTTCTACATAAAACTTAAGATCTCGTTGAAATTTTTATCTATGCTCTATGTCAGGATAATGAGTAACAAAATGTTGTTCTATACTTGTAACAAATTTCAAGCCCTCATGAATTAAATCAGCTGTTAATAGTTGAATTTCACCTTCGACTTTGTCATTATTGACTTCTATATCGTCCCCATCCAAAGGGCTTTTTAGCATCAATTCTTCTATATCAACTATTTGTATGTTGTTGAAACCACTACCAATTGCATTTGATAGAGTTATAATTTCCAAACACACAGCTGATTTTTGTACTACGAAACTTCCACTTTTGAGGGAAGCTGGCAATTTTTTTTTCCAACAAGCACTTATGGTCGATTAGTGCAACTGTTTGATGACAAAAAAAGCATATGTAATACAATCCATAATCTTAAACTTTCTCCGTGCTTCCACAACAGTCAAATTTCTTCCTTCCTTAGAGTTTAAAATATATTTAAGCGTTTGTTTTATGTAGTACATTTTAAAGGCTGCTGTAATACCCTGATCGAGTGGCTGAATTAGTGAGGTGGTATTAAGCGGTAAAAACAGAATTTGAATATTTGGATGATCCAGCAGTGGGTCTGCAGGTGGAGGCATTATCAACAAGCAAAAATATTTAGAATTCCAAACCTTTTTGTTCTATATATTTCTGGAACAAAACAGTTGTTGAGACAATTTATAAACAAATCATCCATCATCCATGTCTTCTTATTCTCCACCAAATGAACCGGAAGTTGTGTTCAAGTTGAAGTACAACAAATAAAGAAAAAAGTGATTATATATAAAATTTGGTTATTCCCCGTAGCTCCAGAATACAAAGTAAACAAGCCGTGAAGTAGATCAAGTCACATACACATATAAAGGCATAAACCGACCATCTTCTGATAACACTGTCAAAATTAGAATTAAAAAATTGGGGGGGGATTCGTGCTAGAATACAAAACTCATGTAAAAAAGTCTTTTGGCGTTCCGTGTTATTTCAAAATCGTGTAAAAAAATAGTTGCGTTTATATATATATATATATATATATATATATATATATATACTGGATCGTTCGGATACTTGAAAGAGACAACTCAACAATTTATTCCGTATACTAAACAGAGAAACGTTGGGTTGACTCATATCACACCGTTTGAAACTGAAATACACTTTTATAAACGTGTACATGCAAGTGATGTTAAAGCTTTTATAACACTTTAACATCAAAGTTTTGTTGATGTTCGAATACATTGGAAAGGATGTTATTATGAATGATTAATAGTACGTAATCAATCTCAGGCGTCAATTCGTTTGAGAATACTCCCTCACGAGGAATCCAACTGAAAAAAAAATGTAATGGGATCATGTATATTTACTTAGGAATCGATTTCGAACCCTTTCCAACAATTTAACGAGTGCTCTTTTTGAAATGTAGCGAACGGAAACCAGGGGAAAAAACGTTGTCCAGAGGGCTAAGGAAAAGCACGCGAGAGAATGAAAAGTGCATCGATTCAAATCAAAGTATTGTATGACTAAGAGGAAAATCCAAGCAATTCTCTGGATCATTCGAAAGCGAATTCGTAAAATGGGACCGGAAAGGGTGGACAGGTTTAAAAGGTAACCGATGCAATCGGAAAAACAAAGAAAATATCAAATTCCTTTAAATCCTATTCCGAATGCAAATGGTTCAATTAATGGAAAATGCGCATGAAATTTAGAACTTCAGTCTTTTTATATCTCTAACGAGAAAACAGATATCTTTTTTTTCAGACTTAACATGTATTTAATTTTAAATCGTCTCAGAGATATTATTTTATTGTCTCTTGAGATTAATTTTAACATCAAAATTTTATTTTGTATACATATTCTTCATATCCTTTTAAAATTATTTAAAAAAAATAAAGATTTAAGAAATTCTGATTTCTCTGATCTCCTCTGGATATTATTCTCTCTAAAGGAGCAACGAATGTATTATAAAATGTAACGCATCCACCAAACAATGCATATATATTTTTATATGATGCTTTTCAAAAATACTAACTTTCTAAAATAATTTCGTAAAAGTGATGGAGGAAAAGGGAAAATATTTTTTATCCAGAAATGAAAATTGAAATCTCGGAAGACTTTAAATAAATGGAAATTAATTCTTCTGAAATTTTTACTTCATTCTTGATTTCTTGTGCATGAACAAAGAGGAACACAATGATCGGTTTTTGAAGATTTTTTTTAAAAAAATAAATAAATTCATTGAAAGTTAGGGGTTCTTTCCTACGAACATATGGCAGTGAGAATCGGACTTTTCTCAAAGAACAGGTCTTGGATTATTCATGAAAAATCAACAGAAGCTTCCAATTAAAATGAAAATTCTAGAATTATAGAGAGACAAAGTAACTAAAGTAAATATTGAAAGAATAAAATGTTTAAACTCAATTTGAGATTCTTATTGATTTGCGTTAATCAGAAAGAATAATTTATTATATTTCTTACATGTGTGTAAGGGGCATTTAAATTCTAACGTTCCCGATGTGATTAAAAAAATTACTACCAAACTTAAATTTCGAATTATAATGTTGTGTCATCCATTGATAAGAATTAATACAAGAAATATGAAAAGCATAAAAATTGAGAAAAATTTGAAGTATAGAAGTTAGTACTATACGAGGGAAGTTAAAAAAGTACGTGTATTTGAAGACAAGTGGCATCATTAAGGTAAAATGCTATTATCATTGAATGCAGCCATATGTTAAACAGAGCTGAAACAAATTATTTTTATATGGCAGTCATTTGCTGCCAAATCAAAATTTTATTACTTACGAATCAAATTGTCACCTTCGATGTGATAAATGGGTTCATCATTATGCACTGGAAATCAAGCAAAAATCAAAACATTGGGTTGCTTCCGGTAACTTTGCTCCAAAGAAGGCGAAGATAGTCTCATCGATTGGAAAATTTATGACGAAGGTTTTTTGAGGTGTGAAAGGCATGATGATCGCGAATACGAGTAACTGAGATTCAGACAGCTGTCTAGTGAGTCATAATGCTAACTAAAAGCAAACAATTTTTGACGCTGCTAGTGCCATCTCTCGGAATTTCTAAGGATTTATTGAACGACTCTCATACAATGGAATATTGTTTGAATTATTGTTTGTATTTGATACTGATTGGATTATTGTTTGTAATAAGCTTCCATTTCTTCACAATGTTTCGTTTTCAGATTTGAAACGATTCTATGTTAAGATTATTGTTAATTTCTTTTCCTGTTGTAAGAAAGAAAAATATTCTAAAGAGAAGAAATAAATCTTACATACAAGTAGTAAAATAGTATTTAAAAATTCAACGCAAATACTTTTACTTTGATACTTTAAAAGAAAAAAAAATGCACTGTAAAAACTATTAAAATTGATTAAAATGTTTAAAAACTTCAATTCCCTTGAGTTTTGTACTCTGATTTATATTTAAAAAATTGATTTATGTTAACAAAACAAGTCAAATTATAAAGATCGGAATGTTTTCAAACACATCATTGTTAATAACGACAAAATTGTAACAAGTCATTTTAAACTTGAAACTTGAAAGTTTTTTTTTTCGAATAAGCTACGTAAATTTATTTATTCGCTTCTCATTGTTTCCTAAGGATAATAATTTGAATCTTCAACTCACTCGCTCATTAAGGAAAATACGAGCAATTTTGAAATTTAAAAAAGTTATTAAAACCATTTGTATTAAAATCTAAAAAAGTCAGAAGCGGTATTTATTATAGCCAGATAGTTATACTTCTTCTTCAGACATGAATTTTGTTTCACCAAATAAAATACAGACACACCGTCATGGAATCACCCGATGTGGGTTTGAATTGTAAAATAATTAATATTCAAGAAGTAATGGTAATACTTAGACTAAAGTTACAAAGTTAGTACTAAAATTATGTAACAAACTCAAGATCCATAACATGTACAGTTACCACGAAAACGTTCAAGTGTATTAAAATACAAATTTTTTAAAGTTACCAAGTGACAGAAAATATAATCTCTAATCTGTTTCTCGAAGTGAGATATCTCCCAAGAATATGTTATTACATACATACATATTCAAAAGAAATATTATTATTCTTCGGGAAACATGCTTTCATTGATGGAAATAAGGAAGTTGGCATGAAGAAATCTCCGGCATGAGAGAGAGAATGTATCATATTACAAAGAGTCTACAAGTGGAAAAATGACGCTTTTATAGAAATCATATATTACTGAAATTAATTGTTTCATTGAAAAGAAATTGTAATCAATTTCAATTTATTAAAAAAAAATTTTCAAAATAAATTTAGGCAATATCATGCGTTTATATTTAAATAACATTTTTAACCATAAAGAGGCATGCAAAATTTCACTGCTTCATTTCATTTAGTAGTACAAAGGTAGGATGTGATATTCTAACAAAGTTAAGAAGAAAATGTAATTTTTTCCCCAATCATATTGAGTAAATGGTGTTTACGATTTCAGTTTTCCTTATATTTTATTTCCTTAACTGAATTAACATCAGAAGTGTAATAAAAAAAATTGTATTTCAATTTAAAAATCGAAAAGGTTAATAACATACATATATTTTGTATTAAACAATATGAAACAAAAACTATGAACCAAAATAATTTCAAAAACTATTTCATATTTAGGTGAAAAAAACAATCTCAGTTAATATTAGAATGTAATATATATATATATATATAATGCAATATAACACTCGCGAAATTTAAATTTATTAATTTTTATCATTTTCTAAGACATGCGCTCATGTCTCCCGAGCACCTGATTCACTTTGGAGGAAGAACCAGACCACTGTATTTTTTTTTTCGCTGACGCAAAACTCTTTAGTTTTTTTTTTTTTTTTTTTTTTTTTTTTATGAGAAATCAGTAACAAAATGTAAAAATAAAAAGTCATATCTCGGAGTCAATACTTTTGAATACATTCCTTTTAATTCCAAAAAAGAATTTTAAAAAATGCATAATTAATTTTGTAAAAAATGAATCAAGTTGGGGTCTTCCTAAACATACTTTTCACTTACTTTATTCTTGTGACGCGGCAAGAAGTTCGCGTAGATTTAAAATTCATCCAAGATTTGAAAATCAGTATTATTCTTTGTTTTAATCCACAGAAGAACGTTTTAATAAATTGTGCATGTGTGAGAAAGTAAAATTATTCGATATTGTTCATTGACTAACTAAATAAAAATGGATAAGTGATTTTTTTTAAAGAAAATTTTAACTTCACTGTGCTTTTTGAATAATAACACGCGGAAGTAATAAAACGAAAATCTCGTAAAAATTAATAAAGAAGAAAAAAAGAACTGATCTATCTCAGGTTGATCCCGAATCCTACGAAAAAAATTGCATCGAGTATGATTTAAGTAAAAAATGTTAATACCACTGATCACTAACACCAAGCAATATGAGTTAAAAATGAATATGAATATAAATTATCTTCTTTATCTGTCTTACAAAAAGCATTTTTGATCTAGTTTTTGGCATTAGATGGTTTTTCGACCCTGTGTAGAAGGAGAGTGGACCTTGAAGTGCCAGTAGCGTTTTGAACCCTGAACCACTGAGTCCAAAGAAGATTTGACTGGTCATTTTTTGTTGCGCTCTTACTTACTGGACTAAAAGAGGCATACCCATCGGGTTAGTTATTAAAGCGTTTTAACCTTTGTCAATGTTGTTAAAGAGAGCCACCTTTAGTTGAAGTGTATCATAAGTAATATTAGATGTAATCTCAACTCCTAGAAAAATGCTCAATGGACGAGTGATTTGACTTGACCGTAGAAAAATTATAATACTCAAAAGGCACTATGAATGATCAACAATTTCGTATTAAATTTGTGATCTATAAAAGTGAATAAGCAAACTAGGCAAGGGGAAAAATATCTGATGAATATATATTTCTAATCTTTAAGTTTTCAATAAATTGATTCTGCAATTTTAAGCAACCACTCACCCCAATACCATTACATGGACATAGATAACTTGATAATCACGAATTCCAAAATCAACCAAGGTACGAGTTCTATTGATGGTCAGCCCATACAATACGACAGTTAAATCCATTCAGAAAAATTCTGAATGTTAGAAAAATACATTTAGATTTACCTAGAAAGTATGGGCAAAACAGGATGCAAAAATTTTTCTGTAATAAAACTCAATTATGCCTCAAGTTTTCAGTGTCTTCGTAGAAAAAAAAGCAAACATTTTGTGAAAGTTTACTGTTTACAAATGCAAGAGATTGTCAATCTCAAATCAATTAAAAGAAATCAAGCATTGACAAATACATTTTATTTATCAAATTAATTTCTTTTATTAATTTATAATCTAATTTCCTAATGATTTTTTAATATGCAGTTTGGGGATTTATGACAAAAAACATCTGTATCAAGCTTCCAGGAATGTTTCCCGGTGTCTGAGAAAGTCCATTCCAAAAAGCCCTGCAACTATTTCAAGTATTTACAAAGTTTTAGGAATCTTCTCTGTATTCGGATAAATTCACGAGAAAATCAAATGCTCGTGTGTCCGTAAGAATGCTTGACGCGTTTTCTAATCATAATATGTAAGTGTCTGACAAAAATATCATTACAGAAACACCTAGAGTTTTTCCATAAAAAATATAGCAAAAAAGTAAAAATAAATATGATTATAAAAAAGTCCAATGCAAAGTTTTACAAAGAACAAATTTAGCCCCCCAAGATGATAAATTTTTGTAATTATTATTAAATTACTCAATTAAATATAAGAATTAAAGTAAACGATGAAATGTCGAGATATTTAATTTAATATAGGAATAGTAAACTTTTCCGATATTAAAAATAAAGGAAACGATAAATTATTAAATTGAATATCATATTAGCTACATGTAAATAAAATAAAAGCAAACGAAAAATTATTAAATTGAATGTATTTAAGCAAAATGTAATTAAAATTGAAGCAAATGATAAAAAAAATTGAAAAATGATATGGTACGCCAAAACGCCCCACATAAAACAATAGCCCTTTGGGTGGCTAAAAACAAGGTCACATACTGGAATCAAATACATTTATATTAGTTTGAGCTTTTTATTTAACATTTTGAGTATGGAAGATTTGCATTAATTTTAGCTTTGCGCTTTATTGTGAATATCAGTTAATATTATTTTCTAACATTTTATAGTATTCTAATGCGTATTTATTTTATTACCAGTAATTTTTAAGAAACCTCTTCCCAATGTAATCTCTAGATTACATTTAGACTTGTTTGTCAAGTCTTTTTTAAAGATTATTAGATTTCATGATGATTGTGATGAAAAAAAATTTCAGTAACGGTACATTTTGAATTGAGACTAAATTCTGGGAATAGAGATCAGAACTTCATTTTTTGAAAAATAGTAAGTGTTCGAGAGTAATATGATTAGATAAAGTCCTATCTGTTTTAATTATTAAAAAGTTGAAAATATATGGTGTTCATTTCAAGTCGATTCCTGCATCTACGCTAACTTTAGGTAGTAAAAATAATTGACATATATAAAGGAGGCTTAAAAAAAACTTTGGTAGTACCCAAGATCTTTGTTCCTTGTATTTTCAAAAATGGAAATAAATTTTAGCAACATGCCTAAATAAGCAATGTTCTAAGAAATTTTCACCATAACTGCCAAGTTCAATCTGATCAAATATTTAGCAGTATTTAAAAACTGCTCTGGAAAACTGCAAGTAGTTCTAGATCTGGGTATTTGTATTTTCTATTAATGTTAATCCCCCCCCCCTTCCTCAAAAAAATTATAATGCATGCTTCAAACAGCTTCTAATTCATGTTTTTCCAATATTATTCGTAATACAATTTGTAGTGGGAGGATAGTTATTTTTGACTTTAAAAAGTCGGATACTACTTCAGTTACCATTTTCAAGATACATATCTTTGGAACTTTTTTCAACATTTCCATAATTTGATAAAAGAGTTGTTGTTTTTTAGAATAAACGCGCGTTGAAATTAGTCTTTCAAAGATATTATTAAGGAAATATGTACTGTTGTGAAGCCTGCTAATTTATTCTTCCTAAAAATTATTTTCTTATCCCTAATCGCATTCTACGAAGCAATGCTACAAACGACCTAAGCGCTCTTTTCCCACCGAGGGAGAATGTCGATCCTGAAACAAATTTTACGGCGCTGAATTCCTTACAATAGTTAGCTTTGTCCCATTTAGACTACTTTTAACAAAAAGTACTAGTAACTTTTTTCACAATATTTTTTTTTAAAAAAAAAAGAAATTTGTATGCAAAGAATAAATCATAAAATATCTTATATTCTACAACAAAAACTTTTTTTTTTCAATTTTAAGAAAAATTGCCTCTAATCTTTATGATTACTTCAAAACTTCAAGAAGAAAATAAGGGAAATTTCAAAAATGGTATATTGAAAAAACAGGCATAATATCAATTCTGGAAATAGGATAGTTTTGTTTCGTGGTATATTTTGAAATTATTGAAATGCTTGTAACTTCACTTTTTATCATCGTTTAATTCAAGCAATTTAAAATCAAGATGTTCAAATTTAAATGTTTGTAAAATGACTTTTATGGACATCTTTCATCGTCCTAACCACGAAAATTAAAATCCAGGGAAAATTTAGGATAAATCCTTATTTATTTAGAGCTTCAAACACCAAAAAATTAAATTCCCTTCTAAATTCACTCAATTTCTTAACCGTTTCAAACACAATATTTTTTGTAGGTGACTAGGGGATGCACATTTCATCATGATAACCATAAAAATGGAATGAAATTTGCAAATGGGGGTTCAAATGTCTCTTGCAATAAAATTACAAAAAGTGAATGCAGACATCACACAAATCAAATTCCTAGTTATAACTAATAAATTGTTCATTAATTAATCCATGTATTAATTTGTTTACACAGTAGTAGAAAATTAACAAAAAGGGATAATAAATATCGAAGGAAAACCCTCAGAGGGTTACCTTTTTTAGAAAGAAGTGAATCATGACCCCAGGTACCCTAGTGAACTTTTTTCGCCATAGGGGTTAACCGTCTTTAATAAGCATGAGTGATGCTCCTCCGTGATTCCCTGGGCGATCCCTCTCTATTTTCGACCTTTCTTCTTGTAAATCATATATTTTTTTTCTTTTTCATCGATCTTTCTAATTTCTATATCACAGATACTAAGTACAAAGTGCAGTATAGTTAGATTTGGCTCTTGCGCCATAAACATCAACTTTTACTCCCACTCAAATTGAAGGGGGGGGGAATAACTATAAAAATAAATTAATTCAAAAATTCATAACCTCTGCGCTCTACTGGAATTGACAACTCTCCTCTGTGACGTTGGGTTAGTCGTAGTTTTCTATTCCCTGACCTCGGGGACTTTAATCGAGTTGAATTGCTTGAAAGTACAATTTCTTCACAACCAAAATGAAATGTGATTAAGTAAACTAATAGATAGAGAAATAAAATGAAGTGATTTAAATGTAATGATATAGAAATAATATGCAATTAATGGAAAGTGAAGGGATGAAGAGGATAAGGACTTGAGTTTAGAGAATTTTTATTGAGATTGAAATTATTCTGTTTTTTAGATTGAAGAAAGTTCCACTAACATTATTAAACTGTGTAGTTACTGTCGATGAAAGTTGTGGAATTAAGGAAGAGTAGACTGGTAAGATAGATTTCTTGTCTAAATCATAAATTAGGACAATGAGCTAGATTGGGTTTCTAGGGAGAACGATCTTAAGTATTCTACAGTGATAATGGATACAGGGCCTGTTTTATTTTTGTGTGCCTTCAATTGGAGTTTGGTGATTTTAGATTAGTATATTAGATTAAATTATGGTACAAGAACACAATAAGGATGGACAAACGCCATTCCTCTACATTCTGATCATGAGGTCCTCTGCCTTTCTATGACTACATATAATAGCAATATTCATTCTTTGGAAAACGCTTGGATTAGGGAAAAAATATTTTCATTAGTTATCCGAAAGCACAACATTGACCATACAGTTAAAAAAAAAGAATGTGAAATATTTTTCAAAAGTTATAGAATTTTTTTTTTTTTTTTTTTGAGAATTATTTGAACAGAATGTGAAACATTTGAAAAGTAAAATTCTTATAGTTATAACGGCACAAAGAGTCTCTACAAGGCTATCATATGTGCAATGCATCAATGATTTTAAAATACTCACTGGCACGATTTTTGAACAGTTCATTTCGATTCAAAGAAGGGTGAAATGAATACCTTCTGTTTGGAAACGTAATTGTAGCGGGGTCCAATCGGCGACCTGGATATCGTGAAGTGGGGGAAAAAAAGATGACCACAAACAATAATTATTATCTTCAATTTTCTAAACAGACTTTGTGCTTTTCATCTACGTTCATATAAAAGCATTGAACTGAGTTCTGCTCTTTCTTTCAAAATGGTTTGAAAGGTAAATTTTACTAGAAGAGCAACATTGTTGCAAATTATTAGAATTTATGAGATGTTTCGTTCATTGATTACTATTTTCATTTATAACAGTTTGTATTCTATGAAGGCGCTGCGCGTTCACTTTCAGTGAAACAGCAACTGACACAAAAATAAAACAAATAATTATATATAGACTACAACAGAGCAACATTATATAAAAAAAATCTTAGTAAAATCGACTAGTCATTTCTCTTATTTATTACAAATTACAAATTCGTTGTTCTACATTTAGAAACTGCTTAAGCTTCAAACTTGAAGATAAAATCGTGAAAAGCCACAACAAGGTAATCTAGTAAACAAGGGTTGTTCAATAAATCCTTAGAAATTCCATTAGACAATGCTCGTAGCATCCAAAATGGTTTGTTTTCAGTAAGCATAATGACACACAAAACAGCTGTCTATGTCTCAGTTACTCGTATTCATGATCATGATGCCTTTCGCACCTCAGAAATTCTTCATCATAACTTTTCGGATGATTGTACCATCTCAGCCTTTTTTGGAGTAGATTCACTGGAAACAAGCCTACGTTTTGATTTTTGCTTGATTTTCGGTGCATAATGATGAATCCAGGTCTCACCGATGGTGACAACTCGACGCGGTATCAATCAAATTTAGATATGGAAGCAAACAGAAAACTACTAACAAATCAAAAGTAATGAATCAATGTCAAATTTGTTTTGGCTCCGTTCAACAGATGGCAGCATCCAATGGTAACAAAAATTTACCTTAATAGGGCCATCTGTTTTCAAACACAAGAAAAACACTGAACACTCCTCGTTTCTCTATTTTGGAAGCAACAAGTTATTGTTAATTATTTCAAAGAGATATTAATAATACATAATTTAATTTAAAAAATTCTACGTGTAGTTAAATAATTATAATTTTCCAATGGTGAGACATTTTAAATAGGTGTGGCAGAAGAATTATTTAATTTTTGACTTTTTTCTAACAATCTCTTGGTTTTTTTAATTATATACTTATAATTTTAGACCCAAAACGATATAAATACATATATAAATGTGATTATTATCAAACCACTTTTAGCTTTTTAAAAAAATATGTATGTATTAATGAATGATTTACTGAAAGTATGATGATAACCAAAAACTTATTCGTGACCCATGATTATCGAATTTTCTATAATTCACCTCAAATATTTCGGATCAATTGATATAATTAGTAAAATCGATAACATTGGATAAATCAAAATAAAAATAATAAATAATGACTAATTTTGAAATCTGAATTAAGCTGTATATTCGTTAATATGTTAGCTTTTTTACACTGAATAACATTTTCTCCTATACTCACTTAACTGATTTCGGCATTTCAACAAAACTTTATATTTCTAAAATGTTATTATATTTAACATTAAAGATATTGTCCAGGTTTGGAATGATTGATTTCTACACTAAACGAAATTCTTCGGAGACTAAGAATTTATTCTTTTGAAACCCGTCGCAAAAGAAGAAAAAAATCTTCCAATATGACTGTACTAAAATTACAATAAGTTTTTAAAAAAATGAATCATAATTGAGGCCAATTTTGAAACTAACCAATTTATGTCGAATAAAAAGAATTTTAAGGTAAAAGGAAAGTAAAAAAATACTTTATTTTAAAAGCTATTTAATAATTAAATAAATAGAAGAAGTGTAATTAAAAACGTAAACAAATCAAAAAATATAATAAAACTACTGTAATAATTTTATTATGAATTCTTAATTACTCATTGTATCAATAGTCTATAGAAGAGCCTAAAATTTTGGTCCTAAAATTTTAATAAAATTCCCGAAAGAATTTTTTCTTGCAATCTTTCTCAACTCAATCCAATGCTTATATATAAATTGTTTGTGCCATTATAAATTTATCAGTCAGTCAGTAACAAAAATATACACAGTCATAGATCCTCAGAAATTGAATTTTATACTCGCAAGAAATATGCTTTCATCTGCCGTTTCCTAGAAACAATTCATATACTCCTTAGCGCAACATATTTTACTTCACATTCATTTTTTTTGATGAATAATAACGGATTGAAAATTTACCAATTTTTCAACTACCCACATTTCGGCAAAATTGTCAACTAAAACCAGAAGGCCAGTAAATGACAGTTAATTTTTTAAATCGTGAATATGAAATAAAACATTCAATTTGATTCTTCTAAACTGTGACAAAAATTTATGAAGATAAATTGCTTTCTGTAAACATGAATAATACAAATAAAAAATTAAACAATTGTATTACAAATCGTTATTCTCATATATGAATAACTTTTCATTACATTAACAATAAAGATGTTTCTGTATGCCGGACGGAAAGGACATGTCTAATTTTTGAAATTTTGAGGGAGAGTAGCTTAAAGGTATCTTTCTTTGTGTTTCTTTGTTAATATGCTTGTTTAGGGAATATTTTTCCATTGAACTCTAATACATTTTTTGCATAACAGACTCTTAAATTATATGTTTTTAACCCTTGATAACTAAGCATTAGTGTGATAGATTACCAAGTCCAACAAGTTCTGCGGTTTCGAGATGTTCCCGCGTTACGCATTTCATAGCTTCATTTCACTCACTTCATAACTTGCAAAATGAATTACCTGAAGGCTATAAGTACAGTTGTACATTTATTTTATCTTTCAAGATTTGCTGTCATCATCGTCTAACAGTCGAATATATAGTAATAAAATTCAGAAGCTTGTGATGTACCATCAGGATAAATATTTAAGATATTTTGAATATTGAAACCCACAGAAGACATGACTTAAAGAGTGGCAAATACAGAAATTGTATTATCTATACATTTTAAGAAACACAGAATGACTAAGTACGTACGCAACTAATGCAGAATGGCTGTTTGGAAGAGCTAGCTTTTAACATTTACCGACAAAGGGCAGAAACTAATTTTTTCCACTTTTATATAATTTTATTTGAAACATTCCAATACTTTTCTTGAGTTTCACTAATTTGTCTGAAGTATATAAAGGAAACACAGAAATATACTTATTTTTAATTCGTAGTTTGTGAGCCGAATCATTAATTAAGAGTAACACTGATTTAAGTTTAGTTATCTAAAGAGTTAAATGTTATTACTTTTTAAAACTCTTCTGATCATTATTTTGAAAAATTGGTCACGACGTCTTTTACCTTCGACATATAGTTATAATTAAGTTCATGATCTATTCATCAACACGTGTTAAAAACTAAGCACGTATGAAACATTCCCGACGATCACTTTTGTCTCCTAATTGTATTCTAATTTTTATACAAAATAACCCCGCCCTAAAAGGTTTGCGCTTGAACTTGAAGCAAGTTCGAGTATCACAATCCCGAGACATCCCAGTGTTCTTCCCCCCATTTGTTTCGTGATTTACTGACTTTGATAAACATGGGTGACGTTTCCCCGGGATGCCGTAGTGACCCTTCGCGATTTTCGACCCTTCTTTTTGTCAATCTTTTTTAAAAATTTATTTTTTGGTTTTTTTTTTTTTCAAACGTTTAGTCTACAGTTACAACTTCTTGGGCGCAATATAACCGCATCTGGCTTTTGCGTCATTAAACTCCATCATCACTCACTCACAAAATAATCAGACCGTAGAAAAATGTCTCTCCGATTCCACGCTAACTGGTTTAATAATAATTAAATAATCGTGTACTTGAGACCTCGACTCGATTCAACGTGCATCAGCCCCGCTACGCGGTGGGATATCATTGGCATCAGAGCTGGGAACCATAAATCGGCGAAAACAATGCCGGCCGCCAATTCGCGACTATGACCTCTAGGTTACTGCGGCCACTTCATTAAACTGAACTGCTCCAAATAAAAAAAATGATCTCAAAAAGTAAAAAAGAAGAAGAAAATGACCCAAAAATACATATTTTATATTCATTTTCTGAAACTATGATATATATATATATATATTCCTGATTTATAATAAATGCTTTTGGTATTTCGACAATGATGTTTCAAATGTACTTTTTTTTAAGCTAAGGAAATTTCAGATAATTTAAGAACATCTTATATTCAGTAAAAAAAAAGTGTTTAACTATCATTCTAAAGTAAGTTTGGGTGAAGTTTGCTAGAGTAAAGTTTTTTATACGTCTATAATAGCCGCATTTTCTCATTCTTAAGTAAATGCAGAAATCTTCAAAATAATCACTTCACGTTGACTTAATTATTTTGAAAAAAAAAAAAATTGCTATTTTTCTTCCATAATGCATGCCAAACAAAAGTAAGCCAAACTGAGTATTGAAACAAATTTAAAATTATTTTTTAAGGGATGCTCAAGCCTTCTACTCACTCAGTTCCGCCGACTTGAATCACTTAACAATTTCTTCATAATACTAAAAATACTTTAATTTTATAGAAAATCCCGAATTTTATACATTTTTAACCCCATAACCAAATTTCCCTCAGGCATTGATTTCATTTTTATAAATTAATTATTACGTAAATTGCAACTATATACGTAAGAAAGTAATTCGGGTATTCTGAATATACCACTTTTATTGAAATAAAATAGTATTCCAAACAGCATTGCTTATTATTGTTTGCATCTTTCAATAGAAGGGAATATTGAATTCTCGTTAAAAGAAAATAAGAAAAGCTGTAGATATACACATAGATGCTATAAAAATGAACAATTAATTTTTTTTTAAAATTAATGAAAATTATATGAATGTAATTATTATGACATTGATTTTAAGAAATCAGTGTTACTGGAGGTGTTTGATTCCTTTTCTGGTGAATTGTAACAAGGTTAGAATAGTTAAATAAGTGTTTCGTAAATCCTAGATACGTGCAAGGAGGAGAAAAAGCTTTTCATATAAAGACGAGAAGAAAGTGAGGAGAGTTATATATATATCAAAAATAATAACAATATCAAGGGAGCCTTTCTTAAAGTTGCAAGTCAAGTCAAATTGAATTTGTTACATGAAGAATTTTAAAAGTCATAGAAAACGCCGAGAATGAAAAAATAATATATACAGGAATTATTAAAGGTATCCAACTTTTACAGCATAAATATTTACTAATGCTGCTTTTGCTCTGAAAAAAAAAAAAAAAAGAATTTTCTCGGAAGATCCAAAGTATACGACAGCATTTTACACACTATATGATAACGTACATTTTATTGTTGTTCGGAGCAATCCGGTGCCGATGCAGAGCATACTTTTTTAAAGGGTAATGCTTAGGGTTTAGAAAATTTGGGTCCCACAATCTAAGTACTTTCTCTGTCCTAAAGATATATCTTTAAAAACAAAATTCCCTTTCTTCAGCAATAGTTCTCGAAAATAAATTGGCTGAGTCTTTTCTAGAAATATTTTTAGGCTATTTTTTAAACAAACCCCCCCTCGAAACTGACAGCTTTGTTTTTTACTTCTAAGCGCTCATCAATTCACATTCATCTGCATGAGAAACGACATCTTTATCTAAATTGAAATCAACAAAGCTTGAAAACTTCATAGAAAAAGGGTCTTATACATCCATTGTACTTCGTAATAAAAATGCAAGTAATTAAAATCGTAATATTACAAAAAAATTCTGGATGAATTTGCAAGTTCTAAAGCACAGTTGGGGCACACTAATTTCAAAAACAGTATCTGAATACAGGAGGAATTTTCAATAATTATCAAACATTCGTAAGCGTAAATTTTTAAAATAAGAATATATAGTGAGTTCTTGGGTCTTATCATAATAAGCACCTATGTGATCTTAAATAAATGTCGGTTTCCATTCGATGCCAAAGCGAATTACAGAATCGACGTCACTAATGGTATCTTGAAAAACAATTGGATATCTATATTATTCATCCCCTTTTACGTATTCTAAGGTTAACTAAAATTTCCTGTAAATTGTATAATTGAAACTGTTGTTTATAAATATTGAAACAAAAAATGGTTGAAAACTTTGTTTCTTAAATAAATTTTTTAGATTCGAATTTTTTTCTTTCTTCATATGAACATTTAGGGCTTCTCGATTGTTACTGAGGAATGGAATAGAATCTATTCTTTGGAAGCTGCAATTTCAAGTCCATTGATCCCTAGTTGCGACGGACGAAAGAGGATCGATTGAACTGACCCCTGCAGGGGATGCTTTTCTTTCAAAGAAAATCTAATAGGTGTCGCACGAGAGCAATAGGTAGAAAATAGTCTTTGAAAAAAGTTACGAACTTCCTTTCTTCAGCGGTCTTCAGTAAAATTTTAAAAAGGCGAAATTGATTTGGGGAATTACGTATAAAGTACCTGAGGCCACTTCAACCTAAATTGTGATGGCTGTAATGAAGTTGAAAAATGAAAAACATATATCTATTAATATAACCTTTCCTCTTTAAAATTTTAAAGGAACTGAGTTGTAACTATTCGACAGAGAAAAGAAATGAAAATCCAATGTGTGCTCTCTAATTCATGAGAATTTTGTGAGTTCCATCAGATGATACTGCTGTAAAACAAAACATTTTTATCAATTTTCACATTTTCAATGCTCAAGGTTGATATTTTTGATACACATTTTAAAGTTTTATTGATTTCCTATGCATATAAAATAAAAGTTTTACAATAATTTTTAACTCAAATTTATAAATTCTTAATCGAGAATCCTTCATAATCAAATCTTTTCTCAAATTCTGTCATATACTTGATCTTAGTAGTAAAAATGTATTCTTCTGAATCAGTAAAGTGAAATCAATATTCATTTCTTTTATCATATATATATATATATATATATATATATATATATATATATATATACTTCGATGATCTTTTACTATAAAAATAAATAAACTAGTTTTTAAACCACAATTTTTAAGCATTAGCATGATTGTATATTCTTAATATCTTAACTCCCTTCAAAAATGTTTGCGCCAATGTTTTTTTTTTGCTATGGAGGTATTATTATATGTTTTGTATTAATATTTATGCTCCTGAAAAAGAGGAAGAGAGCCGTGTTCTCTATGAGGAAAACCACATGCAATATTGAAATTTTTCATCAGAGGGGGCAGTAAAAGCAAAATGGCCCTACATAACTAAAAATTCCCTTATAAAAACACTTAGTTGTAGATTTTAAGTATTTAATATGTTCTTAAACAGAGATCACTTCAACTCGTCACATAAAATTAAATTTGGTAAAAAAGTTATAATTAAAAATAGACAGTGCTTAAATTCATCAGATATTGTAAATCTTTATAAACAAAAAAAATCTTTTTTTTTGCCTCCAGAATTAAAGAATAAGTGAATGGTCATATACATTTATAACATGAGGATTCTTCAAAACTCTCACAAAGAATTTTTAAAGTTAGCTAAATGTCTAATGTAGCAAAAAGAAAAAAATAATTTTGAAAAAGATTTAAAATATTTATGAAAGTTTAAATACAGCATTAGGGAGAGATTTTTCGCTTATGATGCATTTTTATTTGATATCCTTCCGAAGAGATTTAGAGTTGAAATTGACAAAGATAAATAACTTTTATCTTAGAATATATAACTTTATTGATATGGGGGGGGGGAAAAATCTAAAATTTTTTACAAGATTTACAAGTACAAATGGACTTTGCAGAGGATGTATCAGAGACAAAATATCGATGGAAAGTATTAATTTTAATATAACAAAGTAATTATCACTTATACATACATATATAAATGCATTTTTTAAAAAAAATCATCGCTTAATTATCAAAAATATAAGTAACTATACAGAAATTATGTTTGCAGGAAAATTTGGGAGCAAGGATTTACAACCAGTATAAAAAAAATATTGCAATGCAAGCCAATTCGCGTTTTTCTCTTCACTAACCTTGGGGGCTTTTTGTAATTTGAATTGCATAAAGTAAAATCTTGACCCAATCAACGAAATGAAGTCTACGAAAATTAGGTGAAGGTAATAAATGTAAGAAAATTATTGGAATTTAGTGTGCAGTCGGTAGGTGCTTGTATGTTTGAAATTGCAGGATTGGCAAAAGATTATCTTCTATGGTTAAAATAGGTTAAATGTAATTTCTGGTTAAAGTAAGTTGTTAAAGGCGTCGAACATTCAGTATTTGAAAAGTTGCTTGCTTGGCATGGGTGAAATGATAAACAAGGACTTAAACATTTAATTCTAAACTAAAAATAAGGCGCGTTGTAGAAAAGAAACATAAAGAGAAAAGCGTTAAGGAAAGTAATAATTAATAAATAAAAATCGATTAAATGCAAAGTTTTGCAAAGAACAGATTTAATCACCAAAAGCACTAACTTTTTAAAAACGATTATTAAATTGTTCAATTAAATATTAGAATTAAAGCGAATGGTAAAATGACAACGGAGTGGAAATTTGATTTACTGGTTGATCGTCAAAAAGTAATCTGCTTCGACATTTTGTGGTTTTCTAAAACAATAGCCTCTTTTTCAGTTAATAAAGAGAATTAATTCTTTTCTGCTGTTTCTTCATTAAATTTTGAACTGATTGTTTTTTGCATCAGCATTATTTAAATTATGAGAGTGATTTGAGTAATTTAAATAATACTGACAGCCGCAGTAAATAATAGTGGTGCGATACAATTTTATGTATTTGAGACAAAAAAAATTACTAGTTATTTTTAAAGGTTTAGATAAACACAACTATTTTAGTTTATTAGAAAAAATTTAGAGAAAATGGTAATGCGATACTATTCCAAGATGAAACATAGAAATATACATACAGTGAGTGTAAAAAGGATTTGTTCAAAAGCACTATTGTGAAATAAACTGTTATTTCAGTATGTTAATTTAAACGAATTTAATTCAAAAGGAAACATAATAAAATACTCTTTTACAAATATGGGGTAAGAAACTGAATGAATAATGAATAGTTATATTCAATATAAACCAAAGTCTAGTGATTTTAAGGTATGTAAAAAATATTCGTTCCTTGAAATAAATTAAAATTTTTGTATTTTGTGATTGGATCAATGAATTTTTTATGTATAAGTGACATCACTCACTTTGAGGCATATATACGTTGATATGGCGTAATTTGAAATTAATAGACAAAGCGAAATTCTTTAATGGGTTATAAATATAACAAAATTTGTTATACTGAAAGAAAATTGATTATAAAGCATTATAAAGAAGGTAAAACATGTAATGAAATTTCACTATTAGGTTAGTAGCTCTCGCTCAACAACTAACCAGAGATCTATGGCTTCTAAAATACAACATAACGTTCCTCTCACGGGTCTATATATCCTCTCTACTTACCTCAATCACAGACTATTTTTCGACCGTTCGTTGAAGAAAATTCGAGAGTAAAAGTCCTTGAGCTTACCGAAAAATTAAAAAGATATTAGAATAGCCATATATGTAGGTACAGCTCGAAAGACATTTAAGCAGCAAAGTATCTGATACCGTGTTTCACGGAAAATAATTCTTTGTGAATGAGAGGAATTGGAAGTTTTGATAATACTTCGCTATAAAATATGTAAATGATTACTAGGAATTCCAGTAAATAAATGTTTTTCTGACGAACTAAGTTTAACGTTTTTGGACCGTACAGTAAACAGATGGTGTGGAGAAAACGCAAGACAGAAATACAAAAAGGAGTTTATTTCCACTTATGAAACAGAGAGATGAGAGTTTTCTTGTTTGAGGTGTATGAATGTCTCAGGGATTGGTAATTTAGTCCCAATTAATGCACTCATGAATTACCAGCTTTACATAGGTATTCTAAAAAATTACAACCTAGTGCGACAAAGATGGATCTTTATGATCATCATGTTTGTATGCATGACAATGATTTCAAGTGTACAACTCTAAATATAATGAGGATTTTTATATTATTACTATAAATGTGCATAAACATTATACATTCGCTTTATTTCGACCAAGATTTTGAGAGCTTTACTCATATTATTAAAAATTCTTGATTTTACTGTAATGCCATTTTAATGGTCTCATTTACATCGTATTTTAAATATCTTTAACGCATTCATTACTAGACAAATTTAGAGTGTCTAGCTCTAGGTGTGAGGATTTTATTTTAAAGGAAACAAGGAATTTCACAAAATATTTAGTTGAAGATATAGTACTGAAATTTCATTTACTGTAGTTTGAAAATGGAAAACAAACCCACTATAAGATACCTCTTAGCTGGCGTCTCTGAATAAAATTCCTATGCAAATAGAAAGATAAGGGATATTTACTAACCATATCCCACATGCATGCAGGTGAAATAGTTAAAGTAAAAAGTTAAACTGGAACATGTTCAACTTAAGCAATTATAGTCAAATATTACATTTTGAGAATGCTAGGTATTAATTGCGCTGACAAAAAAATTACACTGCACTTCGAAATCTTCCTGGCGAATGCATTCATGTTTTACACTCAAAAAATCTAGGAAATAAAAAGATTACACTGCTTCGATTTAGATAATCAGTTATTCTACTCTTATTTGATGGCGATACCCGCAATACAGAAGTATACAGCACTTGTATTACAAATTTGTCTGAATTTCATTACAAGAAGCACCTTCCTCCAACAGAGAAAATAATGTATACTTACAAAACCATATCGGATACGTACAAAGTAAAAGAGATGCAAAAGAAGTAGGTATTTTTGTCCAGTATGGCTCAACAAGCCAGTTATCTGCATTGATTCCTGTTTCAAAGCTTAGCATACACAGCCACAAAAATAACAAAGGCTGAAATTGATATAAATTTTTCTGTGACCAACTGCAATCGATCTAAACTTGTAGCACTAACTACGAAATATCTCGTAGTTACGCTTAATATGAGATATCTCGTAATTGGCAGTAAATGAGTTAAGCATTAGTAAAATTTATTACTCAAGAAACAATTTATTTAAAAAAAAAAAACATTGTAGCGTACACTTTACAATCTGAGAGCATTTCTACAAATTCAATTTTCAATACGATTGGCTGATACTCTTATTTTCTAAAACTGTTATCAGAAGAAGCTTATAGTTTGTTTTATTCAAACAAAACCGAAATAATCGGACTGAGCTCCTCATTTTAGACTTAATAACTTGAAAAAGCTTTCCTTGATTGTAAGATGTCTTTATATTTGTTATTTATATATATATATATATACAATGTGATTTTCTAGGTTTTTCTGTGCAACTTGTTGGCTGTTTCTTAAAGGGAAAAGAAAAATTACATTTTATTTTTAACATTTGTAAAATATATATCTTATTGACACAAATCTAATTTTATTTAAATAAAATATACTTTTCATCGAATGCCTGGAGCCGAAGTATTGTTATTATGTGGTTGTATAATAATTTGTCAAATAATTGAATTAATTTTTGATGGGTATTTTTTTCTCACATTGTAACTTTGTCCGTATCAAAACTTTAAAAGTTTTTTTCTCACATTTTAAAGCACTCAATTACACACTGAAATTTTCTACACATGATTGTTTCGGATGACAATGCGATAATTTAATTCTAATTAATAAAAATTAATTGATTGAAACTAATTATTAAATAATTAAATTTTAAGCCACATTTCTCACCAAGTTGCCAGACGATCGCCAAATGTTTCACAAAGTATGAAGTTTGAAAGAAAACCCATGTTTAAGAAACTCACTTTTTACCGGTGTTATCAATGCTTCGAGAGAAAAGGGCTCGTTATTTTAGGTTTTCTATAAATGAATGAAAAAATACTGTAAGCATACTGTTAATATTGCTAAGATGATGTAATGAAATTTGTTTGCGATAAAAAAAAAAAACTCTGGTTATTTTATACAAAATTGATTGATTTGAATGCTTGATACTTTAATTATTTTATATCAGGCAATATAATTACTTGTACTCTCTAATATTTTTAATTTTTAACTAAATAGAAACAAATATTTTGCCAATAGTAGTCTTAATACAATATATTTACTTGCTTTTATCTGTTTCTTAGATAAAATATCAAAATTTTTTGATGAAGTTAAATAATATGTTTGTAACCGGAAAACCTTAAAAGCTTCTTGCAAAAGAAATATTATACACTTCCTCAACAACGTACCTGCAGCATTTATAGTGCTGATGGTTAAAAAAATAATTTACATAGTTATTTTAAATTATTGTTAACTTCGCATTATTTTTGAAGAACGACATTTTATCTGCATTGTTCTTGAAGTAATTGAGAGTAGCACCTAATATTAGAGATGTATGTCTAGACATGAGAAATCTTATCATGGAACTCCATAAAAAGGGAAAATCATGCCGAGAAAGTGGAAAAGCGATTAACTTACTATTTACAACTATTGGATACATATTGAGAAAGCATGAGGAAATTGGATGCATTGAAAATAAACCCAGACCATGAAGTTCCAGCAAATTAACATTTAAAGCAAGAAGAAATGTTGTTCAAACAGCTTTAAAAAATCCTATAGGTAAGAGATAAACTAAAAGAGTTGCTGAAGACCTTGCAACATTTTCTATATATAATATCAGTAACACCTCAAACAAAAAGAAATGTTCTCCACAATGCAGGTTTTTAAAAGGAAGAACCCAAGAAAAGGGCCGTTCATAAACGACAGAAATAGGAGAAAGGACCTGCAATTTCCTTTGGTCTACAGCAGGGGTATTCAACTTCTTAAACTTCGGGGAACCCTTTGAGCTTATCATTTTCTTGAGGGAACCTCTGGATCAAGGAGAAAAAAAAAATAGGACAGGAAAACAGATTAGATACTGGAGATGACATTAGGTTGCAGATTTCAAAAATTATTCCAGACAAAAATACTTTTCAATAAAAAAACAGTCCCAGCCAAGTCATTAAAATTTTTTCTTCTTATTAATTTGTTATAATTTAAAATATTGTTGCTTTCGTCATTTTCAAAGCTTTATCGTACTCAAATTTTCGAAATCATTATTGCATCACTATTTAATCACAACAGAAACAAACGTCTTAATAAGATAATGAGTTGTAAGGTAGCTAATGGATTTTTTTTGTTTGGTTTTCTAAAATATATTCTATGAATAATAAACAAAAGCAACAATATTTTAAATTATAACAATTTACTAAGAAGAAAATTTTTAATGATTTAGCTGTGACTGTTTTTTATTGCAAAGTATTTTTACTTTTGGAATAATTGTTGAAATCTGCAACCTAATGTCATTTCCAGCATCTAATATGTTTACAAAATTTTTACATAAATATGTTGAAATATATGACATTCGATGTTTCACAGCTCTTTTAGAAATTTCAGGATATTACTTTCTAATGTCAGTAAAAAATGCATAATATCAATTTCACTATAATTTAGATTCAATTGAGTATGGATATATCAATTTGTGGTACTCTTTCTTTTATTAAGGGTTCGAAGGTGTCCCAATCTTGAGAATGATTTTGTATACAAGATATTTTTTTTTCTTTTTGTAGAAGGAAATATTCAAGAAATTTTTTTTGCAGATCTGATAAATTTTGGACTAAACTAATTTTTACATTTTTATCGATATTAGCGTTACCGTCTACTAAAATATTTCATAAATTAGTGAAGCATTCAATATAATCTTTCAAAATGAAATATGCCCAAAATTTCAATCTCTAAAGGTTGGCGCCAATTTTACTTTATACCTTAAGAATAGTGAAATAAGTGGGCCGCTCATCACCTGAGACAAAGAATGGAGACTAATATGTGACCATATGCATCGCATTTAAAGCATTTGAAGCACGTGACTTTTACGAAATTTAAGATTTTATTTTATCCATAAAATACTTGTTTATATTTATTTTTACAAGTAAATTCCCTATAAAATATGATTTTACATAAAAATTAAAATTGTAATCTCTTGGGGAACCCTTGTCAAAGTTCCAGGGAACCCAGGTTGAAGATCTCTGATTTACAGAAATCAAGCATAGCATTTTTGGAAATCGATGTAAGAGTAAAACTTTTTCTGATGAGAGTAAGTTTCAAATGATCTCTCCACCAAACATTTGAAAAACCTGGCGTAAAAATAAAACTGATTTAAACCCAAAACATATACTCCCAAATCTCAAGTGTAGTGGGGGATGTTATGGTATTCGGGGTGTATAGCTTCTAATGGAGCAGAAAGTTAGACTTTTATTGACAATACAATAAAAAATTTAATATATATTTATGTGTTGTGGCATAACTTATTAAGCGGTGAAAGGAAATTAAACTAGAGCAAACTTTGTAGGCAACTTGTGTAACTCCTCCATAGCCTCTAGACCTGAATCCATTAAAAATTTATGAATATTATTAGATGGACTAATTCGGAAAAAAACATATCACAATTAAAAACCATTTAAAAAAAGCTATCATTGAAGTATGGAATAACATATACCCAACAGTAACAAAAAAGTTGGTAGAATCTATGCCACGATAAAGGTCTTGAAGCAGTCTTTATAGCTACAGGACTTCCCACAAAGAATTAATTTGTATTATTTAACTAAATTTTTCTGAATTGTAGCACACAAATATGAAGAGTACAGATATAATTTTTGCGTTACATTTTTGTATATTTGCCTGTAAAATGTCAAAAATTGATTATTTTTATTTTGTTTTTGTCTTTATTGTTATAATACATTAAATTAATGTATCACATTGTTGTTTGCTTATATCTTTTATTTGATTTTATTGAAAAGGAATTGTACAAATAATTAATGTGTTAAATGTGTGTATATATATATATATTCATCTTCTCATATTCCTCAAATCAACCCTATGACTTTTAACAATTTGTAAAAAAATTTCAAAAAGACTATTTCTTTGATACTTTACTCTTTTTCTTTAAACAAGAATTATTATTCAATTATGTTTTAATTGAAATGGAAAAAAAGCTATTAAAACAACAAGATTCTGATAATTTCAATCATTCAGCCTTTTATCATTTATTGAGCTATTTTTAAAAATTTTTACCTTTTCTAGTTAAAAGATAGATATTTATTTATATATCTCAAAACAAATCTTCCCGTCAGTTTCATGTACTTGATACAATAAAAATAAATGAAAATGTGCTTCTTTACGCACTATTCAAGACTTTTTTTGCTTGACCCCGGTTACGTCTTAATATCATTATAGCTTGCCCATAAATGTATCCAAACTAGATATTTATATATATCATTTTTTAGAGAAATAAAATTTAGTCTGTAGTCTTTCATCGAAATATTTTGTTGAGTTTTCTTCGAAGGGATGATGGTACCTGGTAATAAGGATACGAAAAGTTTGATCAGCGATGTACAAATCGAATCATAAGTTCCAATCTTAATTCAATCAAGAATTTTGTATCAATAATGCGGGTTAAATAGATGTATAAAACAAACTGTCTCTTATGGCAAATTACTATCTTAAAAATGTATCAAACAGTTGGTTAAAAATTTATAAAATTTTAATTTCAATTAATTTTTAAGATTCCCCCAGAAAGTATTCTTGTCTTAGAATATAGATATATAAAGTAGGAGTACCTGAATTTTTTTAAAAAAATTGCTGATAATTAAATAAAAACAATTAGGTATTTTGAATTTCATCGAACAAAATTTCGTCATTAATTTATTAAATCAACTTTATATTAATATGCTTATTTGCGTTAACACGAATAATTAACTTTAGTTGAATTTGTGATGTATTGCAGGACGTTTAACTTCAACATTTCGAGTCATTCTCTTATTTTTTTTTTTTTTTTTTATAAACACTGATGTGATGAAATGGATGAACTTCTTTGAAACGTTAAGGTGTGAAGGCTTCGTATGAATGCAAAACAAAAATACAAAATTGTACAAACATTTTTGAAGTATGCTTAGGGATACTTCATTATTGATTGTTTTATTGATGCCACACTAAAAAGCAACACGAGAGTGAGAGATCTCATCATTTTAAACTACAGTCAAGTGAAGAGGATTGCAATGAGCTATCATCCCACTCTACAAGCTTCCATTTCCTCTGGGACTTACATTCCTTAAATAAGTTTGAGACACCCAAGGATACCATTGCGATCATTTTCTATTTTTGACTATTTTCAACAATTTTTACCTTTTCTCATTTTTCTGAAGTCTAAAACACAGTAATACTTCATTTGACGCAGCATAGACACATCTAGCTCTTGCGCTATTGAACTCAACTGTCTGTCTTATCTTCAAACTTCACGTATACAGACTTCGAGTCTCGACCGATTTAAAGACCAAGAGCCCTACAACACGGCAGATCTTCAGTAAAATTGGGACTCAAGGCCACGAGGCCGGCCTCGAGCTTACGACTTAGACTAATCTGTCATCGTGACTACTGACCACTTTCTAGATCAAAACTTATTTGACGACATTTTGAAACATTCGAAGCTCGATAATTCGGAAAATTGTTCTTAAACTTTCAATAATAATTGACTGATAGGAATTATTTCAGTTGTTAATAGTTTATGATTCCAACATCAAAATTTGAAAGAACATATTTTGTATTTCCAGACTTTTAAAATGAATCTTAATAGATTTTAAACCGAACTATTTGGTGAAGTATCATTTCTAATTATAAAGTAGTCCACAGCTGTAATTTTTGAAAGAGTTTCTGAAAGCTCGAAATATATTTATACAAATGGGATCACGACGCACGCTTAGTGAAACCATAATATTTGGTCAGCACAATATAATATACTTTTTTTAATAAGGCCCCCAGAAATGTTCATAGTATAACGATAAGACAATGAAGATGGGTCTATTTATCGGAAGTATAAAACGACAACATTAATCTATCACAGTATAATTATTCGCTACAAATGACTTCAAGAATAAGGTGGTACTGTACATGATCATTTCTCCACAACATCCTCCCCCCCCCAAAAAAAAAAAAAAAAAAAATAGAGGAATTAAACATTGTTATTATTATTAGCTTTCTGATAAAGGTCTTCAAGCTTGATTAATTAGTTAATTAAATATGAAGAATAATTCATGCTTATATTGTTTCTGATTGTGTGACCACTGATTATTTAGAGTTTTTAATTAGTTCTCTCACTAACGCAGAAAGAGCAGAAGTACCGCATTCCGCTGTTTGGGGGAGTGGACGGGAATTGATTTTAGAAGAAGAAGGAGGGGGGTCGACAGAGCAAGGGGTCAGCACAATGAAGTGGACAGTGTCCCTAATCCGAATGGGTGAAACCGAACGCTATCGAGCGCTCTAGAGATGGAGAGTGATTGGAGGAGAGAGAAAAACTGTCAGGGGGGGGGGGCATGATCCATAATTCGATCGGAGCAGGGGTCGCCCGCGCGGAGGTGGCGCTGTTTGTTTCGTCGCCCCCCTACGTCCACCTCTCTTCTCTCAGACGATAAAATGGCCGTGCCCTTCCCCTGGTTCAAACTTTTGTTTGTCTGCCTCTTCTATCGCAATTTTTTCAGAGCCTCGTTTTACATTCCCCCTTCTAAAACAAAGAGGCACACTTTTATCAGCTTAAATCAGAGAAATTATTATTATTAACAGATAGCTAATTAACCATACAAATAACATGTCAAGCATTCCCTTTCTCAAGTGGTGTTAGACCATTCACAGTTTGGGCAATGGTGAAAGGATGGAATGAAAATTCTTAAATTCTTTAGAATTTATCCCTTTTGCTCTCGAATGTCTCCAATTCCAAGGTCACAGAATTTAAGCAGTAATTTTTTGGGTGGGAGAGAGAAACTTCATATTTCTTGCATTAGTTTCTGTGTTATCCAAAGAGGGCACAGCACATAATTTATCTTGATAAATTCAAGTAAAACACACTTAGATACATTTTGAAATTTCTTTCATAATTTATGAAATTTTAATTATCAATTACACCTTCGAAAAATGAAATAGACTTATTAATTCTGTACACAAGTTAACAAGTTTCTGGTGGCAGCATTATCAAAAGAAGATGGGAAGAAATTAACTATAATTTAAGTCGCATATGAGCGAAACAATAAGAATAAGGCCGAAGTATATGTTAAACATCCATCAGATGTTAAGCACCATACTAAAAATTTCAATAGATAGATCAATAGATGTGATGTACATATGTATAGAAAAGATTAAAATTTTAGAGGAATCGAACGTATAATTCTGGAGATAGGGCTACATTTAGTGATCTATTCAATAAGGTGTTAACCTACCCTTGACACTTAAGCAAGCTATAATGAAGATTATCTTTGATTCATAAAATTGGAGCATGTCACCCATATGATTTTCTTTCTTAACTTCTCTTGATTGTCACGATAGAATGACAAAATTCCGAGACACCTATTCATTAGGAGAACTGGAGATTTAGCTAGTTAGAGACATGTTAAACAAACATGGTAACAATTAGCAGATATGATCGCTTACCATTAACCTGTTGAAACGTAGGCCAGGGATGCTGTGAAAGAAAGAAAGAACAACACACCAGGGCGTAGAATGAGCCGCTGTATTGTAAATGTATGTCACATAGAACAACTAGAAGTTTCCGGGTATCAAATAACACCAGATTTTAGATTGTAGAAGTTGTAGTGGAGGAAGACTTATAGATTAGCAGACCACTGTCCTGAATATCTTCTCTGGTTATCAGGTCTCAATTGGAAGCGTGAATCATCGTTTAGAACAATTCTAATCCATTAAGTGGAGACTCGAAAGCTCACGAGCCCGGCTGCAATCAAATACACTTGTTGATGCACACAGGTGAGGAGGGAAGAGTTGTCTGAGTCGGTTACCTTGCGGTCGTTTGTGTCCCATAGTATCGTGGTCAACGAAGAGTCAAATTCTGTGGTCTCTCTGACTCAACCGCTACTTGTTACCATGTTTTGATCATGTATTTTACCATGGTTCAGCCATTTCTACCAGCATCGTCCTTTAAGGGTATCAATGATCCGAATGTCCACTTCGATTTCGCATCCTACTTTCCAACAGTACTTTCTTCTTTGAATGTCGACACTTGTCCATACTATGAGCTAGACATTCAAATGGGAGTTTGCCCTATATTAAGAATTTCATCTCTTCTGCTCATCTGAAATTACTCTCATTCGAGTGTACATTTTAGCTAAAACAATTCTTTATGAATATTGAAAATTCAATGAATCTCTTTCTTTAAATGCTACCCGTCAGCAGTGGAATTTAGTTTATAAAAAAAGAAATCAGATATTTGAGTAATGCAGTTATTTATTTATTTATTTATTTTTTTTACATTTCTCACATATTTATTTCTCGCTTCATAATTTTGAAGTAATCTAATTGTATATTTCTTTTAAGCAAACGTTAAGTTTTTGGTTTTGAGAAACACTAATTGCAAATGCTGAAAAAGTGCAGAACTTAAGAAAACACTTTTTGAAGCAATTTTGTTTATCAAAAGACACTTAAATGACAGTATAATTGTGAGATATTTTGCAATAGATTGTTATTCGCACTTAAAATTAGACCTGCAGAGATTTAACAACAACAACAAAAAAAAAGATGAATTGGACAAAATTCTATACACAATTCATCACACTTTATTTTATTGATAACTTCATTATGTAACAAAAATCAAGAACACCTTAGAAATCTAGAATTTTTACTTGAATAACTATTCCATCAGAGCTAGTGGGGAAAGAAAAATATTCGCATGTAATATTGCTAATTGACAATAGTGCCACTTTGAGAAAATAGTTATTTCCACTCTGTTATGTTGATAAAAATAAATAATTTTAAGAGCGTTGCCTGTTAAATGATGGTTATCGCTCATCTTTCTTGAAATGAAAATCTTTAAGAAGTCATAACTGCTCTTAGAATGAGAGTCCCTGGCGTTCAGCCATGGGATTGAGTTCTGATTCTATTTAAGATCGCCAGCATAATGTAATAGTGGAATTGCTGTCAGGAATCGAACTCTTTGTCCTCACGTTAGGATGGAGTATTGAGGAGTTAACTGTCGCCATTCCTCTCAGGTCACTAAGCACCTATATATGTTGGTTATTCACATACGCCAACATGGAAGCATTTGTCTGTGTTTACGTCAGTTCGTGAGCATTTAACATTCCTCACAAAATTGAAAAGGCCGTCGATTGTGAAATATGCGCTACGATTCGTTTTCTGTGTGCAAAAGCTGTAAAAAGTGCCGAAATTCATAAGCAAATTAATGAAATGCTTGGAGAAAACACTATGAGCAATGGAATGTAAAGAAAATGGATGAAAACATTTAAAGATGGGGATAGAGGTATTCAACACCCCCCAAAATGATTGAAACTCAAACAAACAATTTCAGCAACCAAAATCATGTTCACCGTGTTTTGGAATAGGCAGGAAATGTAGCTTGCGGATTTTTTGCTTTAGGACAACACAATAAATTCCGAGACAGCGTATGAAACCTTAATAAAACTGTGTCGCGCAATCCAAAACAAAAGGGGTGGAAGGCTTAGTAAAGGGATAATTTTGATGCATGATAATGACCATTTGCACGTGATTCGACGAACTCGAGATCTTATCGTTTCATACGGCTGGGAACAACATGATACCCCTCAGTATAGCTCTGATTCGGAACCCAGTGACTACCATTTGTTCAGATTATTAAGGCGATAGGCGCCTTGACAAGGTTGATAATGTCAAAATGTCCATTCTGCAGTGGTTAGTGCATCAGGTGGCAGATTTCTGTGAGGATGGAATACAGAAGTTGAATGTACAGTATGATACGTGGCTTTATAGTAGAGATAATTATGGTGAATAGTAGATTAAGTTACAGACTTTCTTTTAAAAGTAAAACAATAGAAAAACTTGCGTGTTTTTTTTTTTAAAAAAAACTATTGAAACATTAATTTAGTAAAAAACACGATGCACATTCTCTTTTTACCACTTTATGATTAATTAATTTTCAATTTATTTTTCTTTTTAAAACATTAAAATGATTCAAATACTATTTTTATTCCCAAGTATAATTTTGATATAATTCCATGATAATTTAGAGTATAGGTTCCCAACAAAGAGAGGAATCTAGAAGGTAAACGAAAGTAAAATGGTAGTTGCAGTCACCCAGCTAAACAAAGAATAAAATTTGAGAAGATATAAAATAAATTTAAAAAGAAGGTAGAGGCTTTTAATGATATTGTCAGTTGTAATACTGACCTCTCTTCAATAAAATCTTCGAATAAAGAGGGGTTGAGTCCACTGGAAGGATCGACTTTCCCACCTCTTGTTTCCACACAAGCTAAACTCGGAATTAGCATATTCTTTTTATGCAGCTCTCTTTTTCTCGGTGTTTTGGATTTTAATTGTTGACACACACCGAGCTGTACATAAAAAAATATGAATGAATGGTGTTTTTTTTTTGTTGTTGTTGTGGGTATTTGTATTGAGGCGTGTACATTTTTTCTTACAACCCTATGTCGAATTTTCTGCAAACTACTCCTTATTCATTTGATGTACGTTGTGGTTCATTGGCTAAAAACTAGGTATGTGCTGAAGTTGACTGAACACTAAATGTAAAGTACCGTATACATCATCTGACAATCATTGAATCAACAATATTCCACGACTACAAGAGCCAGTATCGGAGCAGATGAGTAAATAAACAACACGATTTCTTCTTATCTAGGGGCAATAATAAACAAAAAAGGAAGTTTCTTTGATAGCTGCTATGGGCTTTCATTGATAGGAGAAAAAGAACCTTTTTAAGCTGTTCTCGAGAAAGCACTAGGTAACGGTTCAATGAAGCCTTTTTACTCACACATATTTACATACCAATCACTCCGAGTGTTAAAATAAATAAAACAAAATTAAGTTTTTTAGACGATTGCAATTTCAGAGTTCTGCAAATGTGAAAACATATTTAGAATTTGCCCAAATTGATTCTTCTCTGTCAAAATTACTGAGACCTACCTACTAGAACATTACCTATCATATCACAAGACAAAGTAAAAATAACATCATTGGTGAAAATTTAATATCAACACTCATCAATGATGCTGTCATGAGTATGATTGGAGAAAAAAAATACTCATAAAATGAGTTTAATACTTTTGCTAAATAACACGGTGTATCGAAGAATAAAGATATGTCAGTCGAAGTTGAGAGTATTATCATAACTCTCACGCCAAAGGTAGGGAATTTTTTCAATCCAAGTCGACTAAAGTGCAAACATTCCGCAATATTCTGTATTACTAATTGCTAAGTACTTCAAAGACATATAATTGGAAGATCTCCTTATTTGTAATTCATTGAAGGATCGAAAGACTAGTAAAGTTGCATTTGCAGGAATTGATTACTATTTCGTTGAAAAGGAACTCAATGTTCAAAATGCATTGGGCTCACCACAGATGGAGAAAAATCCACTGAAGGCTACTCAGGCCTTCGTGCTCGAGTGGATTAAATCGTCCCCAAAATGAAATAGACTCATTGCTGTATTCACAGACACCGTCTTTGATCGAAACCTTTGTCGCCAGATCAGTGAAACGTTTTCGATGAGGTGGTCACGGGTGAGGTGGTGGTGGAATCCTACCAACTCCAGGTTGCTTAAATGTCCGTGTGAAGATATGGACAACCTTCATAATACACTGCTTTTACACACCAAAGGTATACGGTTGTCATTCGGGATAAAACTCTGATGCGGCTGTTCTCGACCTCCGACACAAGTAAATCTTTTTTTTTTAAATTTTATTATTATTATTATTTTTATTTTGAAGAGCCTATTTGGAAATATTTTGTTTTAGAGTTTCTTACTTTTACTGGCTATGAAGCATTGTACATCCAAGTTATACTCCGAAGATTTAATAAACTCAATCATTCACTTGAAAAAAGTTGTAACATTTTTCAAGTTCTTCACAAAATCAAATCCACATTTTTTAAAAAATTTCAAACAAAGTGCATTAAACTATAACAAGAAGAGTTAAACAAAATTACAATTTTTTGTTACAAACCGTGATAAATTTAACAATCGGTTATAAGATGACAGAGCTCCTGGAAGGATTAAAATTTATAATAATCCAGCTCTGAAAAATATTTTTTAAATCCAGAAATAGATTATCGGTGTATATCTAATTCTTTCAACAAAAAAAAGTACTGTCTTTATTGTCGATTACTAAAAAGGAGAAATTACACACATCAGATATCACTCTGATGAACAACTTCAATAGTGGAATGTTGAACCTAGTCAGTTTTGGAGTTCATTGCGGCAATGAATGCAGTGAATTTTTCAGAAACGCCATAATATTTTTGTTGCCGTTTGATAATACGAAGCTTGTTGATTACGAATACAAAAAATTAATTGATTAATATAGAACCAAATTAAACGTAACTCCAGATTTAAAATCGTATTTAGCTTCATTTGAGACTGATTTTTCAATTTTTTTAAAATTCAATACAATCTCAAATTTCCCATTGATTTTGCTTTTTTTAAAATCTAATGTTAATTCATTCTCTTACTTAAAAAACAAAAAATATATATGTAACGAAAAATAGACCATTTAATTTAATTCAGCTTACACCTCTTTTTGGATAGTTTGTAATGAGAGAAACAGTACGTGGACTAAAATAGGTTCTTAACCAATGCTCCCTATTCCACAATGTTAAACGCTTTTAAAAATATGTGAGAATGAAATACTCAGATCCCATGAAGAAATTACTCATACACCACTTTTTTCAGAGCAGGTAAGTCTTGAGTAAACGGATAAAAAGAAAGAAAAATGCATCAAAATCCTCTCTTTTATTCTTTAAAAATATAGTGAACTTCTTTCTGTTAAAATTTAATAATTTTTTTTCAGTATCATTTTATAACATTTTCGTTCAGTGAAAAAGAGAACGAATTATACTTGTAGATTACTTTAGAAGAATAGTTCAAAATTATCAAAAAACCAAGAACACTTTAAGAGGAGGGGGGATCATCAGCTTTAAAAGTTGTCTGAAAATAGACCTTTAAAAATACAATCTTTAGAATAAAAAAAAAAAAAAAAAAGAAAAAGAAGCACGGATACTTCAAATAAATCAAAAAATATAAAATGATCGATTCAGAAATGTAAGCATTTTGCTTTTGTGTTCATGTAGCAGGATTCAATAATCTTAGCAAATTACTTGCTCTTAGTATCATATGGATACTCTACAGTAGTAATTATCCACTTATGTACCATTTTTATTCCACATTAATTATTTACCCCTTGTTTCACAACTGACATTGTGCGTGCTTACATTTTGTTAATTTCGTTAACTTTTTTGCGCCAATTACGATTCGCCAAATGTTCTTGTTACCAATAGTTCAAACTCAACATTTACAATTCTATAATTAAAGTTACGTAAATTTTAAAATATAATTCATTACCTACTATAGTAAATTTCCACCTGCTCTAGGACAATCTCAGAGGTAAGTGGAACTAGAAAAAGAAAATGGATTGTTTATGTAAGAGTTATTCTGAGAAAAAAATACCTGGCTTTGCCTTTGTTTACTATCAATTATTTTATTTTGCAATAATTATCACGTCATGGAAATAAAATCACCTGTTTCAATCACCTGTATTTTCTTACCTGTCCGTTTTTCATATATGTTTATTAATGTGCATAAAATTATGAAATGTTCAGTAAGGTATACCAGAGTGTGTTATATCAGTCGAAAATATTAAATTTTTGAAATAACATTCCCATTTTAGAATCAGCATTTTTTTATATATATTTTGTCCGAGCTCAGTAATGAGACTCAAGAAGGCAACCACAAATGATAATTTTCTCTGTTATATCAAATATTTCAGTAAAGAAAAAACTGTGAATTAGACATAAATAACAGAATCACATTACATAATGTAAGAAGAGTAAATAATATATAAAATGTTTTTAAGATCTTGTTAAAATGCGTTTTTTTTTTCCTATCTATTTCGAGCTGTGCTGTGCGAATATACGTTTGCTGAAAACGGCAAGTATGGAAAGTAATATGTCCTTAAATAAAACAGTTGAAAAAATGGCTAATTCTTAGGATCACTATATAATTTTTGTGAAATTAGGGGGAAAGTAATTATAAAAGATTTTTTTTTTACTTTAATAAAAATTTATTTTTACATTTTTAGTATCACAAGATATGTTCAATTTAGCTTATAAATTCATTAAGGAAAAATAAAACAAAATTTTACCTTTTTTTTTTTCACTAATTAAGTAATATAATCTTTTTAAATATACAAATACAAGAAAATACCCGTTCGAAATAAGTTAATGTTTAAAAATATATATAGAATATATATCTGAATAGAGTCTCCCTTCCATGAATCTTAAATTTTATGTACATTTATTTTAAATATTTGAAAATGAAAAGTGACTGAAAAACTTCACGACTTGTCAAATTTATTCTTGATTCCCGCCTTTTCTTCCTATTATATCTCTCATTTCAATCTGAATGTTTGAATGTATCTCAATATAGAAAAGAAATCCTTTCCCAATTTTAAGCACCCATTTCAAGAGAACTCAGAAGTGAGTGATGCTCAGCAATTAGTATTGGTGCTACATAAAGATAAAAAGTCAAACTCTTTATGGTGTGAATAATCATTAAATCCAAGTTTTCTTCAAATATAACCAAATATATAATGCAAGCTTTACAATGCTAATTATAAAAAATAAAAAAGCAAAACATTTTTTTTTTAAATGCATGCTAGCAAAATGAAATATACTAAGATATACATCAGACAGATTATTTATTATGCTCTTCATATACGATGAGATACGCGAGTGTAATAATTTTGTGAAATATGATTTAAAATTTAGATTTGTTTCTCACTTATAATTATTTTTAATTGGTATTTTTGAAAAAAAAAAAGAAAAGAAAAGAAAGAAAAAGTATAGAATGAAAATTCACTATTTTGTTTTATAACAATTGAAAAATATGTATGCAGAAGTATAACATATGGTGAAATTTATAAAGAAAATATTTGAGAAATCATTCCTCCAACACTTTAATTAACTTCCTCAAAGAAAGATAAAGGCTTATTAAAGAAATTTCATACAAATCTATTAATTTTTAAATTCTTTTTTTATCTTGAATAATCTATCGCAAGAAAAGAAATTGTCTATTTTTGTCTATTTCAAATTTCTCTCTCTCTTTTAGTATAGTTATATATATATATATATATATATATATATATATATATATATATATATATATATATATATATAAATGGAAGCAGTTATTCAAAAACAGCTTCCATTTTTAGAATGTGTATTAATCAAAGGAAAAATGTTCCTAAACAAAAATGAATAATATTCATTCTATAAAAGGCCTGAAGGTCATTCAAACAACCCCATTACTACATTCTGTAATATGACTTGACTTCTCCTCTATACACGATAGAAAATAAGATGTGCGAGTGTGCAGTCTTTGCATTCCAAAATACAAATTAAAAATGATTTTTAGATATTTATTGTGATGGTATGAACATGTTCTGATTTGATGTTATAATGAAACATATAAATTAAGAAGTCGAGAGTACATTAATAAACACTTAAGCAGCTTTAAAAAAATTAAATTGTGATAAATGTTGAAGAGATATCTTATCTTAAAGAGGCTAAGAGGTTCACCTCATAAATATTTCATTATAAGAAATTTAGTAAGTCATTCCCCCCCCCTCCTTCTAACGATCTGAAACTACATAACTTTTAGAGATAAGAATGCAAACTTTCGAGTTTTAATTACTGCTTTTATTTAAGTAAAAAGAAGTTTTTCCTCCTTAAGTTCAAATAGTTCAAACCTGTATATGTGTAATTTTAAAACGAAACTGCACATTTCTAGAGCGTTTCAAATTGTAAAATACTTCAGTTATACTGAAGTATTTTACAATTAAGTATTTTACAATAAAATATTCTTGCTATTCTATATTTGAAGTATAAAATATATTTTTAAATTCTACTAACTGAAATGATTCATTTTGTCTGATATAAAGTGTGTCCTATATTTTTTCCCCCTATACGATTACATTAAATAAGCTTTATTTTGTGTTAAAGCTAAAAATTGCGCGTTTGTGAAATATTCCTAAAACGTAAATATACGGTATAATAAACGGACGTTTCAGTAATAATATACGTGAAATTTGGACGAGTTTAGTTAGGGCCTATTGACATAAAACAAAGGCAACCTTAAGCGGCGAATATGGAAGAAAAAAATTATTGAACTAACGCGCGTAAAAGACAAATAACTTTTTGAGAAATTTGTTCGACTGGATAACTTATGCATAAAACTACTTACAACTTGTAATTTGTAAATGAACAACTGGAGAATAAAAGGAAAAGGTAGACCGAAATGCTCCTACGATCTAAGAGTTGATTGATTGTTAATTAACATGGTACTTAGAAGCAACGCGAGGGCAATTGGTAATGGATACCGTTAATTTGATTTTCGGAAGTGACGAAGATGACACCTGCGCTAGCACTTCCCCCTCCAAACTTCCACAATACGCCAATGGGAGAACTTGGAGCTTTGACAAATTGAACGAGCATCTTCGTCGCTACACAGCGGGTTCTTTAATAGTATCAGGACTCGAACCTCTGATTCGACGGAAACAACATCAGGACCAATAGGCTACCTCGACTACACAATATTGAGGAAGATTTTAAATTGTAATAGAACTATGAATTGTGTGTGTCCCTAGATCTATGTAATATCCAGCGCTTCACGCCTACTCTAACAACGAGAGTAATATTAAAAAAAAATGTGAAATTATTGCAGATTAAAAAAGTCAAACGCACATTCAAGTTTAACTTGCATTTATGCTTCACCAAGTAAGAGTTTTCTGATAAAATATTTGAATCATCTTAAAAAAATACTGTTGTAAAATATCGTTAACAGGAGAGAAAAAAATCTTCACAAGTTGTATGTTACTCTTATTAATGACATTTTTTAAATGTCATTAATAAATAACATACAACTTGTATACTCATTTCTCATAATTATTGAGTATGTATTATTATTTCTTATGTATTCATTTCTCATAAAAATCGTTTTGCATAGGAGGACCTATTTATTTGCGCGTCATACTAGGAGCTATCAGAGAGCTATTGGCAAAAAATCACATCATTTTAATTTCTCAAAATAATGAAGATGATCTCACACGAGTTGATACACCATCTTTTGAGATCTACAGCCAGCTGTGTGAGGATTTTGAAGACCCATTTCGTTTAAAGACCGGGATTACCCCCACCCCACCTCTTATTTTGCTCGAATTCAACAAGACTCAAAAACCCTAACTTGACAATGTCATCACCGGAAAGCCCACTAAAATTGCCAAGAGACGAGGAAGACTCCTGAACTGCACTTCCCTCTCTCCAAACTTCCACACCACGCCAATGGATGACTTCCACTTGGGACCTCGACATATTTAATAAGAATCAGCCCTTCTACATGACGGATCGTTGTGGGATCAGTGCTCCAACAGCGACTATGAACCACTAAGCTACCACAGCCACAAAAATAAGTGTAAGTTAAAAAAAACTTCTTATATTAATGAAAACATTTTTAGGCCTTTTTTTTTGTTATGTATTATGCCCTTTTAATTAGACTATCAGTAATAAACTTTGTACCTAACATTTCAAGAAATACGATTTTAAAATTATAAAGATTGCTAAAAATAAAAATATTAAATAAATAAATAAATAGAAACTCAGTAACAACTTTAAAATAAAATTTAAAAAATCACGACGCAATGAAAAGAAATAAAAAAAAAAGGAAATATAAGTCACCCTCTATAGCTATGCACAGCCTCTGAGGTATCCATTGAAAGACACGTCGCGCAGAATGAAATCTCGATGAGCTCACGAAATAACAAATGGGTGTCTCTGGATTCTCTGGACTTGATCACCTCCTGCTGGTCTTGAGGGTGGATGAGGATGCAGGGCAAAGCAAAGACCCGTAGAAACGAGCTTGTGGTTAGTGTCCCGTAAGACACAAGTTCGGATCTACGGGTTCCCGCTCAGCAGCTTCATTCTTCCTTCCGCTGACTCTTCGTCCATCAGGTTTCGGAATTTGCAGTGCAGCCGAGCGACTCTTTCAACCCCCCTCCCTCCCTCTCACCTACATCACGCTTTACTCAAATAGGCTCAGGAAATGCAGAAAAGGCTTCTAAAGAGAATATCGCAGTCGCATCAGCCAAATGGTTTGGTGGTAAGCTCGCGACCAGCATTGTTTTCCATCGAGTCATGAATTCAAGTCTTGATGGCACGTAAGACCTGAAGACTATGGGTAAAAGGCTTGTTAAATTTAAGGAGGCTCCAAATCTTCCTATTGACACGGCGGGAAAGTTTGAAGAGTGTGGTTCCAGCTCAAGTGTCTTCTTTTGACAATAATTCAAAATGACGTGGTTCTTCATCTATAGCCCTCATGTTGCTTCTTAGTGCGACGTTAATAAGCAATCAGTCTAAAGAATATCAAGGAATCGAGAATTCACTAGTATACAAGTTATGGAATCTGTAAAGGATTCTCAATTAAAAGCAAAACATCCAAAATAATAAAAATTGAACGTAAAACTCAGAATGTGGTTGAAGATAGGAATATGTCGCCAAAAAGAAAATATGGAAAAATTTATGACTGTAATATTAATGCGTGTTGAGAGTACCCTTTTTGACTAAAATTATTGTTTTATAATATTTATAAACTTACCGACGTTAACCATATATTTATATTCTAGGATTCACAATGCTTAAGATATTAACAACACTATTTTATACATATATGTATTCGAAAAGTTTTCAGGTTTTTAAATTTTTAACAAATTTTTCTAATTTCTTGGTATTTTGTTTAGTTCCCTACTTTTCTGATTTATAATTTTACATTATATTACCATATAACATAATGGCAGATTTAGCACTTCTATGGCACGTTTTTTTTTTTTTTTAGATTATTGGGTCTCATGACATGACTAAAGTATTTCTAGCATTATTATATGTATGTATAATATGGTGCATTGTATAATACACAAGCGCGCACACACAAATATTTATATAAACGGAACTTAAAAAATCAGTACATTTATAAAAAACAATAAAATATGTAGAACTTACTACAATTTGGAAATCTGTATTGAAAATAGTATTTCTTCTGGCTGAGTTTTTCATTAAAACCTTTCACAATTTTTGCATTTTATTTTATACATAAAAACTTAAATAATGGTCCTAATAACACTATTTAAATATTGGGGGGGGGGGATTTAATACATTAAATCTAGTAAATATTTTACATATTATTTTACTATTTAAATATTTTAACATGTAATTATATCGAAGGAATGAGTGCCATTATTTTGAAACTTCGTTGATATAACCATTAATTTTAAAAATGATTAGTTAATGCAGTTAAAACGCACGAAGTAATAAAGTAAAAATTACATACTCAATTAATTATTATAAATTTAAAGCGAGCTCCTCTCTTCCGATCATTTTCACTGAGTAAGTATGTGATATTTGATATATGCGAACATTTTAAATTACTTGGAATCCGGTATGTCAAAAAAACGTTTTTACGTGTTAGAAAGTAATCTAGATTTAAATATTTCGTTTCAAATTATAAAGAAATTATTTAAGAAAAGTACAAAAAATGCACAATAGTTTCCTTTGCTTTGTAAAAAAATTTAATTAAACGAGAATCAGTACCCTTTATTTTACAGTTCCTGTGAAATTTGACTTATTTCTGACATTTTTTTTACAAGTCTTTGATTTAAAAATTAGATTACTTAGTCTTTGATATAAAAATTAGATTACTTAGACTTTGATTTAAAAATTAGATTTTTTAAAAATTTTTTTTTTACTTATTATTATTATTTTGGTATTAAGTGTGCAAACGATGTGCTAATTTTAATCATATTTTTTTTTTTTAAAAAAAAGCATGTTTCGTGGTTTCAAAAAATATTTAAAAAAAAGTATTTTTGAAAATGTGTTTCCAAACGGAAATAGCTCACAATAATTGTCCATAATTCTTTTAAAATTACTTTTATGCATGTCTAACGAATCGACACATAAAATATTAGAAAATTACATTCTTCATTTAATATTTCATTTTTGTTGAATTTTTCAGCGAAGTGATAGTTAATTTTAAATGTTAGTTAATTAAAAAAAATTATTGAAGATTTTTATAGATATCTACTAAGATGGCCGAATGCTCTTTCGTGGTTACGAGTTTGTGGCCGCCGAGACTTTAATCGAATCGTAGGTTTGAGTCCTGAATTCTTCAGAGACCCCCGCTGTTTAGTGGGATTGATGCACGTTAAATCTGTTGAAACGCAAAGTTTTCACGTTAAAAGAATAAATACACCCTTAGGTTTTTTCATGGGGTTGTGACCAGATTTTAGAAAATTTAAACTTAGGTCTATGTTAAAAAGTCATTATTTTTTCAAATTTATTTGAATGTTATTTTAATCTTAATTACAGATTGGAAACTAAAACAATTTTATTAGTTAGACATTTACACCTCTGTTGTTTATTGGCTCATGCATCTGTTGCCATTCGCCAGTATACAAATGGAACACAATCTATATATCGTATGTTATTGAATTATATTGTAGATATAAATTATGTAAATTTTATTAGTATATAAGAAACTAAAACGCTTCGCCCAACTATTTCGCAAACTTTAATGTCGGTATTAAGCAATAAATAAGAATTTAAAATGTATCGATTAAAAATATTTAAGAAAACACAGTAATTTCTCACGATTTCAAAAAATTAATCATCAGTTTTACAATTATTTGAGGTTTTGAATTGATAATTCCTTTCATTCGGGTTCTTTTTCAGAATCGTGATTCATTATGATACGAATGAAATGCCATTAGAATATAAAATACAATAGAACCTTTATTAGCAGTCGGTGCTGATGCTCGTTAAATCTGCTGAGGATTAAAATCCTCACGTTGGGATGGTGTGGAATTTGAAGAGCGGAGAGCTGACGTGTCGCCTTTGTCATTAACCGAGACACAAAATGACAAGGTCTGTCACCAATTGTCCTCGTGTTGCTTCTACGAGCAATGTTAATCAAAGTAATCTTTCATTCTATTAGTGGACCATCCAAGAAAGAGCAACATTAATCACCGGATTTTTGGACCTGCATATCCTTGATATTTTCGTATATGTGATGCAGATTTAGAAGAAACCATACCTTTATTGCAGTACAGTAAAAGAAAATCACGTACACGGTATCATGTGAAATCATTGCATTGATTATTTTTGTTAGTAAAAAGGGAAAGTGGGAAATAAATTTGTGCTTTTTCTTATGCACAAAGTTATGTGTAAAAAGGATTCCCATTTTAAGCTCTTTTATTCAACATGTCCAGATAGACTGCAAATGACTTTATTTAGGCTATCAGATGCATGATAATCTAAAACAATTCTCATTCTTAACTCTAGAAAGATTTTATGAACCATTAAGTTTTCATATTTTTTAACTATTTACATTTTTTTTCGGAACATACCTATTATTTAGACAAGATTTTCGCTTTATAAACACATGGTGAGGCAATTAGACTTCATATGAAACGAAGATATTGCAAAATGGGCTCACATATTCTACGTTATGATGCAGAAGGGACTCCATTTTGAAAGGAATCATCTTTGAAATTTTATTGTGAACTAAAAAATTTACATTTTGCTTCAATTGTAATAAAAAAAACCCGATGTAACATTTCTCGTAATTCTTATTGCATCTAGACAAAATCAGTATGAATGTTAAGTGAATTAAATTATGGTGTGTATGGAATAATTAATTTAATCTACGTAGCTAATTAACTTCTGAAAAAGAATTTTTCCTATTCAGATGCATTGAGATTTTAGAAAGCTAATTTGTGTTCTCCCCCCCCCTTCCCGCACAGTCTTAATAAAATATCAGAACATAAGTGACGAAGAATAAATTCTAACATTTCTTTTTGAAAGATTAAGCTTTGAACTCTTATAATGGTTTTTTTTTTCTCTCTCTCTTTTTTTCTTTTCTTTTCTTTTTTTTTTTTTTTTTTTTTTTTTTAAGAAAATACTTTTATCTGTACAATATTAATATACGAAATGGACAGATTTTTCAAAAACTCTGTAAATGCTCGATTTTTTTTGAACTAAAAAAAAGTTCATTATTCTATTTGTCACACACTTTAATAATTTGTTATAAACAAAATAAATAATGTGCAAATGAATTTTGTAATCTTGCTTTTCAAAACTGATTATTGGTATGGAAAAGCAAAATGCCTCGTTTGCAGTATCAGGTAAATATCTTTGGCTACATTGCTGTATTCCGAAGGCATCAGGTGTGACAAAACTTGCGGGGAAGAGCGCGCGCGTGCATTTTAAATGACGTCATACTAGGCCCACCGCTTCCCCACCTGTTCGTAGGGAATAAAGGGTTGCAGCTGAAAACCTTCGGCCGTTGCTTAACATCCCTTCCCCCCTGAGCAAGGGAGGGAGGGGATGTTGAGCAGTCGATTCATTTCGCAGAGAAAGGGGTGAAAATCGTGTGTCATACACGAGAGCAGGCGGGAAGGGAGGTGTGGGGGAAACACAAACGATTTCGTTCGAATCCGGAAGCAAAAGGACAGGATCATAAAATCCGGTTTGACAAAAAGTTTCTTTGTTTCTTTTTTTACAATAGTTACAACTGAAAAAATGTAATTTGTTATTCACAAAATTTTTTTTTTTATCCTTTCAAATGTTTTCTTTGTAAGCTACTGGTTTCGATTTAAAGCCTATGTTAACAGAGAAATGTATACGAGTAAAAAATAAACATACATATATAGAACATTTTAAATTAATTTTTTTTTAAATCATTACACTTTGGAATTTTTTTTTTTAAATTTAGAATTTTGACTTCTGCAAGAATGATTAGTGAATGAATTCTAAAATTGAAATTTGTCAAATAACGAATAACGTTTATTTCATCAGTTTTTTTTTTTTTTTTTTAGATTTTTAACAAAGTTTTGGTCATTTTCTAAACTTGATCGTTGTTCCTGCATTTATTTGTAGTGTACCTCGGGTTTTGAGAATTTTTTTCACCAGCTTATGTCAAATGTATATATTATTTTTCCTTTTTTAAGATAATCATGTCTGTTTTTGAAAAACACTTTCATTTTTAATAAATCAATTAGGAATTTTAAAGATCCATCTCTCCTCTTTATTTATCTTGGATTCAATATTGAAATTGATTTTTGTATTTTTACCAGCAATCCTAAAATAATTTAAAAATGGCGAATTTCTTCAAAATAATTATTACGTATTTTTAGATAGAAAGAAATAGGAAAATAACAAAAATAAATCTCTTTGAAAAAATAATAATTTTGTTTTAAAAAATGATAGCTTTATACTTTTTTTCTGCGTTTTCTTTTAGCAAAGGTATAAAGATCACAAAAAGAAAGACCGAGTCAAACAATATCCCTCTTTTCGATTTATACGTTTAATGAAACATCAAAATCCTTTAAATTGCAAAGCTTCTTCATATATTGTTGTAACGACCATTTTCATTTGTCTCGTATCTGCTTTACTTAATGGGGGTCAACTAATTATAGCAAATACACCACGTAATTTTAAACCATAGTCAGATGATGAGGTCGACACCTGAACTGGCTTCCGTACCTGAGCTTCCTTGCTGTGCCTGATGACACTTAGTCAAATTTAGCTTTTTCATCATATTCCATATTCCTTTCACTCATAATATCAACGTGATGATTTTAATTCTTGTGTATTAGTTCTACGCTACGAGATTTTAGTGGAAACAAGACTCGAACACGCAGCTGGACTGAAACATAGGCTGCCATAAATCCACATCCATACTTTTTCGTAGTATCATATGTAAAGTTTTTCTGCCACACGCACGTATGCACACACTTCTTTTATTAAAACTTTTTACTTAAACTGATGATACAAAAATTTAATTAGTATTTTTTTAAAATGAATAAAATGCACATCTCTACCTTCTTACCATACTTATAATGTCTTTATCCATGTTATTGAAACCATGGAATGTTTGGGGGATGTCTCTAAAACCAGATTTTCAAATTAATTTTAAAACCTAACGTGAAAACTATTGCATGTTTTTTTTTAAATTATCAAGCACTATTTTATTTTTATTTAAAACCCATTTTCGGGAATTCGCTACATTTGATAGAAACTATTAACTCCTTAAAATAGAAAAATTGAATCAATATCTGAAATGCAAGAAAGGTTGTGGGAAAAAATCCTAAATTCATGAAGATTGTAAAATTTTTATTTACATTTCACACGCAAGGAGAACTTACACATTTATAATGGATTTCAATTACATAATAAATATTTTCATTTCGTAATATCACTGAGATTACCACGAAGGTCGTCCCATAAGTGCTTAGAAATTCCAAAAGATGGCTCTTGTAGCATCGAAAATGGTTTATTTTTAGAAAGCCCCATGACTCACCAGCCCACTGTATAAGTCTCAGTTACTCGTATTAGTGATCATGACGTCTCTCGTAACTCAAAAAATCTTTTTCATAATTTTACCGGCCGATGGGACCATCTTCGTCTATTTTGGAAAAGATTAATCGGAAGCAATTCAAGGATTTGATTTTTGCTTGATTTCCGGTGCATAGTGATGAATCCAGGTCTCGCCAACGATGACAACTCGACGCACGTGACAGCAATCAAAATTTTATTTGGCAGCAAATAATTACCAAATCAAAACTAACTCATGAATCAATGTCAGATTTGTTTCGGCTCCGTTCAACAGATGTGAGCACTCAATAGCAACGAAAATTCACCTTAATGATGCCATTTGTCTTCAAATACAAGTACTTTTTGATCTACCTTCATATAATTTTTTTTTATTCACAATATCACTAGGATTACTAGATATAGTATTATATCCTCCGCTACTTACTGAATTCTTTGCTTGTCACTTCTTCAATCACTTTTGTAGGACATTAATAAGCATTTCCGAAGCATGACATGTAATTCAAAAGAACATTTATAAGTCTATTTTCTGAGGGGAAAAAATTAAAATTATGAAGAGTTTTATTGAAAGTAGTTTGAGAGAAGAAAATTTTTCATCAAAAACTGAAAGTCAAGCAAAAATTTATAACCAATTATATACATTTTAAAGATCGAAAATTCTACATTTTCCGAAAAGCGTGCTTATGGACTTAATGTCACCTTTAAAGCTGTTTTTTTTTAAATTATTAATTTAGGTGTTTTTCAGACAAATGATTTCGGGAAAGTTAATGAGTATAAATTAAAGTTGAATGAGAAGAATTCAAAACAAAGCGTCCAAGAAATACGCATATTCTTCACTATGCGTATTTAAAAAAAAATAAGTAAATAAACTAAAGTGTTGAAATTATCAGTGAAAAGTATCAAAAGAATTAATTACATTTTAGAATCTGGTAGAGAAAAATATGTCGAGTTTTTTTTTTTCTTCTATTAAATCCTCAATTATAGAATTGTTTTAGTTGAGCCTTATCATAAAATTATTTTTTATGATGAAAATCTCATTTAGAATATATTATGCACAAATAACAATTATCAAACATTATTCGTTTTAAAATGGCACAGAGAAGGGTTATATACGAGTTCAAAAAAAAATCTTTTTTTTTTTTTATTACGTGTGCCTTTAAAACAATATCTTTTATTACAAATATCCAATTAATATAATTGAAATTTAATTATTACGAATTACTGTAAAATAAAATAAGTTATCTCTAAATCACTGAACATGTTTAAGATGGAAAAAAAAGCTGTTATAAAGAATTTTTTTTCAACTCACTGAAAACTTGTGGTAAAAAAAAACAATTTTAAAGAACACACTCACTGTTATCATTTTATAAAAAATTTGTATTTTCATTAAATTCTGTATTATTTTGTAGTGCATGTATATAGCTGTTTTAAAAGCGTCAATGGTTGCGCCCCCAACGTGAGTGGTCGCCTCTTTTGTAACGTAACTTTCCCTGCGTGGCATGGATGCCATGAATGGGAAAGCATTTCCCGTCATCGATAACTGTGAGATGGACTCGCTCTGCATATTGGTGGGAGAGGGGACACTCGTTGGCTGACCACACCCCCTGACCTTGGGAGGGAGGGACTTTGGGGGGTCGGCCGACGTGGGAGGAACACCCCCGGAGTGTGACTCAACGGGAGGGGGTTTCTAGGCCAAGGTCAGTGGGGCAGAGAGGGGGTGGGGGTCCTTTGACAAGGTCGACAACTCTCTCTTGGTCATGGTCGCACCATCTCTGATGGGCCAACCGAAATTATGGAGGGAACAAATGAGTGTACAATGCATTTCTAGCATTGGGACTACCATATAAAAGCATAGATATTATGACAAATCACAAAGGATTCGACGAATATTAAATGACGAAATATTTTTACTCTACGATCGCGTAGATATTTCCTATCACACGCCGAACTATTACAAAAAGTGATGCGACAAAACTATGCAGTTTTAACATCGGGAAACAGCATAACTATTCAGTTTAATTTGATATAAAGAAGATGTTAAAAAATGTAATTAAAATAAAATTTACTTTAAGAATATTCATACAACATTGAAAGAAATTAAATGAAACTTTTCAGAATGTTTTTCAGTTTTTGAACACATGGAACAGTTATTAATGCAACGCCATTCGAAACACGTGTGAAATTATATATAAATAGTAAAGTACTAAATTCCTCTGCGCCATGTAAGTATTTCTATTAGTTAATACCACAAAACTAGTTAGTTATTAAAATCTAAATACCGTATAACCTTAGAAGAGAGTCTCGTGCTTGAATAAAGCTTTTTGTACATTTTATTGATTTAACTAATCGCTTAACTGTACTAAGGAGTTAAATATACTTTTAGCAAGTTCTTCCATCGAAATTACGCATGCTTATAAATGTCATACATTTATCATTCAATCATTGTAATAAAATAAGATTTGACATTTTTTTTAAAATAATGAATGACAAATATAACCGATGTTAGTCGAAATGAAAAATTTTATTTTATATGACTCTCTCTCTTTGCTTTTAAAAAAAATTATATTTATCACTTCCCTCTTAAGAAAAACAATATTTTTTTTTTTTTAAAAAAAAGGATTGAAAACAAAAAATATTTTAAATACTTTGAAGCAATTAAATGCCCAACTTTATTAGACCCGAAGTACTCTTTTCAAATTTACCTGAATTCAAGAGAAATATAGAATGGTACTCATTGAAAATACATGAATAGTATAGGGGAGTTTTGAGTCATTATATCATAAAAATGTTCTTAATAAAAATGAAGGTCATCGAATTATTCATATCTATAATTGTGATGTTTAAATCCAATAATTCTATGAATTGTTGTGGATTTCAAGGATTTTTCTGTGTAAAATGTCAAACGGAGAAACTTGCTTCCCTTTAGAATTCCAAGTTACAGATATATATATATAGAGAGAGATTATGCAATTTATCAATAAATAAGAAACGTAATTTTGAAACAGTAATAATAATTACTTTGGATAAAAATATCATCCTTTTGTTATTTTCTATTTTATCTCAAAATTGTAACTTTGTAACGTCATTTTGACAATAATTGTTTCTAAAAATCTAAGTTTAGATAAATGAATATTTTGTCTGTAATGCATTTAAACGAAAAAGACTCTTGAAATCTTATCATTAATTCGTTTATCATTCATTATATTAAATATAATTGTATCAGTCTAACTATAAATAAGTTTCAAAAAATTATTAGAATTAAATCATAGAATTATAACACGTAATTTCAAGTATATAATATTGTTTGCTAGTAATTAATAGTTTTATACTGAATTATGTTCAATTTTTTTAAGAAATTAATTTTTTTTCTACAATGAAAGAATTAAATTTCTTTCTAATTATAATTTCTTTTTAATATTCTTTATCCTTTTTCGTACTTCACAGGGAGAAAAAATATGTTCAATGCTTCCTTAAATAAAAAAAAAATGCATGTGCAATGTTAGAAAATAAAATGAAGTAGAACCTCGTTACGTCGCAACATTTAAAATTTTTTTTTTTGAAAACTCTGAAGCAATCTGCAGATTTACATAATAACATACATTTGTCTCATCTACGCGTATTTGGCAAGATAATTTTCTTCATTGTAGTCATCTAATAGCTATGGATGTACAGGGAGGAGTGAAGAATTGAAATGCAAAGTCAATTTTTCTTTGCAAAGCACACAAAACTTTAATTATGCATCACCAGTGATAAATGACATACGGTGCTACAATGTCTAATTAGATAACACAATAAAATAATTTTAAAGCGTTCTTCTATTGTTCAAAAAGTAGAAGTGTTTATCTTTTGTAAATAGGATTCATGTTCGATTTGTTCAGTACAAAGATGATTTTCTGTATGTCTAATTTTGTTTCATTTCTCACTGTTCTCCAGTTAACCCGGAATCTCTTTATTCCGGACTGACTCTGGTCCCAATAAACCCAACCAATCTAACGAAGTTTTTATATACATGAAACATGAATTTTATTTTTATTATTGAAAAGACAGGCGATATTTCAGTTCTTTTATTTAAAAGTTTTGAAAAACGATTAAATATTGTACACTTATGATTTATTTGCTTAAATTACAAATGCTGTTTTCTTTTTTAACAATACAAAAAAAAAAAGGAAAAGAAAAGAGATTATGTGGTAAAAGCAATACACAAATACCTTAAAATAATGAAAAATTTCGAAAAATTATTTATATAAATCGCAACAAATTTGGAAGATTATAACTTTCAGCTTTAAAAAGAATAAAAATAGATTTCATATTATTGCCCCAAAAGGAAATATAATGCTGAAAAGAAAGGAAAAAAAAAAAAAAAAAAAAAAAAACAATTATTAAATTACTTTTTGATACATCATTTAAAGCCTGATTGTACTGTAAGATAACTGGCTATGCATTGTGTGTGATAATACGTTAATTGTTTTTATTTTAAATACTAATATACAGAATAAAGATAACACGATACATACCAGTCATAAAATTTTAATCAATCTTAACTTGAAGGAAGCGAAGCAGTTATAAAGTAACACTATTGCTAAATTACCTTTTCCTTTTAGCCCCCTTATTCTACCTTACAAAAATGCTGATTAACTCTACATTCCCCCAACCCAAGCATTTCCTCCGCTTAATACGTAATTTGTAATTCGGATAAAAATTACAATGATATATTATTAAAAAATCTTAAATGAAATATAAGAACGCATCTTCTATAATATATCTAAAACATAAGTTTTAAAACATTTCTTTGTATTAGTTCGAAAGCGCATTTTTGAATAAAATTGAATTTTAAAGCTGAAATTTAACGTATATTTTAATCCCAAAAATAGCTAAAAGAAAAAAAGAAAAGAAAAAAACAAGATGCAAATAAGGAAGTTTGACAACTGAATATTACCTGTAACGTTGTAATATGAAAGTATTAAAAAAATATGTGAATTAATATCCGATATTGTTTATATTTTTGTTTATAGAAAACATAACTAGGAAATCTCGAAACATATAACTAAGTATAATTTTTCATTTATATTTATATTATTATAATGGTTATATTCATTAATAGTTTTGAAGGAAATTTGTATGAATAAAATATAGAAAATGGGACGGAAGAGATTTTATTATTAACATTTTCATGAAAAACTACTGCTCGATTTCGATATTTTAAAATATTTCATTACGACACTTAATGTAGTACACTTTATTCATTTGAAATAATTTCTAATAATGTTACAAAAAGGATAAACTTTTGAAGACTATCTTCTCTCCATTAAAACAAAAGCATCATAACAATAATAACAATCCTAAACAATAATTTCAGAATCTAATTTTTTTTTCATCACTTTCGGATAGAAAACCTGTTTCCATTTACTTAAAAATAACTTGAATTGCATGAGGAAGTTTGGATGCAGTCTTGGTGAAATGGATCAAAAAATCTGATACTTTATAAAATTTGATAACATTTATTTTTCTTTCTAAAATATTTTTATTATCTGCTCACATAATCCGATTGGAAACTATGACTCTAAGGTTTGAAACTAAAGTTTGAATTCCATTTCAAAATAAATTAAAGTTTTGCTTATTATTATTTGCATATATCAAGCTGTATTTACATGGATTTGATTAGACGCGTTATTTTTTCTTATTGAAAAAGGTTTTCGTTTTCCTTTCACGTTCACAATAATTATTGGGGAAAAATTTAATTGTATAAATATATTGTTAAAATATATATTCTGGCTTAAGAAGATTTTGAAATTGTTAGCTCTTTAAAAGAAGATTGCAGATTCAAAATGCGACTATAAATTTGTTTGACACTTTGCGAGATTTGATTTTCTCTTGTGTTACATTTCCGCTTTTAAGTGTGCAGACTAACTATGCACGTGAATCGGATAAAAGTCACACAAAAACCGGGTTCTCCTAAGATCAATTTTAGGTTTAAGTTCTTAATAATTGAAAACAAATACCAGGAAACTACGTTTTAATGACTGTATGTACTGTGGAGAACAATGTCCAGATTTTTTTCTTAGTAATAAAATGAGTTAAATAAAATGGAATATTGTTTCATTTATTTAAGTTATTTGATGGAAGCATTAAAATGATTTTCAGAGCCATCTGAAACACATTACTTGTGAAGCAGTTTTAAGTTTGAAAATATGACATTTTGTCTATAATTAATATAATTAATATTATGAGACAATAATAAAAGCTACAGGGAGAAGAAACTGAAATTTATCTAACTTGTTGAACTAAATAATTGCATGTTTCATTAAATCCGAATACAATTACACAAATTTTTCTCGCTACTACTTCTTCTCTCTCTCCCTCTTTCTGTCTCAATAAACAAATCGCCATTTAGAAAATTAAAAAATGCTACATTTACAAAAGCATTTAAAGGAAGGTGTGTTGGAGCCATTATTATTAATTGTTCCGAATGTGAAAACTTCAAAATGTGTTTATTTCATTTAAAGCTTCAAGAAACTCAATTCGTTTTTCAAGCACGTGAAGGAAAAATAAAAACATTTAAACTAGAAAAAGAATAAAAATTCGTTATATTTTTACATTTAAAAAAATTTACAACTGAAAATTTGAGAATCGTTTCAAGAGAGTTCTCTCAATGAAGCAATTTAAATGCCCAGAGGCTGTTAAAGAAAATTACGGCACATATTCACGAAAAAATAGGCTTTTGGGAGTTAGGGGCCCATAATAAGAAAATTTTAAAAACCCAGAGATCTCATTTTATTTCAAAAACACTAATTTCCTTTTTTAAAGGATGAAAAAATTGCCAACATTTGATTGTATGTCACTAGTACAATATTAGATCTTACATTTATTGATCGTAACTCAGATATTTTGTGACAGAGAATGAAGAAGCTTTCTTTTCCTGACAAAAAATATGAATCGTAAAATAATTAAATTGTTTCATTTTAGGGAAAATGAAACAGAGTTTTATTAATCGCATAAAAAATTTAATGAGGTAGGAGTTAAACATTTTAAAGTTATTAGGAATTAAAGGATACATATTCTAGAAAAAATGATAAAACAGTGAAGACAAACATGTTATTAAAATGAATATAAAATTTTAACCCAGAAAAAAATTTCTTGAAAGATAATGACTACAGAGGAAAGATTTGAGGGTCAGAGAATATCGAAAGTGTAAACAAGCAAAAATTATTTTCGAAAATTAAACAATCACTCAAAAATGTATTTTAATCCGTGATTGTTAAATTGCTTTTTATTTATTATTTCTAATATTCGGAAATGTTATTGCTAGTTATACAGATATATTGTATTTTATTGATTAAATTAAAATTTAAATTGTATAATTCTCTGTAGCAATGTTTGATCAACAAGCTTTATATACCAGGTATTTTTACTGCCAAATAAATGACATTATTATTGTTTATAAGTTATTCATATGTAGGTCAAACTGTCTCATATATTTTTCTAATGCACTTGGTTGGTAATTTCATCTGGTTCTACGCACCAGAGCTCTTTGAGAGGGCCGGAGAAAAAAATAAGAAGAAATCAATAAACATGCTGAAGAAATTTATTTCTTGTTTTCCTTCTTTAAAAAGTTATAAGGCAGTAGTACACCTTCGAAGGAAATTTTTTGAATTAATCTAAATTTTGCCTACAAATGCACATTTTATGACCTCGTGGGCTTCAAAATTTGAAAAACACTCAAAAAAAGTTTTGTTAGTGCGTATTTTTTCTGTCAAAAGGCCATTTTATACAAATATAACAAGGTAACTCAAAAGAATTTAAATATACTGACATTTTGTAAACTGAATATAATATAGAAAATAGTTTCATCTGGGGAATAGAATATTATTTTGATCATACAGCCCTTACGTAGGAAGTTGTGGTAGTTCGAGTTCTGAACACTGAATTTTTAATTAAAAGTCATTGTAGTTTTTACTTTATTACAATATAAAAAAAAAAAACTTATACTCAGTATGAATTTCAAGAATAGTCTATTCTATGTATATAAGTATTTGGGAAACATATATATGAAATTTCAGGTTCATTGATGCATAAACATTTTGAAATAACGTGTTTTGCAGTAATGAAAAAAAACTTCTTTTTAAAGCTTTCCCGATCAGAGAAATTCATGATCAAGTAATATTAAAACAGCTGTAACTCAGCTTCTAAATAAGATAAAAGCAAAATTCAAACAGACTTTTAAAGATAAGAGATGAAAATTTAATATAAGATCAAATATAACAACTCGGTGTTTTTGACAAAAATTGTATTTTGTAGGTGTACTGTAATCTGTACTGTATTTATATGAGTTTTGTGTTTAATATATAAAAAAAAAAGTTATACTTAAGATTAAAGATTTTCTTCAATGGAAGTACTGTTAAAGAAAGAAAGAGTATTTTCTATCAGAAACGAAGGATTGTGTAATAAGAATGGTCTTATCTTTGTGCGTTGACTTGAAATAAAGTGATATCAAACTGAACTGTTAAAAATTAGGACAGAAAAAAAGAATGCATCATCTTAAGTAAATCAAGTACTGAAAAGATTCGTCTGAAAAATTCAAATCATAAAGTCATATATTTAAGTAAATAAACTTAATTTATTTCCAAATGCTCTAAAATAACTTATTTTTATTTTATATCCTAGGCACAAGCACTCCCAGAGAGTTACAGAATAATTTCATGGGAGGAATCCAAATCCAAATAATATTGTATCTATCAAAAATTTACACTATTTTTATAACTTACTTTTTTGAAAATAAAATGTCTCCATTAGAGATCATTTTGATGTTCTATAATATCAACTCAGCATGCAAAAAATATGCGTGTCTTTGTTTTTTATTTCTATGTAGACATAAAATTTAAGCAGCATATTTCTTTATTGCATTGAAATTGAATTTCACGGATGAATTTTATGATATTGTTCTTATTGAAAACTTACTTTATTTATCTTTTATTTAATTGTTTTGTAACTTTCGGGTTCTTTTTTTAAAATCTCAATCTTTTTATTTATTAATTTCCTTGCTTATTTCTTTCTTTCTTAATGAAACGAAAATGAAAGTTATTTTGATATTTTAGGATTCGAATCTCATGACTAATCATTTGGCTTTTTTTAGTTTTTCATATATTTGAAGAGAGTCCATAAATTCTTTATTCCATCCTTATTATCTATGTTATGCTAATTCATTTTATTAACTATGAGAGAGTGAATTATTTGTTATTATCAACTATTTTTGGGCTAGAAGGGCATTTTTGTGGAATAAATCTTTCCTATCTTCATTGCAGACTATATAGTTTCTGAAACTTTATTATTATTATTATGGAAAAGAGAAATTTGAAATTCTCTTAAAAATTTTCAAAGACAACAAAACTGTATTCCAAATTCCTCCCTAATCAAATGCAATTAGCTACTTTATTTCAAACTTGAAAGTAACCTGCAAATAACTTTTTGATCTTTCTAAGCCAAAAGATAAATCAACTTAGACGGGAAAAAAATTCAACAATTTGGAAGGATTTTTGAAGCAACTATGAAGGAAAATAAAAACATTTACCGAACGGTTAAGCCACGACAAGCTTTATTTTCAGAAACATTTTTGGCGCAGTTCAGGAAAAACCAAAGTAAACAATTCCATGGAACGTTCCATCGTCGTGTTCGAAACGAGAAAAAAGACACGACTCTTATGTTCATGCACTTTTCGAACAGTGGCTTCGATCAGATGTCAAAGAGGAACCACGTTCTGAAAACATCGCCTGATGGAAAATTGTCCACGTCGATAGATGCCCAAAAAATCGTCTGGACATCTCTCTACCCCCCCTTTATTTGAACGGAAGAGAATGGGGAAGAGTGTACTTACCTTGTCAGGGGGTGGGTGCGAACACAACACCGATTCCTTCCGCTTGGCACCAAAGGGTTGGGATGAAACGCGCGCGCAACACACACAATCGGTAGATACACACACACACATAAGTAATCCTTGGGCAAGAGAGATCACTGAGAGAGAAGCAAATCGTCTGCACTCCCGGAGAGAGAATCGTTTGCAGCGATCCGAGCAAGCCGGGATGCGGATCTGGCACTGGAGGAGCACGCACACAACGGGGGGATAGGGGAGGGAGGGAAAAAATCGTCCTTAACCTCGTTGGCCGAGCAGGGTGGGGGGCGACCAACATGGCTGCCGGTGGGTCGGCCATCTTGCCGCGCCAATGGGGAAGCGCCCTCAGGCGGCCGACCCCGAAGACAGGGAGGGCGGGATTCGCGCAGACGACTCCGGCGCGTCGGATGAGGAGGACGGCCCATCTCAGGTTCATCTTCAAGGTAAGACTCTTCACTCTCTAACTGATATTTGTGGTTTTTTTTAAAAGTTTCGTAAAGGATTTTTTTTTAACTTTGCGTCTCAAACATTATATAACAGCAAAGGATTTTTTGAACCACAATCCAGGGACAAGAAAGAAATACGATTTTTGTCACATTGGACCACGTGGAGGAATAACTAGATTTGAATCGCATCAGTCACCATGTTATTGGTTTAGCTAGAATAAAGACTTGAACTTCCAACCTACCGGAAGCGGCAATCTTTCGTATTTTTACGTAGGTTGTAATTACATAGATTTTTCATAATTTATTATTAAAAATAACAATTTTCTGCTTATATTGAGTCCTGGTCATCATAATGAAAAAATTAACTTCATATTAAATATTTTATATTTAATTCATTCGACACTATGGAAATGGGGAATTCACTTAGGATTTCTTTTTCCCCCCTTTCTTTCTTTCCTTTTTTTTTTTTTTTTTTTTTTTTGAGTAAGTTTAAGTTTGTCACGTCACAGTAGTGCTTTCGTAAACTACAGATAAAAACGCTTAACACGAGAAATCTGTTAGCACGCAATAGTACTTCGATCCAGCCAAAACAGCAGCATATAATTTGATACATATTTTTCTCACGCGAAACAAAAATCGCTTGGGACAAAAATATTTAGCTTCTAGGGCTCGTTCTTTTTTACTTATTTTTTCTTCTTTCATCAGACTGAACAAAATAAATAGTGGTAGCTATTGTTGCAAGGTTTCCGCTTACCTTTGGATCGATAGAGGCACTGCCATAAAAAACATTTTAATCTACTGGTCAGTTTTCGAATTCGGTGAATTGTATGTCGAAATTAGCGAATTTTGTTTTGAAATCAGCGCATTTTATTTCGAAATTGGAATTTTTTTTTTTTTCTGTTGGTGTTTTGAATAGCTTAACCTTGGCAATGTTAAAGCGCAGTACATTAAAACCGTAGAGTATGAAAAACGACTAAGCTGAAGATTTAGATTTCGTTGTTTGTTTAGTTCTCAGATAAGCTATGTCTCAGAATGCTCTCACATATCAGGACATTTATTACTGGAAAAATACTGATGAACGTCCAAAACATATGAGAATTGAATTTTATGTTAATCCAGGCTGTTTGGAATAAATTTATAAAATTTGACGGCAACGAAGATTCCGATGAGGTACTTCCGCCCCGCCGTATGCAATCGTTTAACACGAAAATTTTTCGGTCTCCTCAGTTTCGTGATTTTCACTGTATTTGCTTAAACTGTTCTCAACATCTTCGCTGTTAACCCTCTGCCCGGTTAACCCGTTCGGGAGCTGTTTCCGTGCCTTTCCTGGTTTGCCGGCGTTACTTACTATCTGGTTTCTCTGTCGTTTTTACTGTTTTGCCTGTATCTTTTTTTTTTATTTGTATCACCTGTCTTTTCGTTTTGGGTAAGTAAATGAAAGGCAAGTATTGTAATTGTAGTAAAATTGTAATGGAAAAGAAATTGTAAATTAATTGTATATTTTATGCACAATTGTAAATTCTTCTTCCCCGTTAGGCTCTTTTTGGGGAAGAAAAGACAACTTCCAGGAGTAATATTATTATTTTATTTGCAAAAAAGATTGTTTCATAAGTGTTTAAAACTAAAAGAGATATTAATTTCAAAAAAATTTTCCTGCTTACAAATGAACAAAAATATACAATAAAAAATGGAACATTTTTGGATCGCATTTGTGAACAATTTAAACCAGTTAAGGGGTTAAATATGTACTTGACGAATGAGATTTTATATTCAAGAGTTCTTGATAAACGTAGACCATGTGCTTGAAGATTTTTTGGTTAAATGGGGAAAAAATAGGCCTTATTGTAAATATTTTCAGTTTAAACTCATTTGAGGAAATGTATAATTATAAATCTTAACTGTAAATAGAATTTGTGTCTCCGCATTGTAGTTCATTCACCACACGATAATTTTTAGAAGGCAAGTTTTTCCCTTTCTGGAATTTTTGTTTTATGCATTTAATTTTTATCGATTTGAAGTTAGAATTCCCCTCCTCACTATGTTAATAATCTCATGCACACCTTTCGAGAAAAATCTCTCTGGAATATTGAGTACCAGAGAAAATATTCCTATGACTGCAACAATGAGTTTTGAGGAAATCCTACAGTTTCCTTTCGAATAGCTGTACCTATATGAGCACATCATCCATATGAATTAAATTTAACAATGAGTAACGAGTCGCTTTTTAAAATTTTAAATAAGATCTTTAGAAGCATTTATTGCCACTTTGTTTCTTTATATTGAAATATTAATATATTTGTAATCGAATTTATATACTTATATTTATAAAATCGAATACTGTAGTATTTTATTATAAATTGTAGAATTATACATAAATAAATTTATCAAAATTTCATACAGAATAATCGAAAATAATAATTGTTTTCCTAATTTATTACGAATAATAATTTTGTAATTGTGACATCTACTGTAAATAATGATTGTACATGTTATAAGTGGTATAAAATTGTTTCTCATAAAATCCATATTTCTTTCTGTCCCCCCCCACTTCTTTTTTTTTGGACAGCCGAAGAATTGGGAGATGAGAAAAAATATTTTTCTCTTGAGGAACGTAATTTTTTTTTATTTTTCTTTCCCCATATACTATTTCAAAATACTGACATCTAAATATACGTACATTATATATTGAGTCAAATAATTAATTGCTTATCGTTAGTTAAATCTCTTGTAAGCATGACAAAGCTCTGTAGATCTGTTTTTTTTTTCTCTTTGCTTCAATATCACTATTCTTCCCCTTTTATTTAGCATGAACTTTTTCTTCTTTTTTTCAGGAATGATATTTTTATTAATATATCATGAATATAAAAACAAAAGATAAGCAATTTTATAAAATGAGTGACGAGAAATATTTAAAATTGTAAATTTTGATCACGAATTTTAAATAAATGTTGTTGTTTTTTTCATTCTTTAAAATAGCTGTATTTATATTCTGGATGTAGTTGCAAAGAAATGTATGACTGCCTTTTCCTTATTGATATCACATTTTTATGATGATTAAGATTTTGTATATGGAAACAAACAAATGTTAGATAAAAAAAAATGATATTAAAATTAAGCTTTGGCTTTCAAATTTTTACTTTTTACTTCTTGAATAGAGAAAATCGAATAGTGATTCATGTTCATATTTTTACAAACTGCAGGTCTTCTATTAATATATTCTTTTGAAAATTATGCTCCTATTATTTGTAAATCAATGTATTAATGATCTTTTTTATTATTTCGATGCTAATTTTTAAAGAAAAGGCAGCTCAGTGGATAGAATTAAATGTCATTTAATGAAATAAATAGCTGGATATTAGACAAAAATGACATTTTATATTTATAATAGCAAACATGAGAAACAAATTTAAAATGCAACATTCAAAAGTTGCAGGTTGAGAAGTTATTTTTGTTGAAAGATTGAATAAACAGGTGTCATCATCATTCCAAATTACTTTTCCCAAATTCAACAAAATCAAATGAAACCTAGAATTAAATTATGAATCACCGTATTGAAATGACTGTATTCTATACATTGTCTGTTTCCTTTAATCATCTAACTGCATAAAACACGCCAGGCTTAGAAAATGCAGGGGGCAGGATGCAAATGAGTTTTAATTCCCTCTTTTGTTTCGCTCGGTTTGATGCATGATGTCAACGCCTGCCGATGACAAAAAAAATCGATTTGAAACAAAATGAGAAGTTGTCACATTTAATGCGTGTGCCTACAACCGTGACGGCGGAAGCGTGCTGGTTACTGCTTTTTAGAACGGATCGAACCACGGAGGGAAAGTTCAGGCGCCTCTTTTCTCTTTGAATCATTTCAACTCGAAATCGATTTTTTTTATTTGTTGGCTTAAAAAACGCAGCTGTTTAAATGATTTGAGTAATAATTGTAATGTACTGCATATTCCCACATCTTTTAGATTGTATTTCGCTTTCTTGAAATTTTTTATCCGTATTCAAAATAAAATAATACTATTCAAAAAAAATATTCTCTGTAAGTTCCTGATATAGTTATTTTCAAAATTTCCAACAGATCTTAAATAAAATGGCCAGTAGCAGTAATTCCAAGACTAACATTTAATAATAAATCCATGTAATCGTATTTGAATCGAGTGCCGCAGTAACTTAGGGATCATGGTCGTGAACTCATGGACGGCATTGTTTCTGTCGAGTTGTTGGTTCGAGACTTGATGTCTCTAAAGACCCTTCGTGTAGTGAACTGAGGCTCGTTAAATCTGTTCAAGTCCTTCCATCAGCGTGGTGTAGAAGTTTGGAGAGGGAGGTACCCGCTCATGTGTCATCCTCGTCACTTGAGTGAGATTCAAGATGGCGAGGTCCGTTGCCAAAAGTCATCGCGTTGCTTCTCAGTGCGGTGTTAATAAGTAACCAATCCATCTTGATGGAAACATTTTTATTTTTTTTTTATTTTTTGTTATTGGTTTGAATCTGCCATTTTATTTCAGAATCCACATATGATGATTTGAAAAACGTTATATATGTTTTATTGAAAATCACTAAATTACATTCGAATCAGGCATTACTATATATAAACAACTGAAACTGAAACCTAAATTCCTGAATGACTTAAAGATTTCGCTTATTAGTTAGAAAAAAATATATTTTGGCTACTATCATAATTTTTACTGCGCTGTTAAAATTTTGTGTATAATGCATCTTTTACGAGAATTCATATTCATATAACGCAAAATATTAACATATTTGACTAATTCAAGGGGGGGGGGGAATCCATACGATTTTTTTTTTCTTTTTTAAAGAGAATTGCTTTTGTTGAATATTAGATGAGTATTTAAATGAATATAACTTTTTCTCTGCATTCTCTCTCTGCGAAATGTCATGTTTTAATGTTAACATTTGAAATGTATGTGACAAAATTACAGTAATATTAATAGTAGAGCTTTAAATAATCATTTTTAATTATTTATATGTGTGAGTAGTAAAAGGTAATACCTGAAATATTTTAAACCGGTTCTTTTTTTTTCTCAACTGAAATGTGTGTTACATAAATACAGAATTCAGTAATCATACGTTATTTTTTTTAAGTGAGAGAAGTAAAGACTATTGAATGAATGAATTCAATGGCCTTTAGTGCTGTGCCATTAGCACATCCTCATTCTACACCTATTGCATTGTCAATTAAGGAAAGTGTTTTAATTTCTAATGAAATAAAACGAATGATTTCTTCCCCCCTTTCCCTTAAATATTTTATGTCTGCTTGAGTTAAATGTAAAACTCCTATATTGTTCTGGCTTTTTTTCCAAACTCGATATTCAGATTGCAGTTTGTTCTTCCTGTGACATGCCCTTAAAAAAAATGGTTAAATAGAATGTGAGAGGGGGATGCTTTTAACCCTTTGGGGCCTCCGCATATCGATCGGGAGCAGGGTGACCGTCATTGTTACGGCGCGCTACCCCCTTCCCTACGCTTTCCTTTGTGCTTTGGTGAAAGCGGGTCACTCGCAAAAACGGTTAATGCTTTCGGCTTCTAGATCTCTCAGATGAATTTAATCCAAATTCAAATACTTTAAGCTATTTTGGATCTCTTTGAACAGGCATCAAAACATTTTCAGAAGAATTGAATTTATGTTATTAGCAGTCTCTTTGCGTAACCCTGTTTGGTTTGCGAAATAGTAAACAATGCTGGAAGTTTTTGCGGCTCTGCTGTATATGGATTCCTCGGTCTGTGTATTCAAACCTTGGGAAGTAAATGAACTCAGATAACTTGTTTAGTTCATAGTAGACTAATAACACACATTTACTTAAGTAATAAAGCGCAGTGGAAAGGGTTGTTGGTTGGTTGGTTGGTTTTATTAACGTCGCAATAGGAGCAACACGAGGATTATAAGTGTCGTAACTCGTAATTATGAACCTCCGTCAGGTGACGAAGACGACACTTGAGCTGGTACCCCCGTCCCTAACTTCTACACCAGTTCAAGGAAGGACTTTGAGACTCGACAGATTTAGCGTGGGTCTTCAGTGGCATCAAGGCTTAAACCTACGCCTCGACGAATACCGCTGACTACGAATCCTCTGCTAAAACCACTAGGCTACCGCGACCTCCCTATGGAAAGGGAATGGAAGATTGTAGTCAACGGAAAAATTAGGCGATTCAAAACTTGCACCGCCCAGAAAAAAATTGCAGCCTTTTCCTGCAAACGACTTTTTACCCTGATCTTATTTGATCCAGGAAAAAAAAAAGGTTCTTATTTATAAAACTCTCATTAGGCCGGTCCAAATGTATGAATCGGAAATTCCGTCTCTAATTAAAAATGGAGAAAACAAAATATTTGAGAAAAATGCTCTTAGAAGTATTCTCAGTGGCGTCAGAGAAAATAACCTTTGGCGAAGACGTTTTAATTCTGAAATTTATAGAATTTTAAATTAGCATGATATCACTAAAAGATATTAAAGAGAAGTGATTGAACTGGGCTTCTCATATTGTTAGAAGGGATGAAAAAAATCCAATAAAGATTTTGTTGCAAAGCTCTTTGCTACTCAGAAAAGAGGATGACTTGATTATGTTGGATTGGACCTTAAGGTGACTGGGGTGAGAAAATGGCAGACTAAGGCAAGAGGCAAGTTATCTTGGAGGAATCTTCAAAAGAAGACGTTGATCCCACCTCCGAGCTGTTGAGTCAAGATGATAATTCTTATCTGAATAGAAGAGGTGACCTAATAGAAGAAGAAAGATTTTGACTGCCTCAACTGAAAAATATTTTCATCTCTTTGTCGTTTTCTGGTTAAATTCTATGGCTTTTGTCAAATCAATCATAAATAAATAAATCTTAAATTCTCTAGCAGGAGTGTTACTCCTGCTCGAGAATTTATTTTGATGGGGAAAAATACCCAACAAATAATGCTCTACATGCTGTAGTTTATCCTAAATATAAGATCCTTTATGCTGAAAGAAAATTAATCAATATTTGTGCAAAAATAAACTGCCAAAGAAACGAAACACCTTTCAGATAGCAGAGTTAAAAGCACACACACCGGTTCCCCTTTTTTTTCACCCCGCCCCCTGCTGCAATTTTATTATCATGTCTATATTAGTTTTCATTCATACTCGTGCTAACGCACCATGATCGCTACTAAATTCCAAGTCAATCATCGAAGTCAAATAGACTTTGATGAGTGATGTATGTCAAAACGTCACGTGGCATGTGTATTCATAAGGTACGTAATCATTAAGTTCCTCGAAAGACAATGAATATATGTCCTTTTAAGCCCTTTTAAGCGTTTTCATTATCCTTTACGTATCAAACTCCTTTAGAAGCTCAACTTTAAAAATAATATTTTTACTATGTTTGCTTATACTACGAGAGTCGTTCAAAAAGTTCTTAGAAATTCCAAGAGCCAGCACTTGTAGTATCGAAAGTGTTTTCTTTTCAGTAAGCATCATGATTATCTAGACAGCTGTCTAAGTCTCAGTTACTCGTATTTGAGGTCCTGACACCTTTCGCCCCTCAAAAGTTTATCGTCATAGCTTTGCCAACCAATGAGACTCTCTTTTCGTTTTTGTAGCAGATTCACCTGAAGTAACCCAAAATTTTGATATTTGTTTGGTTTCTGGTGTATAACGATGGATCCAGGCCTCACCGACGGTGACAACTCGACGCGGCTGCAATTAAATTTTGATTTGGTAGCAAATGACTAACAAATCAAAACCAACTTGTGAATCAATGTCAAATTTGTTTTGGCTCCGTTTAACAGGTGGCAGCACCCAATGGTAACAATTTTCCTTAATGATGCCATTTGTCTTCAAATACAAGTACTTTTCGAACCACTATCATATTACTATAATTGTTCCAGTTTAGTGAAATTGTTTTTTCGAATCTATTATTTGCATTAAAATCGTTTTTTTATCATTTGGATTCACATAATGTTTTAACATTTTAGAAGAATCTTCCGTCGTGACGTAATCGCTCTATTAACAATTTACCGAGAACAATAATTACTAATATTCGACAAATGAAAGTGTTATGTAGAGAATCAGAGAGATTTTGGTGTAAAATACTTAAAATAAAATTGATGATTTTCCTACATTAGGTATTTTAATCTCCGAGGTGTAAGAAGGTGCTTTTGTACATTACCTTTTTTTAATGAAATTTTCTAGGCAATCTCATAAAATATTTGGGCATATTGTTTCTAAAATACATATAGAGAGGAGGTTCATTAATTTGAGGGGATGAATTTTGTTATGTTTGAATTTGTTTGTGAAATAAATGTTTCGTGAAAAAAAATTTCATGAAGTGTAACTGATATTCACATCTACGTACCCGCACGCAACAAAGAAACAATTATTAAAATGAATACTTTTTCTTCTTTCAAGATGGAATTAGAAACATCTGTCTAAAAGAAAGAAATAATGCAATATAAATAATGTCTTAAAATATAACAAATGCGTTTGCACTTAAAGATGACATACACAATATCGAACGGCAGGCATTCTAATAAACATTCGTATATGTAATCTAAGCCTTAAAAATGAAATTATCTTATAATGTGGCTGCACCATCACTATACATTTGAAAGTGTCAATACGAGTATCATGCTTTGAAAACACTGTAAAACAAATAAAATCGGTGATTGTGGAGATCAAATGATCCTATCGTACCCGCTGAGGATCGCCCCCCTTCAGCCAATGGGAACCGAGGGGAGAGGAAAGAAAAAAAGAGAAAGTTCCCCTCTCCCCAAACTCCTCCCAGTCTCATATTATGATGATGAGGTCCCGTAAACTTTCTCTCGGTAGCGATTTGAATGAAAAGTTAATTTGCTCTTGAGAAAGGAAATATTTGTTACCTCCTTCCCCTTTTTTTGTCTTTTCGTGTGTGTTTAATAGTGTTCATTTTATTTAGAAAATTATTTCCTCGAGTTTTTAATGCATTTACACTGGTTTTTTTTAAGAAGAAAGAAGAAAGTCTGCAAGAATGAACCCTATAATATAATCTCTATTTGTAAAGAAAGTCACATTGAAAAAATATAAATACAGCAGTACTTCTTCTAAGGATTATCTCTATTTAAGACACAATTCTATTGGTCCCGGTCCCTTTAAATAGTATAGGTGTGGCGTTTGTTCGTTATCAATCGGCTCTTGTTTCAAATCTCAATCTAATATATTAATCAAAACTACCAAACTCCGATTGAAGACACATAAGAATAAAACGGATTATTTATTTTATCAATGCAGAATATATCTAAGGTCGCTCTCTCTAGAATCCCAACCTAGTTCACAATCCCAATGAATGATTTAAGTAAGAAATCTATCTTCCCACAGTTCACTTGTTCTTAATTTCATAACTTTGTTGAACAGTAACTACGTAGAATAATGCTACCAGAGAAACTTTTCTTAAACACAAAGCTAATAGAATAATTCTCTAACCGCAAGTCCTTATCCTCTACCTCCCTTCACTTTCCATTAATCGCATAGCATTTATATATTATTATATCTAAATCATTTCCATTCACTTCTATCTTCCTCTAATTTACCTTATCGCGTTTCATTTGGGTAGGGAAGAAATTGTAATTTTATGAAATTTAAATACATTAAATTCCCCCGAAGTTAGTGAAGAGAAAATCGTGAATAGCCCAAAGTTACAAATGATTCAGGTCAAATAATCTCTACTGATCACACTGTAAAAATATAAATACAGTATTACTACTTATGATAGACATCTCCGAAAAAGGGACTCCTCTATTCAAGGAACAATTCTGTTGATCCCGGTCCTCTTGAATCGTATATGTATTTACATCTTATTAAGGGACAAAATGTCTGTTCCAGTGTGTGTCCCTTATTGGGAGGAACTTCAAATCCGAATCTTTTGATGCTGTGCTAAATTCTCCGCATTTTGGAAAAGTGGCATCGCTAAAGGATTACGAGAAGCTCACCGGGTGTTGATTATCGAATACTTTCTAAAGATGTATGTATTTTTGCGAGCATTGTATCTTACATAATCCGAAAATTAAATATAATTTTTCAAAACCTCGTCGAAATTTGTAATAAATATATATAGTGCATGTGGTAGCTACTTTTTATTGTTTGAAATATACATTGTTTTAGGAACTGTACACGTTCGAAGAATATTTTTTTTATTAACCTAAATTTTGCCTACAAATACACATTTTTTGATTTTATGGGGATTCAAAATTAGAAAAAGACCCAAGAAAAGTTTTGTTAATGCATATTTTTTGTCAAGAGGCTATTTTATTCAAATATAAGCAAAAATTAAGACGTTCTGCAAAACATGGTAACTCAAAAAAATATATATATAAATATACTGACATTTTGTAAATTGAATATAATATAGAAAACCTTATCAAGGGAATAGACTATTATTTTAATAGTTCAGCCCAATAGTTGCTAAACTCGTTATCCAAAAGAGCAAAATATAAACAATAAAAAATCAAAGTTTATTCAGACACAAAGGTCCATTTTTTTTTAATTTTAAACTTAAGCTTTGCTTTAGTAGAGACATTTGTATGAAAATAATTAGGATTAAAAGTACACTCTCGAGCTTGCCTTTGCTAAATATGTCTTAGTTTAACTAACGGTACATTAATTAACACTTGGTATCATACTTACATGAAAATAATATTTATCCCCCTGTGCCTCCCCCTCCCTGGTTGACCAACCGACGGAATAATGGTAAAACAATAAATTCCGAAAAAAAAAAAAAAAAAAAAAAAACATTTTGGGCCTGTGCTGCTTTGTTTGTCGAATTGCTGTCCGCCGAAAAGTATTTTGACTACAAATAGTTAAAATACATTTCGGCGCGCAGCAATACTACGGAGATAATGATACACATGTCTGAGAACGACTCTCTATTTTATTGTTGCTTTCTAAAAACGTGCCTCTTTTCTGTAGGCTTGCGTTTCAAAAATATTTACTCGTCTTTTACAAAGCAAGTTAATAAATAATATTCCGCGCCTGCATTAAACATTTCGAGGAAGAGCGGCAGCCAAAGAGTCAAAGAGTTGGCGGTTTGCTGAACACTGGTATAGCCCTTACGTAGAAAGCTGTGGTAGTTCGAGTTCTGAACATTGAAAAATTAAGAAATTTTCTTTAAAAGTCATTGCAATTTTCCCTTTGTTACAATATGAAAATATTTCTACTCAATATAAAATCTCAAGAATAGTCTATTCTATGCACAGATATTTGAAAAGCATATATATAAAATTTCAGTTTCATCGATGCATAACAGTTTGAGATATTGTGTTTTGCAGTAATGAAAAAAGTCGATCACAGGAAGTGACATTTGTTTTCAAACCTCATTACATTAGGAACATTCTGCAATACGTTCAGGGAAATTACATTCTATTGAATTCAGTATTTTTGTCCAAAATGTAATTTAAAAAATTGTCCTGCAATTACAACACAATGCTGGTACTAAATTATTAGCGATCAAAAGACACCTCGAAGTTTATCTGTCTGGAACCATATCAAACTTATTAGGCTTACTGCAGCCTAATATGTTTCTAGGTCAAACATAATAGGCTTGCTGCTATTTCGCATGATTCGCGCGTAGCTTTCCCTCCCCGCGTATGGTAATGCACACCCGCACTCTTCAGTAGGGTTGATGGTTAGGTATACATTGTGTATCTTCCATCCACACAAGACTATCCGAGTGCTTTTAAAAATGAGCTCAACTTTGTAATCGTTTCTGAACAAGAATAGAGAAGAGCAACTTTGACAATATAGAGTTGAAACACTATACTGAGATAGTAATATGATATGATGAGGACGATTCATGTTGGAATGCTCTTTGGTTCTTTTATGTACAATAAAAGTTTAAGTTTTTGTTCAGGTGACCCAACTCCGCGGGACATAGGTTGACGGGGGCCCTGTTTTACATAGATACATAGTAAATCTACAGGGTCTTAAAAAAAGATATTACTTTTTCTTTGAATTTTGGGAGATTTACATTAAAATTGTAATTCGCTTTATTTTGTCGTAAATAACGAATCAATGTCAGATCCTGGTATAAACTAAGCTTTTATGGAAGTTCGTAACTTTCTATAGTTTTTATTAACAATAAAAATTGTGATAATTTTTCCCAGTAGGAAATTCAAGTACAATTGTTAAGTGCAATTTAACTTCAGAATTAAATTAGTGAAAAATCAATTTACAACTTATTCAAAGGACAAAAAAAAAAAAAAAAAAAAAAGGAGGGAGGGGGTTGAGTGATGACATCCCTGCACTGACTGACACCAATCCTAATGACGCCACCGTTTCGGAATGCGACAGAAAAAGCCGAGGCGAATGTTTTAGAAGATTTAAAGTCAAACTGCATTTGTTGAAATACTTCACACTAAAAGAATTCAGTGAAAAAATTAAATAATAAAAAAAAGAATATATTTTCATCATTGTACATTTAGAGGGGGTGAAACGAAAGGGTTTTAAATCTATGTCACAAACTAGATATCATATTCTTAGGACTTTAGTTTCAAATTTTCTCTTTTCGGCCCAGATCACAAATTTGAGTTTTCATCTAAATTTGTAATTTTATTGACATTTAATTTTAAAAATTGACATTTAGTTGAAAAGATGAGGAGAGATAGTGAAATGAGAAAGGGTAATGCTCAATTAAAATTGATTATTATTAAGATGAAGCAAGCATTGCTTTATATCATGCCTTACGTTCAAGTAACACAGAAAAAAAAATCAGCCTAGGGTTATTGGTATTATTAATTTCTTAAAAAAAAAAATTCTACAAAATGTTTTATTTTAATTCAATAAAATATTTATTTCTGTTGTTTTCCTCTGATGGATTTTCCCTTTCCTTTTTAAATTAAAACTTTAAAAAATATTTGAATAATAATTAATTCAAAAATAGGGTAATTGCAAGAGTCGTTCAATAAGTCCTTGTACAATCCAAGAGATGGCACTCGTAGCATTGAAAATGGTTCGTTTTTAGTAAGCATCATGACTCACTAGACAGCTGTCTAAGTCTAAATTATTTCCACCTCATAGTTTTATTTTAATGTCGATTGAAGCAACAAACTAGTGTTTATTTAGAAAAATTCAAAAAGATTGAGTTTCGAGTGATGAATAAATATTTATATTTAAAAGGCTTAACATCAGAAGGAATCAAAGCTGAAGAGGATGAAGTTCATGGAATATTTGTTCCTATGTTTTCAATTGTTTGCAATTGGATAAATGAGTTTTAACGTGGCCGTACATCCACTAAAGATGAACGGCGTTCATGACGTCCAGTGGAAGTGACTACTCCCAGAATGATTGACAAAATCCACGAAATGGTTTTGAGTGATCGACGACTCAAAGTGCACGAAATAGTTAAGACCACTGGCATACAACAAGGTACAGTGTTTTCAATTTTGCACGAAAAATTGGGTGGGAAAAAAATCTCCGCAAGATGGCTGCTCCTCTCAATGGAAAATAAATCGTGTGATCGTCTCTGAGGCTATTTTGGCAAATTTCGTCGTAAACCTAACGAGTTTCTGCGTTGATACATATCTGTGGATGAAACGTGGATATACTGCTACATTCCACAGACAAATGAACAGTGGGTTTTTGAAGGCGAATGGGCTCCGAAGAGAGCAAAGACAATGAAATCGTCCGGCAACGTGATGGCCACGGTTTTTCGAGATGCACGCGGAATCATCTAATTAGATTACTTGGAAAAAAGAAAAAAACAATAACTGGAGAGTATTATGAGTCGTTATGGCACCGGTTGAACGTATAAATGAAGAAACGTTCTCATTTGAAAAAGGAACAAAAGATCCTCTTCCATCAAGATTATGCAGCTGTGCAATTGCGATGACCAAAATCATGGAATTAAAATTCGAATTGTTACAACATCCTCCTATTCGCTGGATTTGGCCCCCATTGTCCCTTTTTTATATTCAAACTTTAAAAAAAAAATGGCTCGGTGTACAACAATTCATATCGAACGATGAGAATATCACCCAAACAAATGTCTTTCAGGAACCTTCCACAATTTTACTCTTTTAGATTGTTTTAAAAGTTGGAGAAATGGTTGGAACAGTGATAAGAGCTAAAAGGAAATTATGTTGAAAAATAAAATAAATAAATAAATAAAATAATTTGTTTTTCTTTCTTTTTCTAAGGACTTATTAAACGACTCTCGTGCCTGTGCATATATATATTCAAATTTTGAAAATATCCGGAACGCAAATGAAAATCTTTATTAAACAGAATTCTTCTCAGTCAAACTTCCTTAAAGATGCGGAAGGAAGCGCGTTGCTATTAGTAAAAATCTATGTGTACAAAAGAGGATGTACTCACAGATTGCTGTTACTCTCACATCAAGCACATGCCATAAAATCTTCCTCCTTAGTATCTTCTCATAAAATATATTTCAAAGTGATAATATATGATGAGGATATAGAAAAAAAAATGGAAATAAAAACAATGATGCGGAGTGAAAGCAAATGGGGGAAGAAAACATATTACTTTAATTATAAAAATTAAGAAGAACATTAAGGTTGTTTCTATAACTAGGATCGCAGTGGCATAGGGTAGGAGAGCCAATACGATAGAGAGAGTTTGCCACGATGTGTCCGATAATCTAAAATTGCAACCATTCGAATTTTTGTTTGTTTGTTTATTTTTGTTTGCACCCCCACCCCCGATTATAAGCAACACTTATTTTAATTTTTAAGAAAAGGTGCACATTCATTTTAATTAACTAATTACTCTTTAAGTGATTTTCTTTCTTTTCTTTTTTATAATATAACTCCACTACAATCACTTTCGAGGAGGGGCAGCACATTTCTATTTCGCTGTGTGTGTTTGTAATTTAATTACAATCGGCCTAAAATGCTTATCTTTGTTCCAAATTTGCATTTTTACCTCCTATATATGTGAAAAGGTCACTGCGGTGAAAAAGTAATAAATAAAACCCATTCCATTTGCATCTAGAGTGCAAATTCACAACGAGATTCCGCTGGTCGCAAAGAATCGTTTCGAAGTAGAACTAACGTCATGAATAAGTCATCCGAACAGTTCTGAACGAATACCGAATCCGTTCATTGACGGGTGAATCGATTCACATCTTTCGGCATTATGAGGATGCTACTTTCGTATCCGAACATCCCTGGCATAACGGTGTCGAGGAAATTATTCAGCAAATGCTCGATTTTCACTTACAATTATAAATAAAGCCGTGGAGTTGTATTAATTAACATACTTAAGTAATATATAAAGTAAATATAATATATTGTAAATATGTAAAAAAATGTGCAATAAATATAAAAATAGTTAATTGTGATGAAAAGCTTTGAACATAGAAAACTAATAATTAAATATATTTTTAATGAAAATAATCTCTTTCGCTTCATATAATTAAACTGTTTATAGTAGTTATTCCTAATTATTTTGCATTTTTTCGCTAATTTTTTGGAGGCCAACTTCGAAACGGAGAGCCGACATGATTAAGATAACTACAGTGCTTTCACTTAAAAATAATCAGTAATCAGATTTGACATTTTGATGATAAGGCTTTTAACTTGTAAAAAATAATATTTATAATTAAAAATAACATTTCGTATTTTTAAAGGGGATTGTGGGAGGAAACAGTATAAATATTATATCATTAACATAGGGTTTTTGTTATCGAGCCAAGAAAAGAGAAAAACGATAATTTGAATAATTTTCAGTTCCTTCATTAACATTTACTTATATTTATCCTAAAATATTTTTTTAGATACATATTCCCTAAAATCAAGTTTTCATCACTGGTAGCAGAATCTAGAAAACAAATATTGTTCGCTTCGTAGATTCAAAGGAAAAAAAAAATTAATAATAACGAATTTTTCTTCCCCGTTGACCTCCCATACTAATCCTCTCTGGAGGAAAACAACTTGTTTGTTTAATCATGACTTCGTTGTAAGGAACTAAGTGGTCGCTTCCCATTGGAGGAGATGATGACGAATCCCGCGGTAGTAGAGGGAGGGAAGAGAGTGATCCCGTTGCCATAGTGATGAGTGTTTTTCATTTTACCCCTCTTTTCGTCTGCGAATTGTTGTTTTCGTTTCCTAGAATCAATGTCTCGCATAAATGATAGATTCCAGAACTCATTATCATTACCGTGTATCCAAGTTGCAACAGAAGTTTTCGTTACTTTTTTTTTTTTTTTTTTGTCTTTTTACTTTTGCCTCGACTGAAATCAATATTTTTTATATTAATTTTAAAAATCCAGTTATTTTAATTGTTATACTGGTTATACTTTAATTTTCCTTTTCTCTACATAATTTAGAGTATTCTCTCTCTCTTTTTTTTTTTTGCACAGGAATCTTTGTGTTAGACTCTTCCTAAGTGCGCTTACATTCTCTAGCAATAACTCACCAAGAACAGTATGAAGTGATTTCCAAACAATGATTCGAGGCCTTTTCGGTTGGCACTATTCCAATCTTCAGTGGTTTTCAGGCTGTGAAAAACTTTATCAAGGTTTTAAATTTCATAATTCTCGTTGCCCATACAAAAAGTTTCATAATTCCAACTCCAGTTTTGGGCTCGACGATTTCATTCGAAGATGTTTATGATGCATACGCTGTGGTATCTTAAAACTATTGCTCACTCCGAGGGATCAGGCAGATGAGAAAGAAAATGAACCGATTCTTTGTAAATAATTGTAATTTGTTTATCTGCTTCAATGTGAGTATTTGACTGCTATAGTAACAAACCAGTTCAAAAAATGAAATTTAGAGTTTCTTTGTCTACTCCATGTAGTTAATTATGGAATTCTGATGATGTTTTGACTTTTTTTAGGTATCCTGGCCAAATATTTTTTGAACTAGGCTTAACGCTTCCCTCTCCTGGCCATTTTGATTTCATGAACCTAATGTTGATAAAATGGAATTTCTACAATCGATCTTAAATCTTTAATATTTTATCTATTTGAATGCAAAAATATGCATCCGAAAGAGCAAAAAATAAAGAATATTTTTGCGGTATTACATTTTTCCAGCAATTTTCTTAAATTTTTTTTTATCCCTATTTTGATTATTCGTGTGAGTTTTTCGGTATTTAAAACTGTTCTAAAATATTTTCAAAAATCAGAGAAAAAAATTGTAATTCCGCAGAAACTTTCATTATATTTTGCTCTTTCGGATGCACTTTTTTGATTTCAAATAGACAAAACGGTAAAGATTTGAAGTCAGTAGCAGAAATTCCATAAGATTAACATTACACTCACGAAATGAAAATAGGCGGTAGACCGAAACCTAAAGGCAACTTGTTCGTTTTGCATCGCACAAGCAACTATGCTCATTCAACGTATCGCTTCACTCATGAATTGTCTTGTTAATAGGTGCTTAATTTCGGGGTTTCTTACGAATATTTATTTGTACTGCCACAATCGATTGATATTTAGCGAATTCCAAGACTCGATAATTTTTGTGAACATTGACCATTGTTTGAAGACCATTGTTGTGTCCTTTTATTTCACAGAGAAAAACATTATAACTGCATATTTGGAGATTTTCTTTATTTAGTTTTGTGCATTCCCCCCCCCCCCTCCTCCTGCATTTGTCTCAGTTTTTTAACAGTGAGCTTTCAAAATTCGGATGATAATTATAAAACACTCTGCTTAACATATTGAATATCCCTTCTATTTTGCTTCACTAGCCATGGAATATTAAATGGTTCTAGAAAATAATCTATCATGAACACGATCAACATCTATAATAAACTGAATAATTTCATTTCATGAAAAATAGCTTTCTTTTGTACGAATGAGCTCTTATTCAAAATATTCATCCAATTAAAAAATCGGTTTAATAGCTTGTACAGAAGCTATGATAACGATAGCAAATTAAATAGATGGGATTCTTCTTAAATATTGTACAGATAGAGTTTTATATATTTGAGTATTGTATTTATTTATAGTGAGATATTTTTTATTTTCTTATTTTCATTATATACTTACTTATTTTAAATTTATTGGCAACAGTATTTATTTGATGATTTAAATAAATATTGGAGTGTCATATTTTTTTTTTTTCATATCAAATTAAACATTCTTCAAAGAATCAAAAACTTAAAATCAAGTTCCGAGCCGATTTTTCAGTCACACCTTCTAACGTTTCATTTCTACTAGTATAAAGATGTTTATGCGTAATTTTGGTCTAAACCAACACGAGAGAGAAAAAACGTTCCACATCCTTCAATTGCGAAACGATTTCCCAGAAAAGGATTTAATAATCCACTTTAACTTTTATGCCACATTTTATATCAGATTTTCTTTAAACTTTTTCATATTTAAGTAAGTTTCAGTGGACTTAATTTGTAACATTGTCTTAAATTGTAGTTCTAATTGAAAGAGATCTTTTTCATTTGCAAGTATTTCAGCATATTTTTCGAGTTTTTTATATATATATATATATTCAGAAATGTTTAGCTACAATATTTAACAAAAACAAAGCATCTTTTGTGTAGAACAAAAAATGAACTATATTCTATCGAAAATTAAAGTTTTATATTTCTTTTAAATTTAGTTTACTGAAAGCTTTACGAGCTAGATTTTCGTTAGATCAAAGCTACATTGAATTAATAGTAAGGGGAAAATATACTCTTAAAATTATTATTAAAAATTTTCAGATATTTTTTATTTAGAGTATACCCGAAACAAATATTTATAAAACTGCTGTACGTATCAACTCCCCCATTCAATTTGCAGCTCCCCCCTTTTTTTTGTTTACTTAAGGAGAATGAAAAGGGAATATGTATTTGACTCGTACATCCATTCACCAAATGCAAACTGTTATCCCATTTTTATTCATATCCTGCAAATAAATTGACCACAAATAAGATATTCCGAGCAAATGGAGGATTCAGACCTAAAATCTCATGCTATTGTGATGAATATATTACTTTTTGTGGTACCAGGAAAAATATTTGTTTATGGCACACAATAATTTCCTAGACACTCAGACGGTTTCTTTCTTTCTTTCTTCTTCTTTTTAAATTTTTTTTTTCCAAAGGTGTTTAGAGCTCTGCTGTTGAGTCGCCATAGCTGTGCTAAATCATCATCGAAAACTTCTTGTATTCCTTCTTCCAGTAGAATTATTTTCTGCTTCGTGTAGTTAACGGGAACCCTAAAAGTGTTAAAAAAACAAACTTTATGTGAGCAATTTCGTTCAAATTATCTACATACCAGTATTTAAAATAAAAGATTTAAAATTTCACCAGATTTTTCGAAATAAATATTCGTACGAAAGGAATGCAACTCTAAATTGATTTCTTCGACCGTTTTCTAATTTAACTACCATTTTTAATCTACTATTAGGCCAAAGTTTTTATTCTTGAAATCCAATTCAAATTTAGCATAAATAGGAAAATATTTTTAAAAAAATTTTCATGGAGGAAACAACTTTGTTGTTGCTGTTGTTGTTGAACAGAATATGTGTAGCTCTCATCTTCATCACCTGAGAAAAATTAGACATAGGCTTCATTGTACAGTTAATATTTAAAAGTGTAAAAGGAATACTTATAAATAAATAGCTACGTAATAACTTCGTACTTCAGTCTATACAATATTCCAAGTATATGAAGATTCATATAAAATTTAAATAGCAAGCGCTAGTTAGTTTTTTGGAAAACTTTTTTAAAAAAATCGTAACTTTTGCATCACAACTATTCATAAATCTTTTGTAAATGCAGAAGTAGAAGAATAGCTCGTTAGGTATATTTTCATTCAGATTCTATTTAATTAGAGTTACTAATACGAGGGTGTCGTTCAATAGATCCTTAGAAATTCCAAGAGACAGCGCTCTTGGAATTTGGAGATTGAAAACAGGTAGTTTTTAGTAAGCATCACGACTCCCTAGACAGCTGTCTAAGTCTCAATTACTCGTATTTGTGGTCATGACGACTTTCGCACCTGAAAAATTCATCGTCATAAATCCTCCTCGCCTTCTTAGGAAAAGATTCATCAGAAGCAACCCAGCGTTTTGATTTTTGCTTGGTTTGTAGTTATAACGATGAAACTATTAATTATCGACGGTGACAATTTGACGAAAAATAACTTCGACAACTCAACGTGGCAGGAATAAAATTTGGTTTAGCAGCAAATGACTAACAAATCAAAACTAACTTAAGAATCCATGTCAAATTTGTTTCGGGTCTGTTGAATAGATGACAGCACCCTATGGTAACAACAATTTACCTTAACGATGACACCTATCTTCAAATACAAGTACGTTTTGAACCCCCCTTGTATTTCCTAAATAATTCCCTCTCGGTTTTGTTCTCTCTTAAAAATGTAACATTTCATTTTATTTCCTCTTTTTTAATTGAAAATGCGTCGAAATCTGCGTGCAATGAATCATTTACTTCAGGGAAGAAGAGTTATAGGATTCTTCAATGAAAACTTTTATGTCGAGGAATTACATTAAAATACTGATAATTTCTTATGTGTTTTCATTGAAATTAGCTCTGTTTTAGCTGTAAGTTTAACATATTACCTGAGAAAATTATTTCTAATTTCGTATTTGAAGAACTGAGAAGAGTTTTGTTCATAAACGGAAGGAAATATTTCATCTGGGGATAAGGAATTCAAATTCCCCTTAAATAAGAGAAGGCAGATTGTCAATCAATTTACAAGTTAAACCCTGAAAATATTAGACAATTATCTTCAGAGCTCATATAATAATTATCTAAAAATATATAATGACTTTTATAAGGGCCTGAATATTAAAAAATATTGGAAATGTTTCAAAATAGTTGTAAAAATGAAACGTGCAAACGTTTGTTAACATCAGTTGTAGTTCGTCTTTTATACAAAGTGATTGATGAAAAGTGGAACAGATGCGAACGCTCTCGTATGTGTGAAGAGTCGACAAGAACTGAACTTTATATTATTATTATTTGCTTTGATACAGATTTTTAAGAAATACATTTTTACGTATCCTCCAAATAATTTTGCTCTCACATTTAAAAACATCCCTTTATACCATATCTTTAATCTAATGATTAGAATATAAAAAAAAAAAAAAAAATCAGAGATAGTAATCCATTAAAGCACAGCAAATAGCAAAAATTTGCCAGCACACATAAATCAAAGATATTCATATACAATAATTACGGTACCTAAACAAGAGAAAAGAATACTCATATCTCCGAATGAAATATGAATTATAAAAAGATGTATTAAGAAATGTGCCTTAAAAATAAAATTAAAAGAAAGGTTTATACGAAATATTTTTTTTCAGAATGTTATGTAAAAAAAGCATTTTAAATTTAATAATTAGCGAGATTTTTTAGTAGAATAGCACATGCTCAAACTTGATTCTCCTTTTTGCTTACAAATGAAAAAAGAGGCTTCCGTATTTTCGTGCCAGGTTAATTTTTTAACCTGGCACGAAAATAAATTGTCTTTTAAAATCCAAACATCTGTAATTGAAATTATGTGTCAAGAGAATTTTACCAGACAATAAAACAATTATAGAGTATATTTAATTTTCAAGTTATAGCACAAATTGTCTAACTTTTTCAGGGTCTCATTGCTGTAATTCTGACATATATACCTTTTATTATTGATTGTTTTCTTTGAAATGCCGTTAAAGTCACTTTAAATTTCTTCTGTGTCAGTATTTTGAATCGATTTCGATAATCATAATAACATTATATGAACAAAACTTTGTTTCTTCTAAATTCGTGAATAATCAAACTCTCTCTCTCTTCACTACTAAAAATTTCATAACCTTTTTCTTTTAAGACATTAAAATGGGGATAGAATGGAATTGAGAGATGCATTTACTTAAAGTCGAATATAGGCATTTGGTAATTTAATGCCCAGTTCATGATTTTTAGTGACTTAGATTTCTTTGGGTTTGCCTCGTTTTGGAATGTGGAAACTGGAATGAATAACCTCTCATTTAATCGTTATAGACAATCTGAACCAAGGAAAAACAAGATTTTAAGTCTAGTGATTTCATTTTGAGTAAATGGGATTGAAAAGCAAAACTTTCTCATTGGAACTTACAATTCATTCGTAGTAACTGAAATTAGAGATGGGCCGGTTCAGAAACACTGAATTCTTTTTCTTCACTGAGATTTTCTATTTAAAATTATTCGCCTTTTTTGTTCATCACAAATACCTTTAAAGATATTAGGGATACTACTCTTCCTGAATTCGTTTTGAAATCTTGAAGGCAGTCGGAAATATAAAGATGTTCTGTAGCTTTGTCAATTGATTTAATCCTGCTGAGATTTTTTTTTCTGTACAATGGATGAATTGGAGAGTAACTTAAAATTTATTTTTGCATATGCAAAGAGCAATTATAGAACAGTTGTTTCCATCTGATGATAATTCTTTTCCAGTTAAATAATCTAACATTTATTTTATTATTTCTGAAGTCATTCGGCAATATTCCGATGATGAATATCAGGATTTAAAAAAAAACCATTGAATGACAATTCATACTTTCAGGATAAGCATATAATATATTTTTGACAACAAATGACAATTTTTTAAATTCTAATTGGCTTCAATGTGTATATTTCTAATCACGATCTTAATCTAATCTTAAATATCCCAGTTAAATGTACTGATTTTAAGTTATCCCAGATTCTAACAGGACATGGAAATTTTAAGAGCTATTTATCTAGGTTTAACTTAATTGGTAATGATATTTGTTGTTGTGGTCTGGACGATGAAACCACGGAACATGTCTTGTATTGTAATCTATATTTTTGTAAAAGAGAAAATTTTAAAAAGGAGTTAAAACGCTTAGGTATTTCCTGGCCATCTATTTTGTCTTTTTTGGTCAATTGTTCTGAAAGCCTTAATGTCTTGAGAAAATTTGTTTACTGTATAGATTTTTAAAATTTATAGTTACCTTCCTTTCTTTATATTTATATATTTCCTCCCTTCCTTTTATTTATATTTGTCTCTTTTATGTTTCCTCCCCTTAATTATGTTTTTATTGTTATTATTATTATTATTGTATAATGTTATTACCACTTACGTCTGTAAACCTCATGTTATGCAATGTGGAGCATGAGAAATTTTGCAAATAAATTTATTTAAAAAAAATACCTGCATTTACTTTTACATTGTTATTATTATTTTATAAGAAATATGAAAAGTTTCTGAACAGACATTTGGAAATTTTCGAAACATGTTTTTTAAATGTAAGCATTTTTTGTTGCATTAATATAATTTTGTAGTTTTTTGCTAACAATTTATAAGCGGCTCGAAAATTAATAAAAAAATAAAACATGAAACTCTTTATTATTTTTAAATGTAACATTTGAGCTTTCTTTTCAGTAGATTTTTAATGAAAATCATTTTATTAAACAATCTGAGTTTTTTTTTTTTTTTTTTTTTTTTGTAGAGCGTTATAAAGGTAAACTGGAACCAAATTTTTATTTATTTATTCAGGGATGAAAAAACTTTTTGAAAACTCATCACGTGATTGAAATATGTGTAGTTAATTTTTTTTCCCACGATAGACGAGAAAAGAACAAGAGAAACTATTTGTAAATGTAGAGGAAAAGATTGCTAGTAGAAATGGGAAATTTCGCGATGTTTGGCATTGTCACACGAAATCATGTATTTGATGTAAATATGCCAAAAAAAGATTTAGATTCACTTCTTATCCTTCTAGCTTAAGTTATAAATTATTCTGTTTTAAAAACCATTTCCCCCCTTAACTTTCAAATAGATAAAAAAAGAAAGAAATCAGTGCCAATGTCTTTTTACAAATTTATATTCCAATTTGTAATGTAACATGTTATTCATAAGGTTGATTAAGGAAAAAAAACCAAGGGATGTAATCTACTTTTTTTGCCGAAAACTTTCCCTCATAATTCGATTCCAGGAAGAGTCCCTAAATGTACGAATGCGTTTTATGTGCTTTTTAAACATGTGTATAAAACGAATGTTTTTTAAATAACAATAATTCCTTCCCATCAGGACTCTTTATTTTTCAAAGTATTTGCATATTAATTATAAAGAATTATTGATATATGCCATGATATGGAATGTTTTGGAGTGGTTTTACCCACTTCATTAATGCGACAAAACATACACCAATGTTACTGATTGACATAAACAATTAGTTTTTCCTTAATTATTTTTATTTAGAATATTATAGAAATCAATTATTACATCTAACAAGAAGGAGGCAGTTTCATTTCGTACAGAGACATTTATAGAGCCGTAATATTTTAACAAATACACGAAAATTGTTTCGATATTCGAGAAACTTTCACTGAGAGAAAAACATATTTTCAATCTCTCTTTTACGATAAGTAATTCTTAAAAAAGAATTAATGAAAGATACATAAAATTTTATTTCCCCTCCCCCACTCAATTTTTAAGTATGCAATGTAGACAGGAGATATGCAAAATATTTACAATTATTCATTGAATTTAATAATCCTAACCTGATTAAATTTCTTCAAAATTCAATTTGATATGCGTAGCTAGAAATTTCTGATTGACAAACGTGAGCTATGGCTCAATATAAAACCCATGTAATTCCGCCGATAGCGGGTTAAAAATTCTGGTTATAAGAAATTTTGATTTGTATTACATACTATAGATCAACGCTTAGCACTAATAATTATGATTCTGTTATTAAAGAAATATAAATAAATAATAAAAATCTTTTCTTTGAATGAAGAAAAAATGTTTGTCACATATAATAGAAGTAGTGTTATTTAAAGAACATAAATTTCTACATGAGGATTAAAATAAAAATAATAATTGTATAAATTATTTAATTCGGAATACAATATAGCAGTATTGATAAGTCTGACGAACATTTAAAACTAAAACAATTGAAGTGAAACTAAAATACAAGTTCTTCAAGGTTCTTGTCTATCAGCTATGTTGATTTCGTGAAAGTTGTTAATTCTTTGGAATTTCTGCGTTACATCTCAAATTCTAAGCTATAATATCTATTTGAATGCAATAAGGTGCATCCGACAGAGCAAAAAATAGTGAAGATTTCTGTGGAATTACATTTTCTCCTCGATGTTTGAAAGCAATATAAAAAATTCTTAAAGACCAGAAAAAACCCAAATGAATCATTAAAATTTGCGTAAACATATTTTTACGAATCAGAAAAAATAGTAATTCCACAAAAAATATCATTATTTTTTGCTCTTTTGGAGAGAGGTATACTTTTTGCCTTAAAATAAATAAAATAGTCTAGATTTGAGAAGGGAAGTAGAAATTCCATAGGATTAATACTACTTTCATGAAATTAAAATAACTGGTAGACGGGAGCCCTAATGATGTACACAATTTATAGTAACATATGAGTCGCTCAGAAGCCAATGCAATTAAGTCATTTTTTTTTTGTTGACATTTTCTGATTTTTTTAATTTTTAATAGAGCAAACAATATTCTTTTTAATTATTAAAGTATTTACCCGTTGCTTCGCTGTTTCTAAGTAAGAAAGCCCTTTTTTATAGCTTCTGAATATGTTGTATAATAATTTCAGAAGCCATTGTGAATAAGTCACTTTTTATCAATATTTTTTTTTTTTTACATAAACTTTGAAATAAAAACTAAATTCTTCTTTTGATATTTGTTAATAGCACTGAAAAACAAAACAAAAAAAAAATCATAACTATAACTGTTACTTCTGCTATTTAGAATTGTTAGAGATGCAGGTTTGAAAAGAACGCCAGTTTTTAGTGAGTTCTATGTACGTGTTTTCTTTTAATTCGAAACATCTAAATTTTGGTTATTACATAAAAATATTACATGAAAATATTTGTGGAAATTATCGTGTTTTTAAAAACAGTAAATAATTTTTCTTTAATGTCTGTATAAACTCTGACTTTTTGAAAT
>BMAW01045360.1:954367-1023577 GCA_019974015.1 Nephila pilipes
TTCGTTTTACATTCGACTGTTTCCTACTTTTATGCCATAGCGCTGGAATAACTGTTTAAATATCAGCAAAATGGATAATATTCTAAATTTTCAAATTCCGAAAGTGATTGAATCATAAGAGTAATTCAAACTATTCTTGGAGAAGATAAAAAAAAATTCTCGAAGATATTTATATTTTTTCCCAAAATTATTTTCATAACAATCTCTTGAAGATCGCAGTAGCTTCTAGCTGTTGCTGAAGTTGTAAATAGTAATGATAATAATTTTATTCCTGTCTTTTTTTTTATCCAATCCGTGACGGCACAGAAATCGTTAATACTTTCACGGTGGATCAAAGAAAAATCTGCGAAAGGCCATCGTGTGTTTTGATGAGATGCGGTTATTTTTAAAAATTTAACTGACCATCAGGTTGGAATTTTGAAGATGATGCTGTGTGGGCTTCTATTACTTCATGCTTTTTTTTTTTTTTTTTTAACATTTATTAGTGTTCCTGTATAGTGACATTAATCAGATAAAATCAAACAAATTGAAATCAGAGTGTATCGACGAATTTAAATCGTTTTCCTACCAAACATTAGATGGCAGCACAATCTAAAAGATGCTGCGGAGAGAGGAAAAGAATCGCAAAATATCTAAAAGTATGCTTGAGATTTTACACAAATAGAAAATAATTCGATATAAAAACCAACGTTTTTAAAAATAACGTTTTTATATGGTAGCAAAGTTTATTAAAGAAAATTATTGAAATATTAGTTAAAACTGTTAGTTATTTTTAACTTTAAAATTTACTTAAAAAGATACATTTGTGAGCATATTAAGAAATTCATAATACTCATAAAATCAAAACATGCATTTGAAAGTTTGTAAGTCATTCTATTAAAAAAAATGGGAACCAGAATTCAGGAAAGGTTTATCCTTGGCGACAAGAATTATTTGGCAGTATTTTGCCAAATGTGGCTACCCTGTTCCGTTTCACGGATTTAACGCTCAGCAAAAAAAAAAAACTTTCACCAATATTTTCTCGTTTTGTTTTTGTCAAAAATTCAGGAAGTGAATTTCCTGCCTTCTTTCTCTACATTACTTATCCATCCTCGGCACTTATTTAAACGGTTCTGTGAGACAAATCGCTTCGTTACGGTTCTTTGAGCGATATATTCCGACATTTCAATTTTCTTCGAAAAGTTTCTATGTTTTGTAAGAGATTTTTTTAATTTTTTTTTTAACAGTGTACATTTTTATTTACTCTAGAAGTGTTCAACAAAAGAATGTTTAACCATCTCTTTCAGCTACAATAATTAATTTTTAATAAGTACTTCCGACAAGAATAAAAGTATTTCGGAATTAATACGCGCAGGAGCTAGATTTTTTTAAATTAAATTCCTCTCGTCGCAGGTTCTTAAATTATCAGATTTCCATCCCTTTCTTGAACAGCTTTGTTGTGTTCAAAAATTTAACTTGTATTCAAATATTCTAACAGTTAGATAATCTATTTCAACTATCCTCATCTGTTATTGTTTTTCGAAACTTCGTCAACATCCACCAGTTTAAATTTATTTCAGTCGATCGCGGTAGCTACTGAGAAGATCCATGGAGGGCATTTGGGGTCAATTAAAGGCTGCTGTAAGTAGCGCGAGAGATCCGCGATGGGCAGGTGTGCCCTCACCTGCTAACGGAAAGTGGATCACGGGAGCTTCTTTTGTTCCTCTTCCGGGGGTCCTTGAGAAAGGCTCCATTATTTCCCGTTACACGCATCTTTTATTCAGCGACTGAATCGAGCCAGGTATATTCGAATTCGGGATTTCGGGGAAGCGTATTCATATAAGGGAAAACTCTCTTTGATAGAAAACCTGCCCCGAAATTATGTGTTTATTTACACAAAACAAAACTAGCATTCTTTAAATTAAAAAAGATAAAATTGATTGTCCTTCAGGAGGAAAAAAATCAATTAAAATTTTTATCTTAAGCATTACCAACTTATTTTGCTTGAATTAATTATGAAATTTGGCTATAAAATTGCTTGCGACTCTATTCTTATATTGCGTATTGAATTAAGAATTTCATAATATATGTTTCTTTAAAACCAATTTATACTTTTAATTGTCTATTACTTTCTTTACGTATGGAGCTTTACGATATTTTGATGTGATTTTCTATCGCGTAACGATTCTTTTTCGTTTAATTTCCAACCTGTTAACTCAACCATAAATCATATTTCTGAGTAAAAAAATTACCTTTTTTCAAATGAGTTTCTCATTTAAAATGAAGAAAAATGAAAATGAGAAAAATGATAAAACTTTTATTGAATAAAAGATATTTATGAGAATAGTATTCTATGAGCGAAACGTTACTTTAGTTTATTTCTCTTAAAAGGACCAAGAAGGCTGGGAGATAGATGGAGCTCAAGTTTCGAGACTCGAATGTACCAAACATAACATTGACTGCAACTTATATAATCATCACGAATGTGGTTAAAGTTTGGAGAATGAAATGTTAGATCGTCCTCCTTTTCTAATAATGGCCGGGACTAGTGATGGCGAACCTATGAAACGCCAAGACGTTTTGGATGACACACATTGTTTGCGTCCGGTCATTGCCCAAGAACATAAAACAGAAAATTAAAATAATAACGTATTAGAACGAATCTACAATACATTAGAGTTAAATGGTTTCTAATGGATGCAATTGTATGATGTGAAGAGGCAGAATTTGTAGAATATACCTGGCTCGTCGACTTGAGGTCGAAACTTGAGATTCTGTAAGAAATTTACTTGGAGAATTTAAAAAAGTGCCACTACGAACAGGAAATCCGAAATGCTTGGAGACTATTACCGGACTCTTTTAGCACCCCGCAACAATGGCTTTATCAACAATTTTTTCCGCTACGTACTTTTGTGAGACGTTATTCTCAGCGTTAATTAGCATAAAAATAATTAAAAAAAAAAAAAAATGGATGACGGATGCATTTAGAAGCGCGTTTGAAGTATACGAAATACGAAGGTGATTCAAAAAGTATTTGTATTTGAAGACAGATTTCCTCGTTAAAGTAAATTGTTGTTACCATTGGGTGCCGGTATATGTTAAATGGCACCGAAAAAAATTTAACGTATTTTAATTTGGTAAGTTATTTTTGATTTAGTAGTCATTTGCAGTCAAATCAAAATTTGACTACTGCCTAGTTGAGTTGTCACTGTCGGTGAGCCCTGGATTCATCGTTATTCACAAGAAATCAAGCAAGAATCAAAACAATGGATTATTTCCGAAGAATTTATTTCCCAAAAAAGGCGAAGAGGATCACATCAGTCGAAAAAGCTATAACGAAGAATTTTCGAGGAATGAAACGCGTCATGATCTCGAATACGAGTAACTGAGACTTAGACAGCTGTCTCATGATTCATGATGTTTTCTAAAAACAAATCATTTTCGATGCTGCGAGTGTAATGTCTTGGATTTTCTAAGGACTTATTGAACGAACCTCGTACCAGCCTTGAATTAAAGATTTATCAAAAGAAATTCAGCAACGAATAAGCCTCAAATAAATTACTTATTTTTACTTTTTTCATTAATAAAAGTATCAAAAATATTATTTTTTCTTTCTTTTTTTGCAAAAACTGAAAATAACACAAAAGTATGGATATTTCTAAATGTAACACGACACCCGAATTAAACTTTTATTTATTTTTACGAAATTTTGACTCACCAAACTCAAGAGGCTCATCATCACTGTCCATCACCGATAGCCATGTAAATTGAAATTATCCTGTGTTTAATGAAAAGGTGAAGGACGCGGCCTTAAATTAATCTGAAGGCCCTCAAAGGTAATTTGTCAGCAATTGCTCCTGTTTACATCCTCAGAAAAAGAAGTCAAAAATTTCGGTAAAGATGCCGGAAGTTGATGTTGTAACATTCCAGAGAAACAAGGTTTAGCAGTAATAAAAACGAGTTTGTCTTTTTATTCCGAAGTCTTTCGGAATTTTTCAAGCGAAATTCGTGAGTTACAAAAATGGCGAGATTAAAATGGACCCAGCTTCGGGAATGGAGACGCTCTTATCGAAATGCTACGAGGGGATCTTAGTTCGATCATTAGAACAAGTCGAGGAAGGGGAGAAAGTAGCCTTCCCTTTGCTTGTCATTTCATTCGATTTCCTTCCCAATTTTAGGGAGGAAGAGATGGGCTATTGCGCAGTCTCGGCGGAATGACAGCACGTGATCCTGTATGAATGCTAACGTTTTGTTAATTACGGTAGCATGATTCATTATTCAGTAGCTGCTAAACATTTTTTCGGACGACTTGTCAGGCGCATCGTAATCGAGCTGCTACTAATTCTGTCCTCGAACAATAATTCTTCTCGCTGGCAGAATTCTTTTTGTAGTTTTGTTATTTTTAATTGGTAAGACAACGTTTGTCTTACTTTGTTTTATTCTTACTTTGTACTACTCTAATTCAAGTCCTATTGCACTGTATTATAACAATATTTTGTAAAATGACAGTAATTTCAGCAGCGTTTTTTCATAATTTTTTACATTCAAAAAGCTTACTTTCTCATTTCGGTAAACATGTTTATCGAGTTGATCAAACTGCATATCCCACTGATGGTCTAATGCAGGTTTCAAATAAAATTATTCCTTCTGAGTATTTAAATTCCCCCCCCCTCTCTCTCTAATTCAAAGATTACCAGAAATCAAGAGATTCAATAAGCGTTACCTAACAATAACGCTCAAAATTTCATTAAATTCTAAACATGTATTTTTGTCTGGGAAAATTTTATTTAGTAAAAGGAATTCTAAAATTTACACCATTACACATGTATAAATAATACCTCGTTTCTGTTTTTGTCTGCAAGAGATAAAATCAGAGAGAGTTGTTGGTGGAGTTTCCAGCTTTTACTGCAAGAAAGAAGTTAACGATCAAGTTTTTTATCTTTAAAAAAAATCGAAATCGTGTAGAAATCGAGACAAATGAGGAGATTTTTTTAGGGGTCCAAAGATCAGCGATAGGCTGTTTTTTTTTTTTTTTTTTTTTTAAAGCAAGAAAATTGTTACACGGCAGTTCCAATAAAATGTAAGGAAACAAATAAACAGCATAACTAATCCCCCCCTTCCCTGAAATTTAGCAGTAAGTGTACCTGGATAATAAGTATCAACATTTTATAATGATAAAGAGTTATTTCTTCAAGTTAATTTTAATCCGTAATATTCCTGAAATTCTACGATAATATGTTTTCCTTCGTGAACAATTTTTGTATCATCATACGACAATTAAAAAAAAAATTATATCTTTTTTCCTCCACTTAAAAGTTTTCACGCAATTTTTTTTTCTTTTACATCAAGTTTGAAAGTAAATAATGTCTCTTAAAGAATAATTTGTGATCATATAATGGATGCATAAAGAATCTCAGAAAATGTCAGGATATAAAAAAATTCCCACAAAAAAAAGACGATAAACTCGATTATATCTCATTTTAATTTTTCTAATATTCATCGACTGTGAAGAGTTTGCATTGTAATCCGAATGTTTATTTTATTTAATTTTTTTTTTGCAAAAATTCCATTGAAATTTATATTTCCCGAATGCACCTAAGCTGCAAGATGGAAACCGATGAAAAATAAAGTAAAATGGATTCGAACACTCACAAACATTACAAATTGTTTAAACTGGAATGAAAAAATCTAAATAGGGAGAGAGAATTTGAAATGTTCCAAACTTTTTTAAGAAATATGTAATACAACAATTAATATAACAGTATAACTCTGAAGGAAATTTTAAGTGCACACTTTACATTGAATGCACATACAATCCTTTTTGTAATTTATTTATACTTTTACCATGAGCTCATATCATTTGTTATATTTATTTAGTTAGTTCTGTAGTACTTTTTTTTATGAAAGGGGTTGTTAGTTTATTGGATTTCTGTTAGTACTTATTGACTGTAATTTAAAACCTAAAATTACCTCTGATGTATGGCGTGTGAAACCGGTACTTCTCTATAGTTTCCATATACAAAAGAAACACATGGATCAAAGTCACTATTTACATTACATGTGTGCAATATTTTTGTTAACATTAGCTTTAAATGTGTACGTTGTTTGTTAATGCTTTGAATTTTTCACTAGTGATTTAAAAAAAAAAGTTTTTTTACAATTCACTTCTTTTTTTCTAAAATATATTTATTTTAAAATTAGCTCATGACATACAGAAATCGCCCCTTTCGACGCTTAGCTAATGAATATTAACATCCAAAATCCTGGCTGGCAGTACGAAGTTTTTATAATATGAAATTCGGAGTTTCTTTAAAAAAATACGCCGAGTGTCTCGAGTGTTTTTTCTGACTGATGGTGTAAAGAAGACACAGTGAAGGGATGGTGCTCTGTTAAAATAAGACGAGGGGCGATTTGTCTTGTGTTGATGAGGGCGTTCTTCTCTCATCGCTAAGCCCTCGGAAATCTGTATCTAACGAAGCATACGGTGTAAGACCCGAACAATAAGAGAAATTTTTTTGTTTCACTTTATAACTCGGAGGTAAAAGGATTTCTCGCACTACGGGACTGTTCCATTTAATAACTGAAGAAACAATGAATAAGTTAAAAGAAATATAGAACGATGAGAAATCATTTTTTATCATAAAGAAATATTTTCGTAATTATCTATTTGAGAATAATTCTTTTCACTTGTTCAATTCTCCTCCAGAATGAGAGGGAAAAAAAGAATTGTGTTATTTATTTATTATTTTTGTTTTTGAACTCAACATTCTAAGCAGATTCTTGTAAAGGACGAAAAAATTTATATTTTTAATTTAATCTCTGTACTAGAAATCATGAAAAAATAAGTTCACAAGAAATATGTATGTGAACTAATAATAAATTCCTTAATTATAGGATTTATATAAAAAAATAATAAACCAATAAATAAATTACTAAAACAATAGATTCATTATATACTTCGGTCTTAATAAAATCAACTATTACACTAAAAAAATTAAGAAAAGAAGAAATATAGGAAAAAGACAAGATAAAAAAAAAAGACACTGTTTAATTAAAAAGCTGTTTCTGCCTTAGGACAGGGAAAAAAATGGTTACTCCAGTTTTAAGAATTCACTCAGCAAATTACTTAATAACAAATTGGTAAAAAACATAAAATTCAGGAATCAGGAAGTAAATATCAAAAAATGGAACTGAATTAAAAAAAAAAAAAAATGAAAGATGCAAGCCAAGGGGAGAAAAATCTGTTTGGATTAACTTAAGGAATCTATTGAACATTTCAAAAATATACGTTCTAAGATCAAGACACTTTAGCTAAGTCATTAAAACTATGCATATAATTCAACATTTCGTATTGAAATTTGCACCTTTCAAAATGGTATCGTGTTTACGTATTTTTAATGTCTATTCTATTCGACTGATTGTTTGATGTTATGGAATATAGACAATAAAGGTTATTATCACCTCCAATTCTACAAAACTGAATAATATTATTATATTAATAGAGCCATAATTAACAACTACATGAGTTATAAGAAATTTTAAGAATCATTTTTTTAATAATTAAATTCAATCCTATGAGATAATCAAACTAGCTGAAACTTTTTTCTTCTACAGATTTATAACTGGTATCACTATTATTGTTTGAAAATTGAAATAATTTAATATTTATCATTAGAAAGTCCTAAAATTAATTTAAAAATTAATTTTGAATGTATTAAGACCTGAATTTATTTTAATTCAAGTCAACTATTTTTAAATGCGTTTTTAAAAAATTAATAGAAAAAAATTTGCTTCGATGCAGCCAAAGAAGAAATTCTTTTAATTATCTTTTTTCAATAAAGAGATTGTTTACGAATTATATACAAAGTTTTTGTTACGTATAAAGTAATTAAAGATTATGTTTCTTAAAGCAGAAATATTTTCTATTCTAGAAAAATACATTATCAACATGTAATTTAAATTTTTTTCTCTTATATTATGAATATTACTACTAATTTTGTTACATATAACATCTATTTTTATGTCTAAATATTCTGTGTCCTTCTTATTTTTATTAGTTTGAATTAAAAATTTAAGTAAGGAGGATAAAATGATGTATTGGGTTTTTCTTTCTGAGTCCTTGTTATTATTCAAAATAATTAGATCATTAATATATGTTTAAATAATAAAATAATTTTATCTATATAGTTTTGTTCATAAAAATGTAAATAAAGTTTTCTAAACTATTACTGCTCGATTCTCCTTGTGGAAGAACTTTTATTTGCTTACATTTCTTATCATTATATTTAATATTATTTTCTTTAGATGCAAGATTACCTAACGATATAAATTTTTCAAAAGCGATAAAATAATTGTTATAGTTCTTATAAAAAGTTAATAGTACGTTTACAAACTCATCTGTGTCAATTGAATTAAACAGGTCTTCAAAACATAGCTATATATAGTATACATATATTTGCTTTTAATAATCTTAATAATATCTGAACTATTTTTAAAAATAGCATTTTATTAAAGAAATTCTTGTAAAACAATTTACCTACTTTTGTAATATAACCCGTAAATGTAGTAAAATTATTACATTTAATAGGTTATTTATGAAATGTCGCAGTTATAAAAAATAGGATATATATATATATACTGAAAAATTTATGAAAGAATAATTTAAAATATTTAAAAAGACAAAAATCCAGAAAGAAATGTAGAAATGAAAGAAAAACAAATGAAAATATGGAACCCAGCAAGTCAAAAAGCAATATCGGGCTGAGGACCGAATAAGCGGAGTTAAACTAGTTTAATGGTACCAACCTTCCCCCTTTGCGACTTGGTAGGCTGAATTGGGAAATCCAAATTACAAAAGAGTTCATGATTAAAAGATGCAAAAAATTCAGCGATAAAATCTACAAAAATAAAATCTATAATTCTAAAAATTATTAACAAATCAAAATATAAAAATTACTTACAAAATTCAAAGAAACGAAGATTCAAATATGTGAGTAGTAAGACGGAATTTTCTTTAAGCTTCAAGATGTATATCACATACTCAAAATGAAAAAAATACAACACATCATCACCATATAAATTGAAAAAGGATTTAAATCATTGTTTGATTGGTAATAAAATGTAAAAGGATGCAAACAATTGGTTGGTAATAAGTTGTATGGTAAAGGAGTATAATGGTCCAGAGTGAGTAAAAATGTATGCTGTGTAAATGTAAATAAATAAATAAATTCTTCACGGCTAGACCACTAACAAGCCGACTTTGTGGACCTATTGTTGTGTGGGGAATTTGAAATTGGATCACGATTCGCAAACATGTTTAATATATTTGTGATGTATATAAGTATTTAAGAAATTTATTGGATAATCATGATCTAAACAGTTGTTGAAAATTTGTTTAAAGTTATTAAACTTGTCTATTTAATGTGTGGTTAATTTGTTATTACGTAATAAAAAGCCCAATAAAATATTCCTATAAATGGATCTGTGCAGATTACTATTCCAAAAAGGTATTTTAATTACATGGAATTCGAATCTCTCTCTTTTATCATAAATGTTACTAATTAGTCTATTGTCAACAATTTGTAAATCAAGATCTAAAAACTCTACTGTATTAGAATTAAGATTAGTTTTTAATAGTTTGAGATAATTAGGGTAAAACGAAACATTTGGTTTAAATTCCTCAGTTTTACCTAATATATATATATATATATATATATATATATATATATATATATATATATATATATAGGGTGGGTAAAAATGGAAAATAATTGTAATCCTGACTCGGCATTGACCCTTGTTAATGAACAAAACTGCCCTTTACAGAGAATGCTGAGAACGGCCACATGTGATGTCGATGCAACAACCGATTTCTGGAACGCTTAATTGTTTTTATTAAATAGTGTTAGAATGTTTAGATATACTGTTGATGCTATCTTCTTCCAAATCAACAATAATAATAATGTCAAATATTTCTTATCTTTTCATCCAGAGTATTTAAATCTTTTCTAAACTAATGTCAATGTAAATGAAACGAAATATTCAGATATTTTTTTTAAAAATAGTATAAATTTCTAGTAATGTATACAATAAAAGGAACCTTTTCTCCTTTGTGATTCATAAAGTAATCTTATGGGAGAACTCATTAAATCTGAAGGTTTTCAGGAGTATAATTTATAAACAAATCTTACCTAATATTAGACACGTGACTAAAGTATATGGTATTTACATTAAATGAAATACGTTTTAAAAAAAAGTTTGCAAGCAGAATATCTTTTTAAATTTTGTCTTTAAAATTTTTCTACCCCCCCCCTTTTCGCCTCAATTTTTATTTTTGTTTTAAAGTTCTTAAAATTCTGTTCAACATAAGAACTACTTCTCTCTGGAAGTCAGCATTGCTATATTTTAGTTTGAACAAGAAAATATTGTTTTGTAAGATTTGAATTAGTGTGTTATTGTTGCTATGCATGGTGTCTCATGTAAATTTTTACGACCTCTTTTTAATTTCGTTGATTTACTTTTTGGATTGTTCTTTTTCTGTTTTGATTGGATGCATTTGCTTGTCCGTTTTATTTTATTCATTGAATTATATATATATATATATATATATGTGGGTTTTTTTGCACCTAGTTTTTTGAATCTGTACTTGGATTCACTGATTAGAATTGCGATCTGATTTAATTTAATATTGAGTTGCTTATTAGTGAAAACTACAAATCTAAGTTTTGTGGTTTACAAGAATTAAATTCAAGATTTTGAGGTGTGAATTAGCTTTATTCTTATTTTGTTAATTAAAAATGGAGATTGGCGAAATTAATGAAATGTACTACGTATTGAAGAAAGAGAAAACAAAAATTGTACATAAGTTTATTTATGAAACTGATGTCGATAGAAAAAAAAAAAGAAACAGGAAAGAATCTGAACTTTTCTAGTTTTGCACTCACAATAAATGATTATTATTTTCAATCTAAATTAAAAAAAAAACATTGACGATAGACTTTCATTAAATGAGCTGATTACTATCTGTAATATTCCGAATATTCCATTCGTTGGAACTAAAACTGAAATGAGCTAGCGAATATTAGGGTTGTTCAATGATATTAGCTTGCTTCATCAAAGTTTTTCAAATTCCGATCGATCTGCATCAGGATGCAAAACGGAAGAGAGAAAACAAGATTCTTTGGTGCAAAGCAAAAACATCAATGAATCAGCAAAACATTCAGAAGAGATGCATTGCATCACAAATCACGCATTAAACGTCTCTATAAGCTTCTCTGATATTTGAATGTGTTATTTCTCCATTTAATGACGAGTTACATGAAAACATTTCTGTTTGTCTGCAATTCGAACGCACGGATAAAATGTTTGATTTGTCTGCCCTTCAAAAGTTTTGAACTCTATTTTGGTGGTAATGCTTTATTATTAATTCAAAGTGAATTGAGTATTACGTCCTGGAAGAAACAGAAGGAAGCGTTGATTAGAGAATTTGAGGTTACATCTAATTCAGGCTAATTGAATGATATATTAAGTAAGTAATAGTGAAAGAATCATAGTCTAACAGGGGTATTTTATTTTGATTGAAAGAGTTGGGTAATCGAGAGAAAAGTTAATAGAAATAAATTAATATAGTATATAATATTAATGTAGCACTTTATAAAAGGATTCACAATGATAAAAATGAAAATAAATTTGTTTTCAAAAAATGCAAATATTTACGCTAATTTAGAAAAAAAACATGTTTAGGAAGTTATTAAAATAACTTTATCAAAAGTAAATGCAATTTTAATAAAGCAAAACAAAAATCCAATAATTTAGTGAATTATAAACGAAAAAGTAATTATGATTAGAAGTCGATATTTTGTTTCAGTTGTGGTGGTAAAGGACTTTTATCTAAATTTTGTACAAATATGAATAGAAATTTAAAATGTTTCAGATGTCAAAACTTAGGGCACAAGGCATCTAAATGTACGAAATGAAATATGAAAATGAAACTTAATGGTAATATAACATATTTCAATATTATCAAACAAGAAATCTGTACAAAATAGTTAATTTCGGTAATTCAAAAATAACTCATCTCGATATATACTGGAAGTCAAGCTATGTTATAATTTCTAAGAATATTTTTGATAAGTTAAATATCCATGAACTGAATCAGTGTATTCAATTTTACCGGGATGAGGGGATATTGTAAAATAAAAATTTTAAGTGTATTTAAAGAAGAGATACAAATAAATAACTTTAAGTGCACTACTGATGTATGAGTTGTTGAATACGCTGCTATGCTCCATGATGCTATAATAGGACTTTATGTAATTATGCAAAGTGAAGCTATAATAAATGGAACTGGAATTGCAATGAAAAGTATTTCCTCATGTGAAGAAAACAATATTTTAATTATTTTACCTAACAAGCAGAGTAGAAATATTCGTTTATTATTAATAGTAACATAAGAGTTCCATTGTATGTATGTATATATATATATATATATATATATATATATATATATATATATATATGTGTGTGTGTGTGTGTGTGTGTGTGTGTTAAATATTTTGTTGTATTTTTCGCTTTTCTCATTATCCAGATATTTCTGAAATCAACACAGATTTAAAAAAAAAAAATCTGTAGAATTATTAAAGGATTTATTTTTATTTTTTGCAAACTCAGCTAATGCTATTTTATCATTCTTTCTTTTTTCTTTTCAAAGCACGCATTTTAGTTTTCAGTTCACGGTCCATTGAAAAGTTTACATTATTGTCCTATGGTATCCATTTGTAGGTCAACTACAACACCTGGAACTTTCCTCTCTTACGACTTTGGAGGAACCAAATAGAAACACGATGCTTCACTTAGGCTTTTAGTCTGTAGCCCCTCAATCTTCCTCTATTTTTCTTTTATGAAAACAAAGAAGTATTGAAGACGAGAACTGTTGCAGTTCAAAATCTTCCCCCTTTTTTTTTTGCGCTAATTCATTTATATACTCTGAAATTACTTAATACGATAAATAAAAATAAAAGCGTACAAATATTTTTACTTATAATATACTTATAATTAATAATTACTTATTTGTCCGCATATTACTTATTAATTACTTATTTGTCCGCATATTCTAAATTCAGAATATTTTGTGATGTAACACGATTCTTTCTTTAAAGAAAGTAATATTTCAAAGTTCTTTTAATTGCTTTCTACTGTATTTACTTGTTCTAGAATCGTAATAGGTTACTTTTTTCTCTAAATTTAAAGTATTTTAGATAAGGAACGCTTTGTGAAATATTAGCTTTCATTCGGTACAGTTTCATTTGTATTAAAGTAGGATTTCATATTTTATCGCTCCCTTTTTATAGTATTTAAAATGTTTTCTAGCAGATTTGATTGAAAATGTAAAAGCATTATTAACATGTTTTTCTGTAGAAGAAAAAAAATCAATATTCCTACTTTTAATGAGTCCAAGGTTATTTGAACAATAATCTGAAGATTAAATAAAGAGGTTTGTGAATCCCAGATATGAAATAAGGCAATCTTTCAGTTAAATAAATATTTTTCACTTTTCAAGAAATTTGTTTACTGAGATTTTCATTAAATTTTTTTAGATTATTTTAATTACGATGATTATGTGATGTTCTATTGGTATCAAACAATACTTATTGCCAGAATATTTAAAAAGAAAACCAGTTCAATGCAGAATGAATTTGAAAGACCTTTAGTGTTCCTGTCAATGATACGTTCTTGATTTCGCAGAAATGTATATCTACTTCCGATATTATCTTATCTGATATCTCCTCTTAAGATGATATTGAAAATCGCAACGAGTTGTAAAACTAAAAGTAAACATTGATATTCTGCAATAGAAATTTTATCTCTGACATTTTTCAAATCCAAAAAATAGGAGTATATCTGAAAATCATGAGGGGGGGGTGAAAGATTTGTTCCAATAAAGGAGAAAAGAAAAGGGAAGTTCTATGTTATATCATTCGAATTAAATATATCGTAGAATCTCATAAACTTCGAGCTTTTTTCAGGATCCTTGAATTTTTACTATAGAAGCCGTGTCTGTGCAAGGTTTGGCTTTTAAGTAACAAGACTGACGCTTTAAAACATTTTATTTTGATTGCATACATATTTACTTATTTTCACCTTCAATATACACTCCTGCTCTATCCCTACAACGTTCTAAGCCAGAAGTCTTCAACCTGGGTTCCGAGGAACTTTGACAGGGATTCCCATTTGCTTAATCAAAGGGCTAAAATTTTAATTTTTATAAAAGATCGAATTCTCAACAGCAGTTTATTTGTAAAAATAAATATAAATAAATATTTTATAGATAACATAAAATCTTAAATTTCGTAGAAGTCCCGTGCTTCAAATATATTAATCGAGACACATTAAGTCACATATTAATCTCTATTTTTTGTCTCAGATAAAGAATCGCCCATTTATTTGGCTACTTATTTCACTATTTTCAAGGCATGAAATAAAATTGACGCCACCCTTTTAAACTTGAAATTTTGGGCTGATTGCATTTTGAAAGGTAATATTGAATGTTTTCCTAATCTGCATAATATTTAGTAGATGGTAACACTAAAAATTAATTTGGTCCAACATTTATCAGATCTGCAAAAAACATTTCTTGATTATTTCTTTATTTAAAAAAAAAAATATCTTGGATCTAAAATCCTTCTCAAGACTGTGACACCTCTGAACATCCAATAAAAGAAAGAGACCCACAAACTGATATATCGACCGACACTCAACTGAAACTGAAATTTGGTAAAGTTGATATCATGAATTTGTGAATTGACATCAGAAAAGAATATCCTGAAATTTCCAAAAGATTTATGAAGCATGTAATGTCATATGTTTCAACCTATACGCGAAAATTCATTTTCCTTATTTGCTGCGACAAAAACAAAATACAGAAACTGATCAGATGCTGAAGATGACATAAGGTTGCAGATTGCAACAATTATTCCAGACGTAAAAATACTTTGCCATAAAAGACAATCACTGCCAAGTCATGAAAAATATTCTTTTTATTAATTTGTTATGTTTTAAAATATTGTTACTTTAGTTTATTATTCATAGAATTTATTTTGGAAAACAAAACAAAAAATCATTAGCTACCTTACCTTTCGTTATGTTACTAAGTTTCTATGGTAATAAAATAGATAATAATAATTTTGGAAGGATAATTTTTTTTCGAGTTGGATAAAGCTTTGATGTCTTATTTTTCTTCTCTTTGATCAAGAGGTTCCTTCAAGAAAATGGAAAGCTCAAAGGGTTCCCCAAGGCTTAAAAGGTTGAATACCCCTGCTCTGTGCGAATCTTCCATTGTTCGAAACAGTCTTCTTCTGTCAGCTCTTTCAGGTCGCGCGCCTTCTTTCTTTCACAGTTTCAACTTTCTCAAATCTTTTTACTTTTAATGCAGATTTCACCTTAGGAAACAGATAGAAGTCCCATGGATCAAGATCCGGCGGATAAGTTGGATGACCTAACACTAGGATACTGTACTTGGCTAGAAATCTCTTGACAGACAATGTGGAAAGAGGCAGCACATTATCTTGGTGGAAAAATTTGCCGTGCGGATTCTTTGTCAACTCATACAGTCTCAGCAATCGCACTAATACTTAACCGACGGTCAGATCGAACCAGATAACCGATTTTTTCGATATTGTCATCCGTTTTCGACGTGAAAAGGCGAACCGGGCGTGAATAATCTCCAACATCCTTTCGGCCGGCTTGAAAACATTTAAACCACTCAAAAACACTTGCACGAGATAAACATTCATTGCTATATACTTCTTTCAATAAATTATAAGTTTCATCAGCAGATATTCTAAGTTTCATGTGAAATTTCAAAACAATTAGTTACTCTATTGTTACACTTATTATTTTTCCGGCGAAAAAAAAAAAAAACGCGAATGGAGGCTACGGCTAAACGAATTTGCTTACAGAAGTGAGAGGACTGCATTCAAAAGAGAAGGCATCACGCTAAACAGCTGTTGGTCGCTGACGTTTAGCGCATGCGTACTTCTTCTATAGCAGTATCAGTCTGGTTATTTTATACCCACACCTCGTATATCGAACAAAATTTCTATGTTTCGAACAAGAATTTTATCTTTTAATTATTATGTATACCTTTTGCAGTAAAATGACGGTAATTTAATTTCAGCAGCAATTCTTACACATGGATGAAAATTTAGTTATATATGATTTCTACACCGATCAGAACATATTGAATGATTGCTCTCATCAAGATGAATCCAAAGATGTTGATTAAAACGAAGATGAATTAATTGAAGAACCACCAAACAAATAATGGAAGCATTTCAAACTGTGTCCGACACGACTTGAAAAAAAATTTAATCCCAAAGTTTCTGAAGAATGCTTAACATTCGAAATAAAAATAAATATTATTTTGAAACAACTTTAGCAAAATAATAATAATAATAATAAATATGTTCGAAAACACATTAGGAATTACTTTGTCCCAAAATAAGCTTCTTTTTTTGTATACAAACATTTTATTTTCAGTACATTGTTAGCAAATTTGTAAATTAATGCATATTTGTACATTTTTTATAACAAATTTCCCTGTTAGTTTTATATTTTTAAAATCTTCTTTATCCCTAAACTGTACATAATTGTTTTTAGGATGAAAATGATGAAAATTTTTCAATGTGTATTTCTGTTTATCGGAATTTCTGTATATTTTTTTCTGGGAACCTGTAAGTTCTATGTGCAGAGGTTCGGTTGTTTTTCAAAAATACGGTGGGATCTTCTTTTAAAAACATTCAGTCTTTCAATGAGTTATAAATAACTAATATGTCGTTGAAAATTCGCATCCTATCTCTGATCGCTTTTATCTTTATTAAGTGTTTTCCCCGTCCATTTAATACTCGAAATTTATTCGTGACCTATCAATGTTTGCGTTCAAAAATAGTTTTACGTTAAGATGAATGCATTTTTTCTTTACATCCATACATCACTAGTTTTCGAAAATGACGGGGCATATTAATTGTGCTTGTGTGACAGAGAGAGAGAGAGAGAGAAGAGATTTTTCAATAATTTAGAACTTCTCAATTACTATTTATATAACATTTTGAAACTTAAAATCTTACTGTTATTTTTTAAATTAAATTCTCAAAAACAAGGTTATTTTATTATAACGTTTTTCTGAATTTCACTTGGTGTGTGTGTGTGTCATCAAATTTTCTATCGTTAATTTAACCAACTTTCCATCAAGCTAGAGCTTTGAAATTTTGGGAATCGTTCATACTCGCCTAACAATGCAATATTTAGACGTTTGCGACAAGTTTTAACTCATATATTTTTTAAATAATGCAGTTTTTTTAAAAAGTTATGCCGCTCATAAATTTTTAAATAGTGCAGCCCAATCACTTGGCGCAATTTTAATAATTGCCAAACTTGGCGAATTTTTTTTTTTTTTTTTGGCTGAATGTTAAGTCCGCTTCGCGGACCAATTTAGCAACATTTGGTAAAATACCGCCAAATAATTCCTGTCTCCAAGAGTGGTTTGACTAAACTGTATTCCAACCATTTAATTTACCGGATTAATTAATTTTAGTTAGTTTTAACGTTGTTATGTATTTCACTTAGTGTGTGTCTGTATGTATGTGTATCAGTGTGTCATCAAATTGTCTATTGTTAATTTAATCAACTTCCCATCAAGCTAGAGCTCTAAAATTTTGGGAGCCGTTCTTATTTGCCTAACAATGCAATATTTAGATATTTGCGACCAGTTTTAACTAATATTTTAATAATTTTCTTAATAAACTTTGCCACCATATAAAAACGTTGTTTTTAAAAACGTTGGTTTTTATTTCGAATTATTTTCAATTGAATAACTTTTAATGTTGTTTCTCGGTTATTAAATTGAAATGTTTCAACACTTTTATTTCTTCTTTTCATCTCATTTTTCATCAAATTAATAACTTGAGAGATTATAAATTTGTTTTAAATTTTTTTTTTTTTTAAATTACTATCAACTTTTTCTATTCTAACTTAATTTTTTACGCATTTCCTAAAGCTCTATTTTTATGTGCGTCAAAGACAAAGGGAAAATAGAGATGCACGTGACCATTTAATAGATCGATACAAATTTAAGCACATTATTTTCCGCAAAATTTAAAAATGAATTGAAAAATTAACTTTTAAAATAATTTTAAATAAGAAATATTGTAATAGGTGCACTGATATTTATATTAATTAACAACATCCATACATTGAATAGAAAGTAAGAATTAATTTTTAATTGTAATTTTTAATGCCAGGGATTAAAAAATATAAAAATCTACAATGTATAGTTTTTATTTTCATAAGCTCATAAATATTATATTTTAGAAGAGTTATATTTGTAAGGATTTTATAAAACATATAATTGCAGTACCAGATTTGAAATGTTATGTATGCAATGTAATGCTGATCTTTCTTTTATGGGAAACTAATTTTAGGAAATATTTCAAGGAAGAGTACAATCCTGCATACAAATATGACCATCAAAAAGCAACATATAGATGAATTTCGAATTCATTGCGTAGATAAATTTAAAACGGATTCAGTATGCAATAACTTTTTGTTATAAATTCCAAAACTACGTTAATAAAATACTCAATGAAACTTACTCAATAAACTTACTCAATGAAATCTTCAGTAATTTTTCAAAAAATATTACCATTATTGCTTGAAATTGCTTAGAATCTTCTTTGGTTTATGCTACATCCACAAAAAATTTTTTAATTAAAAATAAGTACGGAAAAATTATTAAAAATCAAAGAAATTTGCTGCTAATATCTTTTTCCTTGTAAATGAGAATCTTCTTTTTATTTCACATTTATTTTCTGTCTTTCAGTTTCAATTTAATACATGTATATTTTACTGCTCCCGAATATGTTTCACCTTGAATATTATATAATTTTAAATGATATTTAATACCAACAATTTTGTATTTAAGCCTCCATCTACCTGCCATTTTGATTTCGTCAGTTTAATGTTAATCCTATGGAATTTCGACTTGAATTCTCCCGATTTTACTATTTGATCTATTTGAATGCAATAAAGTGTATCTGAAAGAGCGAAGAATAATGAATGCTTCTGTGAAGTTACTTTTTCCTCCGATTAGTAAAAATATTTAAAAATATTCTTTAAGACCGGAAAACTCAAAAACGAATCGTTACAATAAGAATAAAAATATTTTTAAAAATGGGAAAGAAAAAGCAATTCTACAGAAGCTTTCAAAACTTTTTCTCCCTTCAGATGCACTTTATTGCATTCAAATAGATCAAATAGTAAGGATGTGAGAATTAAAGTTGAAATTCCATAGGATTAACATTACGCCCACGATATCAAAATGGCGGGTAGACGGGAGCCTTATATAAATAATTTCATACTGTCTGTAAATAGGTTTTTCGAAAGCTTATCCATATTTGTATCTGTAAAAAAGATATTCAAGTGCAACTTTCGATTGTATTTATAAATCAGACCTTATTTACATCATAATAACATTCAATTTGATAATAGCATTGTATGTGCATATATATATATATATATATATATATATATATATATATATATTATGAAATACTACAAATAATACATGAATCAGTGCAGTTATTCAATGGTATTTATACCTGATCCCTAAAACTATCAACATGCTAAACTTCCAAGACTATCTAACGCAATTGTTTTAAACAATTACTTCTGGCCACTCTCGATATAATAAAAACTTCTGTATTCATCCAATATTACGGTAAGTGTTTTGAAATATATATGTCTTTGAAAATTTCTTTTTTAGATAATCTTAATTAGTCATGCTCATGGATTTGAACATGTGCAAGTTAGATAACACAAATGTAATGTTCAAATGCATGAGCGTATGCATACATTGAAAATGAGCGCATGTGCTCTCACGGGTAGGAACTTTACGTTTGTATTTTTATAATACAAAATCTTGTTGGAATCAAAAACAAAATATTTCATAAATAGCATTATAAACGTTTTACATTGTTCCTATGTGGTTTATTTAATAATTTTTTTTAAATGAAGCATTAGATCCAGCAAGTGATATTAATACATGATATTACGTGCAAATTCTTTGAAAGAAAAACGATTCAGATGCAAAAAGTTCATAGAGATCGGCTATACTCAGTCTTTCATAGTCTGAAGTGTCTGGTTTGAAATTTCATTAATATTATGTAGAAACATTCATCTTTTGAACGATTATAACATCTTCGGAAGAAATGCTTTCACGATACCTTTCATTTTACCATTATATTATTAATTAATGTATGTAGGCTTCTGGTAATCTTTAATTTCTTTTACGCACGCGAATGTTTTGATTTCATTCACATATTTCCTAAAAGATCATCTATTTCACTTCGTATATCATTTGAATGGATAAAAATCCTACTAAAATAGTTCCTACGTGTAAAATTATTAACATATACATATGTGTTGATTGTCATCAATGTTTCGTTAAGCGAATAGACGGAATTTTTTTTAAAAAAAAAGGAAGAAAGAAACAACCGCGGAGAAAGTTGCGTGTTAAAAACATGAGAAACTCATTTATTTCATCATTTGATGTTGCGAAGTACATTTTTCAGATTTTTGGGACAAATATTTTTCACACGCGAAGAATGCATACAGATAAGGATGCATTCACAGTGTTTCAAAAACATATATTATGAATATCATATACAGCAAAATGAAATGTAAACACGCTACAAATGAACACAAGAATTTCTATTCCGCTACTCATATAAATTCGAAATACATTTTTATTTTCGACTAATAAGAACAGAAAATATTTGGGAACTTATTACAATTACCCCACATTCAAACACTCTCTGATTTGACAACTAAGTACCTCGGAATGAATCCGTTCGATTTCAATACAAATGCGAGTTCACTCGTTGTTTACACTCTGTTCGTGAAATATCGCCAAACGCGTGTGAGTTGGCGGCCGTGCAAGGAAAATGCTGTGAAGGTACTTACCTAAGCCTAACTTCTCTCGGGCACTCCAGCACTCGACTGAGCCGGGAAAGGGCCAGTGCCCCAGTGAGCCGGCTTCTCTTCCGGTTTTCTCCACTCTAATGGGGGCATCTCTGCGAAGGAAGAGGGGAGGGGATGGAGTAGAGTGATTCTCTCTTCCTAACGGTTCTTCAAAGCGGAAGAGAAATGAAAGGAACTCTCCCGGGGCTCGTTTTCATTCAGACGACTGTCATTCAGTTTTAAGTCAGGGTTAGATGTTGAGTCTGAAGTTCGAATATGGAATCAGTTGGATAAGACTGAGAGGCTTTCGAGAACGATTTTCTTTTTTTTAATACATGGCTGTTGTGAAATCCAGTGGCGTACTCGGGGAGCGGGAGTGCAAAGGGTCATATGCCCCCCTCTCTCCAAGACTTTCCCCCCTCTCGATAATGAAATATTTCCGAATAATTCTTTGATTATACTATAAAAGATGCTCTGAATCTTAAACATAAGAAAGTTTATTTCTGTAGAAACACTTGAATCTTATTTCGGGGGAGCAATCTTTAATCAGTTTTTGGATGATGCAATTTTACATCTGAAAGAAAGATTCACAAAACGCGTATCAGTTATGAGTTCATTAATTATTTTAATCATATTAAAGAACAATAACCTCTCTCTCTCTCTCCCTGCGGATGAAAATAAATTAGAAATACTGAAACACAATTCTTCAGATTGTAGTAGTAGTACTTCGACTTCAGAATATCAGTATGTGTGGAAATTACTCTCATAACAGACTGTATTTATTTCTATAAAAGCTTTGCAACAGTGAAACGTAGACATTTTCCCAAATATCCTCACGCTTTTAAAAATCTTAATCACCTTACCTGTTACATCACGTACTGTAACATGCATGCTAAAAGATTGTTTTCAGCTATGGAATATTATTATTGTTATTTGCATTAAGGAACAGAACATATGAAATGGGTTTCAATATACTATGTTTGTTATATAGGTGTAAAAATATACCTGTAAGCGAAGAAGAATTCATACATATTTTGCTAAAACAAAAGCGGAGGATAAATATAGCTTTGTAAAAACTGATATGTTCTGTCTGTCTAGGTTAGCTCCCGCCAAGCATTATTATCGATTCATACAATGCCAAATATAGGTACTTTCTGAACTACCATCGTATTGTTATGTTCATATATAGTTTCTTTTTATGTTGCCCGATTTTGATTCGAATAATTCGGGAAGTTCATCAAAAGTTGATATTGATATTGGCGAGAGCTATTCTTGAGGTAGATTCAACATGATTAATAATGTTTCAACTTTCGGCATATGTAACTTCGTTCATATTAGTAAAAAACTGTCATTTTTGAGTTTACAAATATGTAATAATATTTTTTTCTATGGTCTTCGGTCAAAAGTAAGGAGGTAAAGAAAACCCAATTATATAAATTATGGATACCTTGCATATCATTGAAATCGATTTCCATCATGTGTGAAAACTACTAAGATAGTTAAAAATGCCCCACTCATGAGAAAGAAACTTTAGAGAGGATGGGAATAAATATTTTGTAAGGACAGCTTTAATTTGAGATTTAGGTAATTTACTATCATGATACAATCTCCTTCATTAAATATGTTCGATTTCTAATGCAAATGGGTAAACTTTGTTTAATTTTTTTTAAAAAAAATTATGTTCCGATATTTACAGAGTGACGTGAAAATTGATTATTATTTTAAAAACTGAATTAAAAAAGTCAAGAGTTTCATTATTATTCTTTTAATCTTGTCTATTGGTTGTCAGAATTTGAAGTAATTACGAACTACTTTGGTGTCCAAAAGTTAAGCTAATTGGTAATTATGTGAATAATGAGGGAACTGTCTGTTTGACCGTCCAATCTATGCCTGCCACACTAAGACTCCCCTTGATAGAAAACGATGTCTGTCGGTGATGTTTCCCGGGAGAAAAAGACGTTTTCAAGATATCGATATCCGATAAGAATCCGTGTTCGGACTAAAGCGAGATTCGTTACTGAACATAACATTAGCCTATTATTCAAAACTCCAGCACTGATGTTGCCAAGTCCAGTTTATGCGTAAATGCGTGGAGAATGCAGATTGCTAGATACTGGTATATAGTCAAACAGGAATGAGTCTCCTGTAAATAGATTCTCTGGAAACTTGTACTCCTGTGATGGTCATGAGCCCTGAACCCAGTTCTCTGGTACAACTGTTTTTCTGACGCCATGCAATAATTGCTAGATATCGATCTTGGAGAATGATTTTGAGTCTTGGCCGATCTGGTATTGGTCATCGGTTAACATTTTCTGCCCTTTGAAACCTCAAGCCACAATCTTGAGACCTCACATTCAGAATTAGAGACTCAATGACTTGTGATAATCTGGATTCGAGCATTCCAATGATTCCTACTAACGCAAACATACAAGTAATGGCGTCTTTATGCCATCATTCGATATGTTATATCGTTATCAGCGTTCGTTCGCGCATTAGTTGCACGAAGTCTGTCTGAACTGCTTATACCTTGAGCCGTTTTATTCCCGTTCCGACATGCGCAAATATTTTGCGCATGAAACCGTCGACTGATATGTTTTACATAAAGAAAAGAGTTTCACCTTCAACTGATGAAACTGATGATTCTCCACTAATTATTTCAAACAAATTCATCAATAGCTACTCACTTTTTTTTGTAACATTTTAAGAAATATGATTAACTTTTGGACACCTCTGTATATCTTAGAAGGCCTAGATTAAGGAACTGTTAAGAATCTGTAGTGCATTATTGTTTGCGATACTTCAAATTCCTATTTCCTGCACAACACTCTTCAACAGCTCCTGTTTTGTAAATGTGAATTCCTTCTGCATGAAATTTGGTTACTGTTAAATTAATCAGTTATTCAATGGATGGAAGTAGATATTTCCAAATATTGGCACTCTTTCTATTATTGGAGGAACAACTGGAGGGAAGTGTTCCTATTCAGGTAACAATTGAGAAATGGATGATTTCCAAGCGAAATAAGACAGATTTCCTGCCTTTCTTAAGCATAACCGCTTCTTATGACAATTATTAAATTTATCTCAAATAAGAATGTAAGTCGTTTGAATGAATGAAATGTTTTTCAAGAGAATTGTTACGCATATTTTTCTTCAAAAGATCCTCTTCTAAAATAACGCCTTCTTAGCTGAAAAGAAGAAATTCACATTAAGCAAAAATAAAACTACACACTCGGTACGTTTGGTATATTATAAACAAAGTATTTGCAACTTTTATCTCAGTAAAAATTTTTAAGGAAATTTTTACTATACACTCATAAGTTTATACATCTTACCAATCCCGAACATGTAATACTTTTCGTATTACAACCATGATGTTTTCTAGGCTTTTATTACATTTTTCTCATAAAAAAGACTGCATGTTGAGAATAGCTATTTTAATTTAATGAAATTCAATGAACAGCGTTGCTATTTAGAATACAATATCGTTTATTGTATTTTTTAATTGACAAAAGGGATGAATTTGCGACGTTTCGGTAATTACCACCAAAATACGTAAATTTAAGTTAAAATGTCATAATAACTTGATGAAAGAAATAGCTCACAGTGATTGGTAGCTCTGATTTATCTTGCAATGCATATTTTTCACACATCCATGATTAATTTTTTATTTTAAAAGTTTAAAATTTATGAAATAATATTTTCGTCATCCCCCCCCCTTTTTTTAGCTCTTTGTGGTCTTCCTAATAAAATATTATTTATTGCAATTAAAATTTAACTGTTCCTCTAATGGAATGTTTTTATGGAAACAAATACAATTTATTAATCATCGCTCGGGCCAATATATCCTAATATCTCACTCATTCCATCTGTTTTTTCTTGAAATACAGGACCGATCTACATTAACAGACTTCGGTAATAACGAATGAGAAACCTATTTGATTACTAGAGGTTTGACATATGGGTAATTGATCAGCCTCCCTTTATTTTCAGATTCATCGTAAATTATTAGCGATATTTTTATCATAACGTGAAATACATTTTTGGGCTTTCATTAGAGAGGAAACCATTATCAAGTTCATGATCAACAAAAATAATCAATTTGGAACTGTCATTCGTTGAACGGAGCTGAAACAAACTTAACATTGGTTCATAAGTTGGTTTTGATATGTTAGTCATTTGCTGCCAAATCAAAATTTAATTGCAGCCGCATCGAATTGTCAACGTCATTTTGAATTGAATTGTCACGTCGGTGATACTTGGATCATCATTATGCACTGGAAATAAAGCAAAAATCAAAACATTGAGTTGCTTCCTTCGAATCTACTCCAGAAAAGGCGAGGATGATCTCATCGTCCAGAAAAATTATGACAAAGAATTTTTGAGGGGCGAAAGGCGTCATAATCACGAATACGAGTAATTGCGACTTAGACAGTTGTCTAGGGAGTCATGATGCTTACTAAAAACCAACTATTTTCCTTGCTACGAGCATCATCTCTTGGAATTTCTGAGGACTTAAAGAACGTCCCTCGCTTGTGTGCGCATATATATATATATATGCGTGCGTTTAACTTTTATTACAGATATTTATTGATTAAAATTATACCTAAGGTGAAGATTATAATCCTAGGCTTCATTTTTAAGTTGTGAAATTATTTGGAATCACATGAAATAAATCAAATCCATGAAGAAAACTGTCTTGCAATGACGAACTCAGTTTTCTAAAATATACTTACAAAAAAATTTAAATAATGGCTGTAAAATAATATTTCGTCAAATAAGTAAAATGCGTATAAACATTAATAAAATACGTAAAAAACCAGTTTTTCATGTTATGATTGGTTTCGAATAGCTACTCTAAACGGTAGAACATTCTGTCTATTAAGATTAATTGCATTTATATCAACATATTCTCTTTTCATTAAAATGTATCATCCCACATTATAGAGATTTATAATTTATCGTTTCATGTACAGGAGCATTTCGTGTACTCTGCTACTTTGGGGACAATTTCAGAATATCGATCCATTTTATTGGATATTTTTAAACAGTAAAACAAAACGATTCGGAAATCCCTTTCTCAGATTAAGACGAACCCATATGTTTGTAATAACGTTAACATTGCCTTCAGGCAATAGATTCATAAGACTTTTTTTTTTATTACTCTGACCTTTCATTTCACCCTTGCTATCTTTTGAATAGAAGTCGCTACACGGTAGCATTCTTCGCTACACAAGTCTTGACCAGAGGCGTTACCTCCAATGACCAATGGGCGAGTGGTCATTCGCTATTGGAGGAGGAAAAAGAGCCACGACGACACGGGATATTTCTTCACGATGCTTTATAAAAATATACTTGATTAACAAACTAAGTAACGAGTCTTCTTCTAATGCATAGCTTTTGTTGTATTTCTGTGTTTCGAATATTTCAGTTTTCCGAACTGAACAAAAACATGCTATATATATATATGTGTGTGTGTGTGTGTGTGTCAAGCAAATGATTTTTTTTTTTTTTTTTTTTGGTTTCTTTAAATCAGTCAATCAGTTTTTACTTCGGTGGCGAATTCTTTCATGGAGTAGAGGAGGTATTTCTTATTTGTAAGAAATTTGTGAAGTTTTTTATATGTTTTTAAAAGTTTTTTGATTGTAATGTTTTATTATTTATTTTTGCAATTTGTTAACTTTTTCTAAGGATTGGACAGTTAATTTCTTTCTGCAATCGTTTTTGTCAACTTTAATAAGTTTCAACATTTTATTCTGATGACATGCCATTGGTAAATATTTTATAGTAAGTTTTATTTCAGAACACTTACTTTTTTAAATTAAAATTAACTTTTGGTTAAATTAACATTACTCTTCCTTTAGATTTTAATTTATTTTGAAACATTTCAGATTAGTTAAGTGTAATTTGGTTTTTTGCAGTGAATCTGAAGATGTTTATTATGCTCACCTTCTTTTTTCTGTGGTTGATTTTCTGAATATTCTGTATTCCTATTTTTTTTTATTACGTAATTCAATAAAGTGTGATGGTTTGATCAATAATTACAGGTATAAACTCATATTATTCCATATTCCAAAATATTGAACAGTATTAATTAAATTATTTTTATTATATATATATATATATATATATATTAGATTGTTTAATTATTTAAGTAATTTTTTATATGATTTGCATAAATATTAATTTGTTTTTAATAATTTCCTTAAATATTTAGTTTATTCCAATAATATCTTAATATATTTTGAGTAATGCTTTTATATACACAATTCCCATTTCAACTTATGTCTATTTATTTATATCCCCTAAAACAGTGATTCTTAAATCTCAGCTCTTTACCATTTGGCTGGTAATTAACATTTAATGCACGCATAAAATAAGATACTCATGAATTATATGCAAGAAGCGTCAATCATTTAAATAGATTTCTATAATTCTGTGACTTTATAATTATGTTATTTTGATTTTAATATTTGAATTCTGTTAGATTTTTTTCTTCACGATATTTTCACTCTTTATGTCACAGAATTCATTATTCATCAAAGGATTCTTAATTTAAAAGCTAGCGATTGTTACAGATAATACAATTATATTTTTGTTAAGATCACGTTGATTTTTTTTTAAACACCGTTCATTTTCAAAGCTTTTTGAATGATCAGTCAGAAACTAGACTTGACTTGTTTGGTGTGAATCTTTGTAAACATGATTGCCCGGAACAAAGAGGTTGAATGATTTCTAAATATGTGCTGTTAAATATTAAATCCCAATACTTAAAAACATGTCATCCCATTTAGAAATAAATTAAATATTCCATACATGCATCTGAGCGCTGAAATAAGAAAGAGAATTTGCACTTATCTTAGCTATTTTGCAAAATAAGTTAAACTCTTTTTTTACTGCTATTGTAATTTTTGTTTGTTTTCCTGTGGTGTTTTATTTATTTATAATTATTTTTTAAAACTTTATTGAAGTTTCAGCCTTTCCCATTTCAAAACCTTTGTCACTTGAAACTCGCGTTTCCATCATAATTCATTAACAAAAAAAAAAAAGTAAAAACGAATCTCATATTCAGTGATCAATCGATTTTTTTTTTTTTTTTTATTATTATTATTATTATTATTATTAAGGTTTTTTTTATTGGCACATAGTAATAAAAGAATTTTGGAAATAGTGCAGCAATTAAACAATTTTGTAAATGGTCAAACAATTTATCATTGTTCCAGTTAAAAATGTTTGCAATGTCTTAAATTGAAAATTATTCCTTTCATCTTTCATAGACTTTCTTTTCAAAATAAAATGTTCTGTTACTAAGAAATATAGAAAAGAAGATGGTATTCTTTTTTCAAAATTAATGAAATAAATTATTATATTATAAACTGCATTTCAAATATATAGCTTAGGCAATAAGTTTAGGTTTAGATAATAGATTTAACATAAAAAAAAATGGGTGCTTACCTCTCTCTTTCCTTTTGAGTGAATAATTTTTTGCATTTCTCATCAGGAGGAAAATGTTCCAAAATCAAGTTTCGGCTTCACTATAATGAATATTACCCTTCAACAAATCCTTGGGACATTCATATAATGTTATTTGATTTGAGAACATCTTTCCAAAAATAAGCCGTGACTTATGTAAATTAGTATAGAAATATTGAAGTTTAGTGATTGAGACATGTTATAACATTTACAAAAAGTGAAGAGTTTAATAAGAGGGCTATCGGCAAGAGTAAGAGCATAAGAGATTATATAATCAAAAATATATTAAAACTTACTCTGATAAGAAGAATGGTTAACTGATTCCACTTTAGCTTGGAATAATCACGTGTGAGCCGACGTGTAGCAGGGTCCTTCATTGAATTTATGTGCAGACACACATCCGGTTAAGGATTGTCATTAATCATTAGGTTCGGATGAGCGTAAGAATCTGATCCATAGATGTAGTAATTTGGATTTTGAGTGTTGTAAAATCGAAATAGAAGCAGTTTCTCCCCCCTCCCCCATGCCTTTTAATGAGATACTGAACAAACAGTGAAGGAGCAATCAGTGCACAGAAATACAACCGGTGCTTTACATCGGTATTACAGCCATCTTCATGTTTATGAATGTGTTCAAAATGTGTTGTCAGCCATCTGACACTCAAGAATGACTGCCAGTCCAAGGAATGTATTTCATTCTTCTTCTCAAATAAAGCATTCGGGGGAGGTCTCAAATCTCGAAGGAATGTCTTTCCCTTCGAAAATGCAATACTTCTTCCGCGACCCCACCTTCCCGGTCATTGACATTCCCCTCTTGAATTCACACCTCTCGTGAGAAACTATATTTAGGAAGAGAGAGAAGAAAAGGACTCCTTAAGGGGTCAGGGCTATCCCACGTACAACCTGCTCCGGGGAGATTTTATCTGCATATTTCAGGAGGGATCTCGCTTTATGAGGCGGCATTAGGAATTTTCTCGCTTTCCTTTCTCATAAGCTTCTCATTTGTCTTGATTGATTTTTGTTTTGTTAATTTTCTTTAATTCAGATAAACCCTCTTGTTCAATGCGATCTCAGAAAGTGGAAGGAGTGAAAGACCCCGAGGAATATTCTTTTTGTGATAAGTGACATGTACATAAAAGAGTTCACTGTATGATTTCTTTTCCTTTTAATGTTCTAATTAACTCTAAAACAATTTGTTTCGAATGCTTGCATAAATTTTTTCATCCATTAATGTGAAAAGAAATATTTAACAATTTATTTTAAGAATATTTTTGGAATTTCTCTGAATGACTGGACATTTTTTCTCCTTATGTTGGATAAAACTCATTGTTTTACTTCGAATGATCGAAAATCAAATATCTCTAATTCTTGCTTTTCGTTCTTTACTTCTTTGATTTACTATTATTATTATTTTAGATTTTAAATAATCGTTAATGTGTTTCCTAAAAGTTTTTGCATTTATTTAATTTAAATCACGAAATACAAATGAATTGTTTTTATTTATTTGTAGGTATGGAGAAAGACTTCTCGGCCGCTTTGAAGAAATCTACTTGGAAGCAATTGCAGTTCTGCTGAATGGAACGCAGGGAAAATTTCAGTAAAACCGAATTCTGAAATTAAATAGCTAATTACAGAACATCATATTTCAGAGTGCAGTCTTGCTTTTCATTTTGAACATCATGCCCGTGTATATATTGTTTAGTAATACAAATTTATGTTAGAAAATAAACACGTCTTTGTAAAATACTATTACTTTGCATTTGGAACAGTGTCTCTTAATTTTATTTAAAATGGTGTTTTGTGTTCATTTTTCTTAGTTTTCTCATCCAATAGAGACACAAAATATAACTCAGTAAATTAAATGAAAATTGCTTTAGAGAAAATTTTCGATATTGTTAGAATCAGAAGAGTAAAGATAATTTTATTTTCTGGATTGATTTGGAAATATATATATATATATATATATATATATATATATATATATATATATAAGCATAACGTGTTAGGGTTAGAGATAGGAATTTCTGTTCTTTTTGATAAACTATTTTTGTTCACAGTAATATCTGAGAACTCTTTAGTTGAAAAACTGTCTTGAATTTTTTGTAGGTATTTTTCACATAATCAGTAATCTTCAGTTGCACGAAATGTCGGAGTAATTAATTCTAAAATTTTTGCATTCGCTTCTTTCGCTTACCGTTTCGCTTCAGCTTTAAATGTATAGCTTAATCACGCTTAATTTTTTTTAAGACATTGCAGCCAAAGCTAAATTATTTTTTCTGGTTTTATTACTGTTCATTATTTCAAATTTTTAAAATTTGTTATAAAAGTCAAAATTAATATGTCGTAATTTCAGTGATTATTTTAACAATTTAGAGTTTTAATAAAGTCAACCTTAATTATTACTCTAAAATGTGATATCAAGGGTTGAATTTACACCGTAAATTCAAATAATGGGACGAGAGAATGCAATAAAAGTTTATTAAAGAAATCCTATAAAAAAGTTTTTACATAAATTAATTGATTCACATAGCAATTTAGTTACCTGTCAGCTGCTAATATTGAGGCACATTTCTGCTATAACAATTAAGATAATCATGAAAGGCCTTATTATTGGTTTATATTACACATGATCCTTGAAATAATATTAAAACTACAAATTTAGCGATCGCATTGGCGCGTTAAGAATAGTCGTTAACTTCGAATTCAAGATTATCTTTGAAATAGTAGATAAAAAAAAACATCTATCTTGCAAAGACTTCACAGTTAATAAGAATTGAATAATAAGTGATTAATTAAAGAACCAGTGTCTCTAAATATAAAATTGTAAACACGAGGGGGGGGGGTTCAGAATTACCTTATTCCGCTACAGATGGGAATGCTATTTTAAGTTGGTATTACCATATATATTAAATGACACCAAATTAACTGCGACGCTGATTAAAAGGTTAGTTTTGATTGCTGCCATATCGAAATGCCGTCGTTCATTTGTGTCGATTGATTGTTTATTAGCGTTCACACATAGAAGCAACACAGGTCTTATTGACAATGGATCTTGTCTGTTGGTTAAGTGATGAGGACGTCACCTGAATTGGTACCTCACTCTCCTAATTTCCACATCATCTCAGGATGAGGACATTTAGTGTGCATCAGTCCCGCTGCACGATAGATCTTTCATGGTCTTTTCTTTCCGTTGAATCTTGGGAAACAGTGCCAGTCATGAACCTGCGATCTTGATCGCTATTTTGTGACGAGTTGTCACTTTCAATGAATCCTGGATTCACTCCTACACACCAGAAACCAATCTACAATAAAAGCAATGAGTTACTTCCGATCCACAGAAGGCCGTATGATACACTGTGTACAGATTTGAATACTTCTAAATTTAAAGGACAAATTACGGGTAGAATCACATAATCAGACATGAGTATCGGTTCAGTCCTCGCTGATACCCAATTTTACCAACAGCTTCAACAAGTGAAAATTCATTGAAAGGGAGTGTTACATACACCTGCCTTTCCAAATGAAGCTACGTCAATACATTTCTCAGGACGTTTGCTTTTCTCTATGAGAAATTCTTCCAGTCAAAAAGGAACAACTGATGAAGCGCAAGAACGATGTCTTCTTAAAAATATCCGAGTTAATTGTTTAAAAGACTTCGCCGTAAAGATTAAAAGCATACATGCTTGACTTTGAAAATTTTTAACAGTAATTTTTCTTCAATTGATAAAAGAAGAAATACAAACTTTTGTAAAAAAAATTTTAAGACTGGGAGCGAGAGAGTGAAAGGAGTAATTTCCAACTTTTTAAAAACTGATTTTTGATGGTGGTTCATTAAAAAAAAAAAAAAAAAAAAAAAAAATAGAGGTTAGAGATTTCGCACATTAAATAAACTTTTCGTAAATATGGATCAAACTTAAATAAAATTTTTACAAAATTTAATGAGGTAGAGAACACAATTAAAATGTAATCCAAATAATAAAGGGAATAAATAAAATTCTCAAATGATTTTTTCTTTAAAAATTTCTGAAAAGTATTTCAATTGAATATTTTAATCTAAAAAAATGAGAGATAATTATTTGTAATGCAATAATGCAGTGCAAATATTTTCATTAAAAAATTCTGACAACATTGTCCGAAGAGAAATTATTAAAATTAACAACAATTAAACAATTAAATTATATTAAACCATTAAAATGGAGATGCAGAAATCAAAATATTTTTAGTTAATAACACAAGGAAATGATATTTTCTTTCGAAAATTACATTTTCAGTCAACAATAACCAATAAAAATAATATAATCGGATCCCATTAACTCATGGTTGTTGAAATCTACGATTCCAAGCAGCGAGTTGCAGTATTAAAATTACTTCAACAATCGTATAAATTACAAATTCCAACATTCCATGCAAATTTTCAGCGTTACTTGTACACTCGCTCAACATTGCTTCTAATTATTAAAGAAACCACTAATGCAAGGGGAAAAAATCGTTATGACTCTTAAAATTTGATCAATAAAAGTAATTGAACTTAATTTCAATCACTCAAATTATTCTCCCTGACTGCGAGATCTTAAAAATAATAAAATAACCTCTTGGGAAAAAAAAAAAAAAAAAAAAAAAAAAACCTCAGAAATTATAGAAATTATAATTATTATTTAATAATTATAATATGAAATCTCAGAAATTATAATTTGTGTATGTGTGTGACGCATCGCTTTTTTCAATAAAATAAAGGCAACATTATTCCTTTAATATATATATATATATATATATAGGGTTAGTTTTTACAAACCACTTCTATCTAGAAAGCGAATGTTCATTTCATTTTTACGGACGGCAAGTCTATCCCACCCAAAAGAACTGCCGCGCTAAATACTCTAACTCATTGCCAACTGTAGCCAGACATTACATGTCACCGCCAAGATTATGATACAAGGTTAAACATACATCTAAAACAAAAATTTAGCTATCGTGGGGGTAGTTCACCTATAAGTTACATTCCTACATATGAAAATTACACATATACTCAACAATATACCAACAGGAAAATAAATATAAATAGTTGAATACCTTAATAATGCATTTAAAACATATCAATAACCACTATGTTTAAATAAGATAATATTTACCAACAAGAATATTTCCAAAAAGTATCAATGATATGCAATTTACATGTAAAAAACACAAAAAGAAATTCATCAAGACAATTTTTTAGCAAAGCAAAACAAATTATTTAGCATGTGGTATCTAATAAAAAACAACAACAAAAAAAGTTTTCTCTTTGTTTTCAAATTCTGAGAATGCATTATCGACCAAAAAATATTTTTTCTCATCCAAATTTCTTTATAATTTAGACATAAAAGAAACAAAATTCCCCTACAATATGTTCTAGTTTTCTACTACGAATATTAAATTAAATATTCCCTACCGACAAAACCTTGTCAAATACACAACTCTCTCAGTTGAATTTGTCACATACTAATTAATAAATTAATTAAATAATTATTAATGCTAAGTATTAAATTGGCCTATTACATGACAAAACAAATATTACTAAATTACTTATAAACGTCTTACTTATCACTCATTTCAAAATATTACATTATTCAATCAATATTTCTTAGAAAAAAATGTTCGAACAATAACCCTTAAAATGATCATCTTTATTCATGTAATGCATGGAAAAAACAATCTGTAATCCTTAAATCAATCAATCAAAAAACTGATAAATAAAAAAAATTAAAGGGCGTATACACATTAAAACCTTCATAATGAATCACAAAAAATATCAAAAGGATACATTATAACGAAGGCAGAGTTTGTTAAGGCTCTCGCAGGGGCACGGTGATAATACTATGGAGTTTTCTATTTCTGCTATCAAATCCAAATTATTTATTTTAATTGCATGGAAGAAAGTGCATATTAAAAAGCTTTAAAAAGAAAGGTTTCTCTGGTAGGTATTTTTAATTCCGTATTAAAGATCTGAAAACTCACATCCAGCACACTAAATTAATCATAAATCTACTTTAAATAAAAAAAAACCGGAGGGAAAAAGTAATTCCAGAGAAACCTTTCTTTTTTAACGCCTTTTCAAAAGCATTTTTTTTAAAAAAAACATTTAATTTCGGTGCTTGTAATTTGAGTAATCAGCAAAATAAGCTAATGAAGAGGAGAAAGCAAATTTAGAACGGAAGAATACATGCTGTCTTCCCTGATTTACGAGGGTCGTTCAATAAGTGCTTAGAGAATCCAAGAGATGGCCCTCGTAGCATCGAAAATGGTTTACTTTTAGTAAGCATCATGAATCACGAGACAGCTGTCTGAGTCTCTGTCATTTCCATCTTATGGTTCCAGTTTTATTGTGTATTGAAGCAAGAAATGTGTTTTACATAGAAAAATGGAAACAAGAGAGTTTCAAGCGGTGAATTAAACACATATTTAAAAGACTTAACACCGATAGAGATCACAGAAGAGTTGGATGAACTTCATGACACATCTTCTCCTGTATTATCATCTGTTTATATTTGGGTTAGTTGGGTTCATAAGTTTAAACGTGACCGCACATCGACAAAAAAAAAAGAACGTCGTTAGGGACATTCAGTGAAAGTGACTACTCCCGGAAAGATTGACTAAACTCACGATATGGATTTAAAAAAAAAAAAAAACAGAGTTAAATTTATTTCCTTTTCATGTAAATTTTTTTGGGGGGTAGAAAAGAAATGTAGAAATTTTAGCATGATATTCAAATGTTAACAATATAAGTAATTTCTTAATAAACTTACTGTTGATCAGTATAATTATTTCTTAATATACCGCAATAAAATCTGCACAACCCTCAGAAATGAAATCCCTCTTTTAAATTGAAACAGCTAAATATACTTTAGATAAGCTAGGGGTTGCAAACTATTTTATTACAAACAAACAAACCCCGCTTTTTGGTACGTAGATAACAGATATTTCACACATGTGGCTTCGATGTAAAAACTTAGTTTAGACATTTAGCTGGGTAGTTGCGTTATCTAAAGATATGATTCCTAGATACCAATTTACACTATTTTTATTACAATTAATTTTAAATACTATGGTAGATATTAACAAGGTAAAATGCTTGTCGCAAATGCAATTCAAATGTAACATTTTGGGTGCATGTCGCACGCTAAAAAAGTATAGCAATGTCCTCGGACACGACATTCTAGTCGAACATTCAATTGTGCTCTGATTGTCTTTTCATTACGGAAATTTTGGGTATAATGGAATTGACAACCATTCATCCAAAACCACGGCACATAATCTTTTGTTTCAGTTGGATAGTGGAAAGTGATAAACTAGTTATTGGTCCTAAGCAATACAACCGGCTCAGGAAGTGACACATGATGTGGGGGTGTTCTTGGATTCCAGGAGAATCGGACTTCAGGAAAAAGTCGAAGTTTATGACAAACAGAAATGTTGTTTGCCATTTCTCATGAGTCCCGATGTCCTTAATGAGGACAATGTCTGGATGTAAAGGTGACCACCAATGAATTTGCTAAATATAGTCGCAGCATACTCCCCCTAAAGTATTATCGTGATGATACGAAATAATTAAACCGGAACGAGTTTGACGAAGGTTTGTCTTTGCTGGCATATCGAATGATAATTTTGTTGCAATAGGAGTGATGTCTGAGTCAGTATTGGGCATAAATGCAGGTTTCACTCTATCGATGGAAATAGTGGGAGGCTTTCCATTAAAGCTGCTTGAAAAGTTTATCACTACGTTTTAACACCAATAATGGTCCGTCATAGGGTACATTTAGTGGGCGACGAACTGAGTCTTACCTCACAAATACATGTGTACATGTTTTTAAGTCTTTGTGCAGAAATACTGCTTGTTTTGCATGTGATCAAGTTGTTTTTGAATTAAGTTGCTGCATGTGATGACGAAGTTGTTCAACGAGCTGGGCTGGATCGCTGTCTGCTTGAGTGGCGTCGAAAAATTCTCCTGGTAATCTGAGAGTTTTTCCGTACACCAATCTGGAGTCTGACAATAACCCTAAAGAAGCATGATTTGAATTGGCATCCTTGATCTTTGGTAATAGTAGAAGGTACACCAAAACGAGCAATTTAATTTGAATAAAATGTGTCAGCTATTGTTGTAGCTAGAATGTCGGGAAGAGATGTAACTTCTGTCCATCTTGTGATGCGGTCGATGGCGGTCATGTAGTAAGTAAATCCCTTTGAAGATAGAAGCGGCCCAATAATATCCAAATGAACTTGATCAAAACGTGTCGACATGTCTGAATTATTGGAGTGGGACTGAAATATGTCGATGCCAGTTAGAACGATGGCTTGGGATACATTGCTTAGCCCAATTTATGCAATCTTTGTTTATTCTAGGCCACACGTAGAGGTTACGAATTAATTTCGAAGTAGTTCTAATTGCAGGGTGAGCTAAATTGTGGGTGCTATCGAAACAAATTTTGTTATATTTTTAGGTATGTAGGGACGTGATGTATTAGTTGATAAATCACAGTATAGTTTCATATCAGAATTCGGAAGCTTAACTTTTTTCAAAGTTAAAGAATTTTCAGAATTTGATAAATTTGTTGATTCGCTATAATTTGCTTGTTGTAAGACAATTTCATGATAATCAACTGGACGGAAAAGTTGGATTTCATTAATGTGTGATAAAGTATCAGCGACTATATTCTCAGTACCTTTAATGTATTGGATATCTGTTGTGACCTTGAGAGCCGGTGGCTGTTTCGAACCCTGGACCAGTGGGTTCGAAGAAAGTTAACCAGTCGCTTTTTGCTGCGCTCATACCAACCAGGCTGAAAAAGATGTCTCATTCTGGCTAAGAATGGCATTTAATTTCTGGTGTTGTTGTTGAAGAGAGACGCTGCAGACTCTTCAATTTAGAAAAAGGTAGAAAAGAAATGTTGCACAAATTCTAAATTTATATTCAAATACTAAAAGTACAAATAATTTTTTCGATAAGCTTACGGATGATTAAATGTAGTTATTTCATAATATTTAAGGTTATTTTTTTATACAAAGTAATTCAATCTAAATTTATTCAAAACATAATAATTCAGTTAATTCATTTAGCCAAACTAAATGTTGTTAAGAAAAGAATGTATACATGAAAAAAAAAACAACACTGAATATTTCATAATAAACAAAGTAACTGGTCTTGAAAATGTAAGAAAAAAAGTAAGTTTTCGAAAAGCTAAATGGAAGAAAAAGCATTAATAAAAATTGAATAAGTAACCATTAAAGAAAAAAAAATTAATTAAAAAATGCTGTAAAATAATTTTAAAAATTCACCTACTAAATATTTCTTGAATTTCACATTTAAAATATATTAAATTCATTTTCCTATTCATATAAGACATTCATATCCATAAATTAAGGATAATTCAGAATCACAAGGATATCGAACTCTAAAGTAATAGTTTCATCTGTAGAATTATAGCACAAATCTTCAAAAATAATATGCAAATTACAGGAAGCCCTCAGATGACGCCAATAGTGCGTCACAATGACGAAAGTGCAAAGATGTTTATAAGGAATGGTAGCAAAGAAGTAAAATTGTTTTCAAGAGTTCTGTTAGCCACTCAGTACCCCAACCGAATAGTTATAACCCAGAGGACGCATGTGGAGGATTTTTTATGTGGTAGAATTATCGACCACCTGGAATGCGGGCGTACTTAGATGGAAGTACCCGAGGGGCTTAGAATCGCCCAAAATGTCATCTCCATGCTTTGGCAACGATTTTAAAAGGATGGAAATGTCAGTAGATGTTTCAATAAAGATCCCCCCCCCCGAATTATAACGCCGAATGATAATAGGTACTTGGTAGTAATAGCAAAAAGAAGTAAACGGAGCACAGCATCAGACATTTCTCGTCAGCGATCTTCAGCCATGGGTACAATAGTTTCTAGGTAAACCGTGTTCAGACGTTTGGGACATATTGGTCCATATCAGTGGTTCCCAAAGTAGCCCATACGGACCCCAAGGGGTCACCAATATCTTTCAGGGAGTCCGTGGAAAATTAAAATTGATTTGGAAGTCCCTGAATAACATCAAGGGGTCCGCGCAAGGTTCAATATCAAATAATGAATTGTGATCCTTTTTTATTAATATGGAAATTTAAATAAAAAAAACCAATAAATAAAACAGTAGCGATTTTTACGGCCTACGTAAAATATAAATATAGGTATGTTACTTAAGTACTAAGCGCTGTGTAATACATTTTGTTAATTAACAATGACAAAATTTATTTCCACCGATTTGTCACTTGTTGTAACAATGAAGTGTATAAATTGTTTTAATGTTATTACTAAAACTCAGTTATTGTTCGATTTACTTCAATAAATTTAAGCTTTAAATTTCCATCAACACGCTAACAACAAAATAATAACGAAATAACAACAACAAAAACTGAGATAATCCCTCAAAAACGATAGTAAAAAAAAATCCTGACACACTCTTATGATTTAATAGTTCGACCTAACGCCAGCTACTCGACAAGCATGGTATGGTGCGAGACAGATGGCCTAAAACAGGTTTTTACAGGAACCCAATAACGCCAGCCACTATATGCACCAATTTGTAAACAATATAAACATAAACTATAAAAGAGTCGTACATCTAATCAATAATTTAATTCAATGTTTTGCTGATACGAAGTGTATAAACAAAGTTTCCTAGTCTTAGAGAAAAAGAAGTTTTGTATATTGTTAGTTGGAAGTTTTGGTATGGGTGCATTTTTTGCATTGTTACGCAGTGTGACATCATGGCTCGCATATATATATATATATTTGTTACTTTAAACTTGAAAATGTTGTACTCTACTTGTTTGACGTCACTTTTCCTGCAACAGCGGAAATTGATACGCTGCCCGCCCACACAGTTTCGGGAGACGAGACGTTGTCCTTGGCGAGAGCAGAGCTCTGTAGTTGAATGCTGGTGTACTTTTAAGAGTGATATGAAGTCGTTAATAAATGATTTTGGATTTAAAAATTGATGCCTCGAAATATATTTACCACTACGCCACTGCAGATAGAATACTTTTGTTACTTAAGTATATTTGATCTCTTTTGAAGAAAATTTATAAATCACATTTTTCAATATATTACAAACGTTAAGGGATTAGTTATAGTACTAACAATACATTAATCTTTTAACGTTAGTTTTGATAGAGTTGCATTTTTTGTATTGTTACGCAGAGAGTGTACTTTTGTTACGTAAGTGTATTTGAATAAAATGTATCTCTTTGGAAAAAATTATATGTCGCATTTTTCAAAATAGTAATCGCTTAACGTTAGTTAAGGAATTTTTTTTTATTACAGATGTTTTTTGAAAGAAGTAAATTATTGAGAATTATATTTTATTCAAAAATTACATCAAAATTTATCCTTATGTCAAATAATTAATTCAAAAGGGCTTTACTGTAGCCTTTCATTGAAAAAGTTATTAATAATTAGCAGTGGCTTGCTGCAAATATTAAAACATTTGATATACAAATTTTCTTATATCCTTTTTTACCCTTTATAACAAATAACAATATGAGTGAGCTGAAGAAAAAAATGCGACAATACTGTGTTTTGAAACAGTGCAAGAAAAATGTTTGAAAATACCCTCACTGCAACAACTCATAGGGATAACATCTAAGCGAGATGACGATGGATTGCGGGCTTCTTATAACATTTCTTTATTGATTACAAAGTCCGGAAAACCGTACACTATTGTTGGTGATGAACTTATTTTACCCGCTGTAAGTGAAGTAACACGCACCCTGTTGCACAAACCAGCTTTCGACATTATAAAAAAAATTCCATTGAGTAACAATACAGTACAAAGAAGGATTGACTAAATAGCTTAGTGTGTAGAAAATTCTTTATGTGAGTACTTAAAAACATCTAAATTTTCTATACAGCTTGACGAGTCCACTTTACCAGGAAATGAAGCTTTACTTTTAGCTCATGTAAAATTTGTAAACGAAGAAACATTTTGCCAAAAATTGTTATTTGCAAAATGTTTGGAAACCGATACGAAAGGTGAAATGTTACTCCCTGAATTAAAAAGATTTTTCGATGTGTAAAGGCTATATCTTTGACTAATATCATTTCTGTTGCTACTGACGGTGCTCCGGTAATGGTAGGAAAATACCGAGGCTTTCTGGCATACTTTAAACTAGCTGTACCGAATGTATTTTTAGTACATTGTGTCATTCATCAGCATCATTTCGTCGCAAAAAATCTTAGTGAACGTTTGTATGGATCACTAGATGACGTCATTAGAGCAGTTAATAAAATCGATAGGAATGCCTTCAATGAGAAATTATTTGCTCAACTTTGTTTGAAAAACAATGCAGACTATAATCGTTTACTACTTCCCACAGAAATACGTTGGTTATTTAAAAGTGCATGCTTAAATCGATTTTATGCGCTCTTTGATTTAGTGTTGGAATTCCTGGAAAGCAAAATCAATGATTTGCGAAACAATTTAATAAAAAAAAAAAAAATGTCATAGCCAAAATGATTGACTTCTTTACCAAATTTAACGAAACTAGTTTGAAACTACAAGGTGACTAATTAAATTTAATTAGAACTAAAAGTATAATAACCTGAGTTTGTAGCAAAACCTTTTTTCGGTACAAACAAAACTTGGGAAGAAGAGAATGTTCTCAGTTTCCAAATCTTTTGAAATTGCAAAATAGAGATTTAGATTTTCTTGCTTACTGTCAACACCTAACGGCTCTTCATGCAGACCTGAAGCAAAGATTTGAAGACATTCTTCCCTTGGATATTCCCGACTGGGTGTTGAACCCTTTTGCCCGTGGACAAACTCAGATTCCAAATACAGGTAAATCCATACCAATACAGAAGCTATTTATAAAAATATCCACAAATGATTAACTTAAACCAATGTTCGAACTTGATGAAATGAACCAATGTTGGATACTACCAATGAACCAATGTTTGGATATTACAAATTCTGGTAACAAAAACAGATCAAATTTTATACCCTGCATTATGGGTTATTGTGCAGAAGTTGTTGACTGCTTTCCCGTTTTTCTACTTAGTAGAACGTAGATTCAGTGACGTTATGAACCTCATCACAAAAAAAAAAAAAAAAAAAAAAAAAAAAAAAAAAAAAAAAAAAAAAAAGAAAAAGAAAAGAAACCGACTTGTGAAATTAGTGCTCGTTTCATCAAGTTCGAACATTGGTTTAAGTTAATCATTTGTGGATATTTTAATAAATAGCTTCTGTATTGGTATGGATTTACCTGTATTTGGAATCTGAGTTTGTCCACGGGCAAAAGGGTTCAACACCCAGTCGGGAATATCCAAGGGAAGAATGTCTTCAAATCTTTGCTTCAGGTCTGCATGAAGAGCCGTTAGGTGTTGACAGTAAGCAAGAAAATCTAAATCTCTATTTTGCAATTTCAAAAGATTTGGAAACTGAGAACATTCTCTTCTTCCCAAGTTTTGTTTGTACCGAAAAAAGGTTTTGCTACAAACTCAGGTTATTATACTTTTAGTTCTAATTAAATTTAATTAGTCACCTTGTAGTTTCAAACTAGTTTCGTTAAATTTGGTAAAGAAGTCAATCATTTTGGCTATGACATTTTTTTTCTTTTTTTATTAAATTGTTTCGCAAATCATTGATTTTGCTTTCCAGGAATTCCAACACTAAATCAAAGAGCGCATAAAATCGATTTAAGCATGCACTTTTAAATAACCAACGTATTTCTGTGGGAAGTAGTAAACGATTATAGTCTGCATTGTTTTTCAAACAAAGTTGAGCAAATAATTTCTCATTGAAGGCATTCCTATCGATTTTATTAACTGCTCTAATGACGTCATCTAGTGATCCATACAAACGTTCACTAAGATTTTTTGCGACGAAATGATGCTGATGAATGACACAATGTACTAAAAATACATTCGGTACAGCTAGTTTAAAGTATGCCAGAAAGCCTCGGTATTTTCCTACCATTACCGGAGCACCGTCAGTAGCAACAGAAATGATATTAGTCAAAGATATAGCCTTTACACATCGAAAAATCTTTTTAATTCAGGGAGTAACATTTCACCTTTCGTATCGGTTTCCAAACATTTTGCAAATAACAATTTTTGGCAAAATGTTTCTTCGTTTACAAATTTTACATGAGCTAAAAGTAAAGCTTCATTTCCTGGTAAAGTGGACTCGTCAAGCTGTATAGAAAATTTAGATGTTTTTAAGTACTCACATAAAGAATTTTCTACACACTAAGCTATTTAGTCAATCCTTCTTTGTACTGTATTGTTACTCAATGGAATTTTTTTTATAATGTCGAAAGCTGGTTTGTGCAACAGGGTGCGTGTTACTTCACTTACAGCGGGTAAAATAAGTTCATCACCAACAATAGTGTACGGTTTTCCGGACTTTGTAATCAATAAAGAAATGTTATAAGAAGCCCGCAATCCATCGTCATCTCGCTTAGATGTTATCCCTATGAGTTGTTGCAGTGAGGGTATTTTCAAACATTTTTCTTGCACTGTTTCAAAACACAGTATTGTCGCATTTTTTTCTTCAGCTCACTCATATTGTTATTTGTTATAAAGGGTAAAAAAGGATATAAGAAAATTTGTATATCAAATGTTTTAATATTTGCAGCAAGCCACTGCTAATTATTAATAACTTTTTCAATGAAAGGCTACAGTAAAGCCCTTTTGAATTAATTATTTGACATAAGGATAAATTTTGATGTAATTTTTGAATAAAATATAATTCTCAATAATTTACTTCTTTCAAAAAACATCTGTAATAAAAAAAATTCCTTAACTAACGTTAAGCGATTACTATTTTGAAAAATGCGATATATAATTTTTTCCAAAGAGATACATTTTATTCAAATACACTTACGTAACAAAAGTACACTCTCTGCGTAACAATACAAAAAATGCAACTCTATCAAAACTAACGTTAAAAGATTAATGTATTGTTAGTACTATAACTAATCCCTTAACGTTTGTAAATATATTGAAAAATGTGATTTATAAATTTTCTTCAAAAGAGATCAAATATACTTAAGTAACAAAAGTATTCTATCTGCAGTGGCGTAGTGGTAAATATATTTCGAGGCATCAATTTTTAAATCCAAAATCATTTATTAACGACTTCATATCACTCTTAAAAGTACACCAGCATTCAACTACAGAGCTCTGCTCTCGCCAAGGACAACGTCTCGTCTCCCGAAACTGTCTGGGTGGGCAGCGTATCAATTTCCGCTGTTGCAGGAAAAGTGACGTCAAACAAGTAGAGTACAACATTTTCAAGTTTAAAGTAACAAATATATATATATATGCGAGCCATGATGTCACACTGCGTAACAATGCAAAAAATGCACCCATACCAAAACTTCCAACTAACAATATACAAAACTTCTTTTTCTCTAAGACTAGGAAACTTTGTTTATACACTTCGTATCAGCAAAACATTGAATTAAATTATTGATTAGATGTACGACTCTTTTATAGTTTATGTTTATATTGTTTACAAATTGGTGCATATAGTGGCTGGCGTTATTGGGTTCCTGTAAAAACCTGTTTTAGGCCATCTGTCTCGCACCATACCATGCTTGTCGAGTAGCTGGCGTTAGGTCGAACTATTAAATCATAAGAGTGTGTCAGGATTTTTTTTTACTATCGTTTTTGAGGGATTATCTCAGTTTTTGTTGTTGTTATTTCGTTATTATTTTGTTGTTAGCGTGTTGATGGAAATTGAAAGCTTAAATTTATTGAAGTAAATCGAACAATAACTGAGTTTTAGTAATAACATTAAAACAATTTATACACTTCATTGTTACAACAAGTGACAAATCGGTGGAAATAAATTTTGTCATTGTTAATTAACAAAATATATTACACAGCGCTTAGTACTTAAGTAACATACCTATATTTATATTTTACGCAGGCCGTAAAAATCGCTACTGTTTTATTTATTGGTTTTTTTTATTTAAATTTCCATATTAATAAAAAAGGATCACAATTCATTATTTGATATTGAACCTTGCGCGGACCTCTTGATGTTATTCAGGGACCTCCAAATCAATTTTAATTTTCCACGGACCCTCTGAATGATACTGGGGACCCCTGGGAGTCCGTAGGGACCAGTTTGGGAACCACTGCATTATATTATGCCAATCGTTTAGTTCACGATTTGGGGGCAATTGATGTTTCAGTCGAGCTGAGTGTTTTGAGTCCTAATTTCCCTAAGAGTTGCCATGCAGTGGGTTATATAGTTAAATTGGTCGAGGTTTAAAATTCTCAAGTTTGCGTGGTGTGGAGAGAAGAGAGCCGTGTTTGAAATAAAATAAAATAATAATACTAGCTCTCGTATTTCTTTTAAATGTGACGCTCAGAGATATTCATCACATATGATTTTCGTTTCAAAGTGAAAATGCTTAAGGGAATATTATTACAATAAGTCAACCAATATAAATACTTTATTAGCCATATGAATTGAAACACCAGGAAAGAAGGATATGACGAAAGTGAAATCACATAAAAGGATAAAGAGGTTGGGATAAGCAAATTATTAGTATTTCAGCGCATTTAGACGATTCAGGAGAGAGAAACGACTTCTGAAGCACTGCATGAAAACAAAGATGTGTAGTAGATTTCTAATTTGGAAAGCGCTTTGTAAGATTGGAGTTAGCTCAGAATATCGTGTTATGCTTCGAATACGAAGACATGCTTACTAGGAAGTGTCGGAATTCGATAGACAGAATTGAGCCTGTCGAGTGCGATCCTTGATATTGCCCGTCGCATTGATCGAAGTTCAACCACTGTCATGCGAATATGGAATCAATGGGTTGCTGAGAGTCATACTGAACGGCATGCTGGATTTCCCCGCCGTCCTATGACTAACGACCGAGAGGACAAACATTTTATGAGGTCAGCCCTGCAAAACCGTACAACATCATCACGGACCATTAGCCAGAAAATGGGCATGTATGCAGCATGCCCAGTATCCGCTCGTACTGTGCAACGACGTTTGCAGCACAGAGACGGCGATTCTGGTGCGCCGAACGACAAAGCTGGATATATAAATAGCATAATGTCGTCTTTTCAGAGGAGTCCCGTTTCTGCGTGCAATATTCTGATGGACGTATACGTGTCCGGAGGTTCCGAAGAGACCACTTGTCGCCTACTTGCATTCGATACCGGCACAGAGGCCCTGCATCGATATGATGGTTTGGGCAGCCATTGGGTACACGACACGCACATCTGTAGTTCGGATCGAAGGAAATTTGAACACCGATCGGTACATTTTTGACATCTTATGTTCAGTAATGCCCTATCTTTGAGGCCTGCCAAACGCCATCTTCTAACAAGATAATGCAAGAGCACATGTTCTGACCTTCCTTGATACACAGGGTATTTGATTGTTGCCCTGGCCTACAGATCTGTCACCAAATGGAAACATTTGGTCATGGGTTGCTGAGAGATTGGTCCGCCCTCCCTCTTCAGCTAATACGATTGATGAAGTGTGGCATAGTCTTGAAGCAGCATGGAATGAGTTGCCTGTTTCTGTCATCCAAGCCCAGTTTAACTCGATGCCTAACAAGGTAAGCCGTTTTAACTGCCAGGGGTGGCAGCTGTTTCTACTAATATTGCACCCCCGTAAACCCACAAACTGCTTGCAAAATTAGTCATTTTGTCTTCATACTATAGTGTTTATGAATATCTTTTTTGTATTTGCTTTCCTTTATGGTGTTGCAATTTTAATGGCCAGTAGTTACATTTTATTTCTTATTTAATCAGTATTTTCCATCCAAATCTTTTTAAAGCCCCCAGCGGATAGGAACTTCTCCTGTCGACCAACTAGAAAGTGCTCTCTCGGCTTATCCTACCCTGATCTCTCCCTCAAATTTGAAGGCCTTTTATTTCTCATCAGACTAGACAACCGAAACTTGTGCCCCACTCCTACAGTTATCTGCAATATTCAGATGTTCTTTAATTCATTCTTTAATTGCAATTTCTTATCTATAAACATTTTTAAAAACAAAGAAAACTGTTTGCTACTCCTTTGAAAGTATAAATCCTAATACTTATTCAACAAAGCACTGTTTAAATTAGTTTTTTTTTTTTAGCTACTGAAAATAAGAACTCTCTCATATACTCTTCTTAAATAACTTTAAACTCAAGCAATTCCTAACTGTTTAGTGCATTGCTCGTCTTAATTTTTAAGATTTCTCTGAATTTTTTCGCGATCTGCTTATTACTTCTAGGCAAGAGTAGATTCCGAAGTTCAGTCTCACCCAATATTTTTTCCCCCAGCCAGATCGGGGATAAAGGGCCGAAAGGGTTAAGAACACCGAAACAGTCTTCCACTCTACAATATATTAAAATACATCGTTTTCTCTAGTTTTGAATGTAAATAGAAGGGGAAGAATTGAGCGCTGATTGCAGATGGAAACACAACCACAATACTTCCTCCTTCTGGCTTGTTTGTATCAAGAAGGGGGTATTCATTACTCTTTGGAACCTTTTTAACTTAATATCTATCAAAACATTATAAAAAAAAAGAATAAAATTTAAAGCAAAATAGAAAATACTAAAAACATAAAAAGAAATTCGCATTTTAAAATCAAGGAAAAAGGCCATGGCCCCGGGCGGATAGCTGGTAACTCCTATCTGTTATCACACACACACGACATCAGATAACTCTCTTTGCACTGTTATCGGGACTAACAAATATACTCATGCAGAATTTCAAGGCAATCGCACTAGTGGAAGTGATTCAAAATATAGTAAGATCTGACCTAAACAAATATATTTCCATTCATGCGAAGTTAAATAAAAGCTTGTCAAATATTTTATTCAAACCAAGAAAATAAAGTTAACCTTTTGAATTTTGAAATGGATGAATGCGGAATTCTAATATTGGGGTGTATAACTTTCTCGGGTTGTAATACCCAGTTTTAATTATATTTTAAAGATCAGCCAAAACTTTGATATTACACTTGCCGAAGAGTTAAATAAAATATTGAGTATAGATTAAATTTTAAGAAAAATGAGTTTACAAGCAATGCTTGGTAACTATTAAAAATTATATCTTATAAATTTTTTTTTAATTGCATGTTTAAGAATTTTTATTTAGATAGATTTTAATAAATTTTAAATAATTGAGTGTTCATTAGAGAAAAACTTTAAGTTCGAGAAACAAATAAATTTGCTATTTAGTATTCATGAAAAAATATCTTTAGTTTCATGAATAATTTATTATTTTAGCTGAGGTTTTTTTAAAAAGGGGCTATTTCATTTTATTACAAGATTTTAAATTTTAAAGATTGCATTGGTAGAACTATCCTGCTTATACATTTAGTCTGGTGAGATTATTTAATCGGTGTGACTTTTTTCGTGTTAGCGAGCGGGTGTGTTCCTATTGGTTGCTGGGAATGGCTGTTATTTTGATGGGTATGTTTTCAGATTTTCGGTTAAATTTTTGTGCTGGTGGCTTTGAAATGAAATGAGATAATTTAATCAAGTAGAATTTCTCGATGTCTGTGTAGAAGTGGTTATTTCTGATGGGTGTATATTTTTCTATTGCTTGTAAAGTTCTATTGCTGGAGTTGTCAATATTTTGAAAGACTTTTCTTGATAGTTTTTTAATGAAGGTTTTGAGGGAGGGGTACTTTATTGATCTTCTGATATCTGTGTTTCTCATATACCAGTTTGCTTTAACTAATAAATGGATGGCTGTTGACCGAGATTTTTCAAGTAGATCAAGGGTTGTGTTCGCACAGTATGACCAGATTGGGCAGGCATAAATCAAGATAGGTCTCAGTGTATTCGAAATGGATGCCATCTGCTGTTGCCAAGCAATAAATGCAATTATTGCCTGTTTTGATTCTTGAATTATTGTCCTTGATAAATTCACAGATATGTCACATTTAATTTCTTCAACTTTTTTGTTATTTAAAAGAGCGGTACAGGATTGATATAGTTTATTTTATACAATTCATTGAATATATAGTAGCATTAAGGTAAATGTTTTTGTTCATTTTGAAACTTTCCAGAGGTTTTAGCATTTTTATCTTCATAGAATGTTATTTATTGTTTTAACAAATTAAATTGTAATTTAATTTTACGTGTGCTCGTTGCATTGGATGTATTTTTTTAAAATTTCTATGACGGTGGGCGGCAAAATTAAAGCTCACACCAGGAGGCAGAAATCCACGGTTTCAAACCAAAAATTTTCAAAATTCTTTTTTGAGCAGCAAACGTTAACTTTTTAAATCCCGATAATATGGATGAATTTTGGCCATCAAATGCTTCAAAACATTTAAATAAAATTCACCATTAACTGTTAGTCCAGTTAGAGCAAATGTTTTTGTGGATAACATTTTTTCTATTAGAGAATGTAATGAGCATTGATTTAGATGGAGCTTACATTGTATTTTTGGCGAGTAGCAAATTTTTTTGACTTCCGATTAGCACTTTGTTTTGGATTTCATTGAAAACACCATGTTCAACACCTGTAATAATTGATTTCAAGACATTTGGATCATTGCCTAAAATGATACCTCTGCAATGTGCACTTCCCATTGGTTAGTGATTTCCCAAATCTTAATTCAGAAATTTATGAATAATTTCCTTGTTGAAGCTCAAAGATTCTTCCATCAATTTTGATGATGCACAGTGTTTGTTAGCCAAGAAATTATGCACTTTTAGAGTAATCTCAGGAGTCCAAGCTGAACATAGTCTTCTGGTATGCTTATCGTCTTATCTCTTCCATCTAAAAAATGTTTGTGTCACATGAAAATAATTGACCTATTTAAACACAAATCGCTGGAGGCTCATCTCATCAATAAGTAAGTTTCAGGGGCTCTTTTATCAAACATTGCATTCAATTTGCTTACAGCTCTTTGTCCATCTTAATACTTCAACATAAATTTTTTATACCTCTCAAATGTATGGCTGTATCTTTTGAGTTAGTTTAACAAATGAACAGAACATCTAGCAAAGTTCCAGTGGATGCCATTGAAATTTATCATGCATGTGCGATAACACAGGTGAAGCAACTGTGGGCTCAGATCTAGAGTCAGTATTAAAAATTCTTAGACACACTATATACATAGAATTATAAAAACAATTTTCAATAAATTTCACTAAAATATTGTTAGTATTATTCATTTCTGTATTCCATTAAAAAAATCTATAAAGTATAGATGGATGTAAAAATATTAAGCAAAAGAAAATCACATACATCCAATGCCATTCCTCTATGCATCCTTGAAGCTCCTTTTTTTTTTGGGGGGGGGGGGCCAACAGTTTGTTATATTGCCTGCATACCTGACTTAATTCAATATTTCTATAGTTTTACATAATAATTATAAAACAGATGGGGGTAGGGAGAAAAAATTAATGTCATCAATAAAAAAAAAAAAAAAAAAAAAACCTCAATTTTTTAAATTCACTTCCCAGATGCAGTAAGCCTTTAAAGTTAAAAATTCAAACAATAAATAACTCTTTTTCATTCTTCAACAGCTTTATTTCAAAAATGTATAGAACATAGAAACATCTCGTATAACATAAAACATTTCTTATCAAAAGCTATACAAACACAGATAAAAAAATATTGCTCAACAATTATCTCTTAAATTGTTTTTTTTAAATAAAACTATATTTTTAAACAAAATAAAATTTTCATATATTATAAAACACATCATACCACAAGTCTTCATAAGCAGAGTAATGCAAATGTAATGATTCTGGCTTATTTAAAGGACACTTCATACCATCAATTGATTCGGTTTAGTGAATTAAAAGAAATGTTATTAAAAAAAAAGTTGTTCAAATGCTCAAAACTAATCAGTCAGTTAATTAAAAAACACATCTTGATTTCTACTTTTAAATGCTTTCTAATGACATATTTAAGAACTTATCATAAGTGAAGGGTAAAAAATCTATCCTCAAACATTTCACCGAAAAACCTAAAGGCATAGTTTTAAAGAAAAGGGAGGATTTATTCTAATTACAATACACTTATTAATTTAATACACAAACCATAATTTATGTACAATTCAATGAACAGTCATTTTTTAACGTAAGCTTCACCTATTTCTAACTCAAAGTACCTTTAAAAAGATTTTATTAAGGTAAGAATTTTAAAAATCATTTTCTAGTAGGAGCAAACAATTTAATACCTGCATAAAATTCTTGCTTATTTTTCTCCAAAGCAAGAATTTGCTAAGTAAAAAAAAAAAAAAATTTAGCGATATTTTATTTTCAAATGATAAAAGCAATCAACTTTAAAAATATACATGAGGAACTATACATCTTTGGTCAATAAATTTATCCTTATTTAGGGTTACCAATCAGAAAAGTGACAAAATAATGCTTCATTAAATTAATTTTTTCTACAATTCAAATTGTCTACAGAAAAAAATCCTGTGACAAATTACATCAATGTATAATAAACATATATTATTCAGTTTGTTCTTATTGATTCTCAATATGCTTTAAAAATTGCTGTGCATATTTAAAAAAAAAAAAAAAAATGAATTTATATGCATTGGGGTATGGACACAATTTTTTTTTTTTTTTGGGGGGGGGACAAGGACAATCATCACTCAGGTAGCTTATACATACAAATAAAAAACTTCTAATGTCACTATGCAAATGATAACTTCAAATCTAAATAAGCCAAAGTAATTAATAATTTATATCAGGAGACATTGGATATTTTGTATACAATGTAAATGCAAGTCAAAGTTTACAAAAAGATGGATAATTGGTAACCCTATTCTCACTATCACTCAGCCCAGGAGTACACGTCTAAGGCGACTGTGTGGTACATCTGAATCATCGTCTGAACTGGTGGTGTCTGAATGTGGAGATGAGGTGTCACTGCACCGTGGTGAGCATAGATACTGTAGGAGAGGAATGCGGTACTTGCCACAGAAATCTACAAATTTGATGTGCTCCACACGAACATCAAAGTACACACCTGCAATACACATAAAATTATCAATATGAAAGTGGCATTTGTTGGAGAAAATAAGAATAGTTGAAAATGATCTGAAAGATGGTTTTGCAACATATATAAATTTATTAATATGACTGGTAATAATAATGCTTATAGATATTGGTAAGACACTCAGAAAGAATAGGCAAAAAATGAACGATTTCTCTATTATGTCTTTGAAAATTGCATCTTATTTGAAGATTGTATCATGATTGTACATACCTTCAAAATGAACTGCTTAGCAATTTGCAAAGCAAATGAAAATTTTTGGTGCAAGCAGTCTAAAATATTGTTCATACAACATAAAACTCTGAATTTTAAATTGATTTTCTCAAAGGTTACAATTAATTACCAATACAATCTAAAATAAATTTAAAGTACCAGTACTTAAAAAACTAATCAACCAGCGTTAAAAAAAGAACACAGAAATTGATTGATAAAAAATTATAAACTAAATCATTCACACTAATTCAACATTCAATAATATATGCTTGCTTAAATAAAATTTTTTTATCAAAATTAACAGATCCATGCTTATAACAGAAAGGATACATTGCATAAAATCAAGAATAACTCCAACTAGTTAATTATTTTTTTATCTGCTTTTCAATAAAAATTATTATTAAAGCCATTATAATTTTTAAAATCCTTTGAATAACACAATTTTTAAGCTATCTGAAACCATTTATGCAAAATAAACAGCTGCTTCTTTTAAGGAAATAATATTAAAAAAATAAACATTCAAAAATACATTGATAGTGTACACAGATACCTTGTTTTCCTTTTAATAGAAGAAAATCCAGTATGACAGATAGGAAATAGAGTTAATGTTTGATCAATTAGATTTAAAGACATTTATTAAAGTGTGAATCATACACCCATCAAAAATTTAATTAATGAATCATTACACATTAAATCAAGCGAGTGAATGTAAGGGTTATTGGTGCAAAAGCCAGATGTGATTATGCTGCGCCAAACAAGATTTAATTGTCGTCTAGACGTGAAAAAATTGGGGGAAAAAAAAGGTAGACAAGGAGGGTCGAAAATAGAGACAGATCACTAGGGTAACCTGGGACACATAAAAACGAAATAAATTTGATAACTGTACATTCTAAAAGAATATATACAATCTTGTTTTATAATAAATTATTTTACATTTAACACCCAATCACAACTGCAGAGAAGGCTACTAGTAGCAGCTCTAATCACAACAAACCAAGTTCAAGTGGAGGGATGGCACTTGAGTTGATCTTTTCAAAGTTTCTATGCTTAACACTAACAACATAAGGAATTTGAAGTACAGTTGGATTTTATGTGCAGAAACCCCCTTCATGCCATGCAATGAATTTAAGAGGAAATGGGTTATGGACCAATATTTCCAGTAAATCAGACTACAGGTCACAGTGATCCATAAATTTACAATTCATTCAAAGAATTCAGATTATCACTCTCAATAGAGAAAAAAAAATATTTTGTACTAACCTTTACACTTAGGATTCACACACCTGCAGGCACTATTTAAGAAATCATGTAGGCTGGAAGGCAGGTCTCTTTGCTTGACTGGAATGCGGAAGAGTTTGATACTGCGAGCAGCCAGTTCTCGTAAGGAAGGGGGATCGTAGGTCATGTCCTGCACAAAGCGCACAACCAGAGGATTGTCCCGCAAACTTAACTACAAGGAAGAGGGAACAAAAATTACCACCAATACATGAGAAGAACATTCATTGAATTGAACTTTTTTCTTCATTATTATACAGTGATAAAAATAAAAAGATATAGATGTGATATTGTTTATCAAAGACAACCATTTCTGGTTTGGGTAGTTTTGACTGGCATGCATATACTTTTACAACAATCCTGCTAAGAATTCTCTCTTTGGCAATTTTTGCAAAACTTAACTTAGATTCTTCTTTTAGGTTCTCATTTTGCTGTGATTTCTTTCAAACAGTACAAGGATTGTTTAAAAGGTCATTATTTTTTGCAAATATCTGTATAAAAGTCATTTTTAAAGAAGTTTTTGAAAGTAGTTATTTTCTGAATTTTACCTTTAGCATTTTGAATGTTTGCTATATTTGTTCTGTGGAAAAAATTTCAATGACAAATGATAATTTTGAATTAGGGGTACACCCAATTTGAGAGAGAGATATATAAAAATAAGATAAGGTTCTTAAACAGATGTTTTGTAACTCCATATAAATAATTAGAAACATGAAATGAGTGCAAATAGAAATTTCAATGATATTTTGGCTCTTCACAATTCAAATGCAATCAAATTTCACAGCAAATCAGCGCCATTTTTAAAACAAATTTAGGAAATATTTATAATTCATATTAATAAAATTTCTAATAGGCCAAAAAATGTTTTAATGAATTTGAGAATGAAAATAAAATCCCGGAATTCTCCTTAAATCGCCAATATCCAAAGATTCAATAATGAGGGACAATTCCACAGCTGTTCCAAAAATGACAACACACTACAAGAATTTCGTTTTGACTATTTAATTTCATTTGCAAATGGGTAAATGAATAAATATATTGTACAGTACTGGATCAATATTTAATTAATGTCAACCACACTAAAGTGAGTGAGTGATAGTACTTAAATGGCACAAGAGCCATATGTGGCTATGCTGTGCCTAAACAGAGTAACGCTATGATATAGGCATGTGAAAAAATTGATTGACAAGGAGGGTCGAAAATAGAGAAGGACTGATAGCGTATCTTGACGGCATGTCACCAATGTTTATCAAAAACAGTAAACCCCACAGGAAAGAAAAAGCTCACTAGGGTGCCTTGGGGTCATGATATCTGTACCTACCTTAAGAAGGCAAGCCCCTGAGGTCCAACTGCACTAAAAGATTTTTGAATCTAGAGGATATTGAAATAACTTCGAACATTAGAATTGCTGAAATTTCATATTTATAAAACATAAGCATATACCATCAAAATAAATTACAGTATTGATAGATCCAACAAATGTAAAATTGTATTGGCAGCGATTAAAAGATATCAGTAAGGATTCTTGTTTTGAAACGAACTTTAAATGAAGAAACAATTTTCAAGATCTTGCTTTTCCTGTTGTACATATCAAAGCCCAATCACAAAAAGTGTTAAAATGATGCCTCAATGATATCTAAAAAATACTGCAGTATTTTAATAAAATTCCCAGATTCACTTCATAGTAGTTTCAGCAGTACTTCAATCTTATCTTTTTGGTAATTTTTTTGCACCACATGTATTGTCTTATTCTTTTTAAAATAAAAAACCAAGCAGGAGATTTCTGACCCATAAAGAAAAGAGAACTTAAATAAAATATATTGGATCTTCAAACTAAGATTGATAATGAACTAGCTCATCATTTCAAACGATACCCTGCAGAACATAATCAATATAACAAATTATTATATTCTTTATTAACAAGTACAGAGATAAACATCTTACTGTTGCCGAGAAATTGGACATCTCCAACTCGGGTGTAAAAAATTTAATGGAATTTTTACTAATTTTTTTTTTTACAATTTATTTTATATCTGTACAGAAATAAAACATAACTCATACAATCCTTAAGAGATTTAGAGAGCTATTTGTTTTGCCATTGATGATTATTGTCATTTTAAGACTCTATAGCTAGCAGAGTGGCATGGGGGTGAAAACTTTCTTTACCACTGTTATTCAATCCTATTTGAAATTTTTTTTATAGAAATAAAAAGTAATTTTTTTTCACAAAAAAGATTCAACAGGAAATGTGATCAATGTTCACAAAATTGTCAGACTTCCTGTATCACAAAATAAATATAGTAGGTTCTAAAAAAAAAAGGTGAAAAGTAATATAACAATCAAAAACAATATTCTGGATCTCACAACATACACTATTAAGACAAAATACAACTTTGAAACATTTAAGATAAACTTTAATACAGACTATTAACGTTAATGTTCATCAAATCTCTTTTTGCAACTTTAATTCAATTTGCACAACAAAATATGGATTTAGCACAAAACGTTTTCCCAAGATTTAAGTCAGAGAATCAACTGACCTCCACCAGTCCCTTGAGTGTAACAATCTCTGGCGGCAAAGTGGTAAGTTGATTCTTATGCAGTGAGAGAGACCGAAGTCTTCTCAAACAGGAAATGGATGAAGGCAGACTCTGCAACTGATTCTCACAGAGTATGAGGGAACGCAAGTGGTGCAGACGTCCCATTTCGGCAGGGATGTCCCGCAAATGATTGCCACCAAGATACAAAACTTCTAACCTGAAAGATTTTTAAAAAAATTGGGGGAAAAACAATACACCTGATAATACAAACATTTTTGTTACGCAGATTCATTTTTGATTAAAAAAAAAAAAAAAAAATTATAACAGTTCTTCCAAATTTCAAATAAAAAGTAGGACCTTTATAAACTTTCCAGTAGTTTTTCAGAAGTTATAACTAAAGTTTTATGAGCATTTGAAACACATTTCAACATTTTTCAACCAAACTTATAAACATATTTCTCAAAATATAATAACATAAGAATCGTAGGGGGAAATTAAAAAAATTATAGAAAACTGAAGTTACAGCAATGAAAATACTATCTTCATTTGTAATTTACTTACTTTATTACAAATGCTAAAAAAATTGAGATTTTCTTAAACATCTTAAAAAGATTATAATGGATTGTAAAATCACCTGAGGAAATTATCTAATTCTATTTATAGACTTAATTTTTTAAATGTAATGATACCAACAAAATAAATGATATATGCATTCATAATAAATTGGATCCCCACTCAAATTCCTGTTACAAACAAAAAGTGTGTTTTATTTCAATGTTTCTTAGAGAAACTTTTCCGATTTTTTTAAAAAAAAAAATGAAATTCTTTTTTTAGATGTGTTTTGGTTCTACAACATCAACAATTACTTTAAACAATATTTATATTTATGGTTAAAGTGAAGTAATGGGTGCATGCAAAATTTCGCAAATTTTTGGTTTAATAATGATTAAATTCTTGGTAACATTTTTGGAACATTGATTAAATTTTCTTGTGGATCACTAAAGCATAAGTCATACGTTTTGGAAAGCTATTTTTATTCAATAGCAGCAAATGTCTTTTCAAAAATGGCAAATGATTTCTTACTTGAAATCATTTTTATTTCTCTGCAACAGGCTTACCAATATGTGGAATGTTCCTTTAAAAATAACTTCATAATTTTTGTTTTTTTTAAACAGAATTATTTGGAGGAGAAAAATAAAAAGCAGGTGTTTATGTTGTCCATGAGTTCAAATTTTAAATTTAAAACATATCAAATGTTTGGTCTGGTAGGGATATTTAAGTCTGGTTGTGAAGAAAGAATTGCAAGAAATTTGCATTTGAAGATGGCATTAGAATTGAATGGATGAGCCCCATATTAGATCTGTAAGTAAGAATAACAGGTTTGAAGTGAACAAAATGAGTGTGTAATAAATTTTGTTCATGATGAAAATATGGATAAGAAAATAGTTTTATGAAACCCCACCCATTTTAAGATTAATAATTCCATTGTATGTTTACAGTTCTCCCTTCAACAATAACACTGCTTCTCCTTCTTCGGAAGAAGATGGTCAACACCGTCTGTGCATGTCTTCTTTTGCACTAAAAGATACAAAAAAGATCTCGGGTCTACCTCTTCACCAGAAGCCCTCATGTTGTTTCACAGTAAAATGTTAATAAACAATCAAATCAAACCTGGCTCTATTTCATGTTCTGTTCGCAGTCTTTTATAGATAAATTGTTGATATTGATCTTCGGAACTCCAAGTTTAGCACATCACTTTTGTTAATATCTTTGCAGATTATTCATGTAAGAACCACAGCAATCAGTACTATAAAGTAATCAGTACCATATTTTATTCTCCAAAATGGGAAATAGCCCTGACAACCAATCATGGTAATCTACCTCACCCATATGTTTATAGTAAGAATTTATCAAATTAGACACATCTTCACGTTCAAGAACGGTTTTAAAGTGCTGAAATGTGAAGAAACAGCAACTGCATTATTGTCCTTCCACCATATCAGGAAAATCCCGAAATTCTTGCCAAATGCAAAGGGGGAAAAAAAAAAAGTGCTTTTTTTTTTTTTTTTTTTTCTGCACTGACTTAAGATTCTTCTAAAGAACACTCATTGTTCAAACAATTTTCTTGAATGGTTCCTTAGGCTTGATAGCTCTGTTTATCTAAATTCTTCAATAGATCAATGCTGATAAAAAATTATCAAAGTATAAAATATAGCTTAAAGGGTTATGAATGTTCTGTGTCAATTTCATCACAAGATGGGTACCAAGAGGAGTATCCCGTCTAGCATCGGAATCCTTGCCACAGTAGAGGTAAAAGTTGTATAACAATATCTTTCACTTCGACAGTCCAAAGTTTATATACAAAATACATTGTACACACACAAATAACCTATTTCAAACTATTAGTACTTTACTAATAATTATTTCAAAAAACTGTTATTGAGCATAGCAAATACAGATTTTATCTCAATAGATTGAATTTCAGGGTGCTGACTCACTGTTTAATTATCCACAAAGTGTAAACAAGATTTCAGCTTTAGAAAACTGTTTTGTTATAGGACATTTTTCATCAGGGTAATTTCACACAGGATAAGGTCTTCAATATATGATCAGCAGTCACATTCAGCGGTATTTCAATGACAACCTGTTAGAAGCATTTCAAGAAAAACATGTATTTTGTTAGTTGTCAACAACGCATATTTAATTTTTATATCTGTTACATATGTTCCTTTTACAATGATATCATTAACTTTATTGGAATAAAACTGCTCAAATAGTTTTGCTGGATTCCCCCCTCCCATGTACTTTCCATCTGTTAGAGTAAATCATTTATGTTTCAGTCAGTTTTTTTTCCCCAATTTGCATATTGTGGTGATTTCATCTTTACCCAAGATGGCAAAGGTTTTTAAGCTTTGTTGTCAAGACACCCAAGCTTATAGACACTTTTAGCTTGAAACAGTCTCCAATTCTAACCTCCAGAGTCCCAGAAGCATCATTTACAATACTTTTTCTAATATTAACTTTAATAATAATGTGTTATGACAGTTAAAAATAATAATGTGTTACAACATACCTAATAACAATAAAGCTTTAATTAACCGCTAGGATGATTAAAAAAAGGGGGGGGGGGGAAGAGTACTCTCACACAAAAAGTTCCCAACTAAGTGTTTAATACAAACTGAAAAGGAATTCTGCACCCACAAAGAGAAAATACAAATGATGCCCAAAAATATGAGGATTAAACAAAGCTTCAAGAGACAGAGCAGGGGGAAATGAGACAAAACTCATGCTAGCAGAGGCATGTACATACCTCTACATATCCCAACTAATAAAATATTCACAACAAATAACACCAATTTGTACATGCTATTTTTCAGCTGTCTTTTGAATAAGACAAACTAGGTTAATTCTAAAAATTACTTTACATTTAATAATTATATGTTATAATATAAATAATTATATGGTAAAATTTGATTAATTTTATAAAACATTAAAATTATAAATTCTGATTTAATAATTATAAATTTACCAATTATCAATATCACAATTAGTTTGTTTTTGGTATTTAAAATGATATTTAATATTTTATGGTACATAATTTGGATTCCTAATTTAAAATTAACCACAATTTATTACCTTCATTGTCATTTCATACCCAATACTTCCTTTTAACTAAGTTTATTTTCTAGGAGAAAAAAAAAAAAAAAAAAAACTTCTTTGTAGGCTATTGAAGGTATAATTTAAAATCCAATAACTGGAAGTGACCTAATCTCCTGAGATACATCTGCTCATTTGATATGAATAATGACACTGAGGCGTTTAAAAAAAAATATGCAAGCCCTTTGAAAAAATAGAAATCTTATATCACGTAAAGCTTAGTATAACAAGTTAACAGCTGGATAGATTTCACTATATAAATACACACACACAGAAATTAATCTATACAGCTGATTTAATATATCTTGATTTACAGCATTTTTGAATAATATGTAATGAGTAATGCATGAAGCATTTTTAAAATGTTTTATTTACAATATCCACACATAAATCCATATTTTATTCAAAAATAATTACACAAAGAAATTAAAAATAATTCTCACAAAAAGATTTGAGAGTAAATTAAAACTTCAATGACACAGAAATGCATAAATACAAATTTCCTGAATTCAATGGGATTGAAAATGCATATCAAAATAACAGAAATCCCTCCAATATCAAAATCTTTCTTCCTAAATTCAGAGTTTATACAAAATTTGCAAATAATTTTTGACAATAATAAACAGGACAATTTCAGAGTCTAAATGAACTTATGAATTTATTATAAATAACTTAAATACCAAATATTTAAAAATAAGTAAATAGCTTCCCCATCAATTCATAATCAACTTGGTAACCCAACCATGATACAGCAGGTTTCAGGGTTGCCTAGTTAAAATTGCTTATGTCATCTGATTACATCTTATAAAAATCTGATTGATTGTTTATGTTACTTTCACAAGGATATTTGTTACTTAATGTTTGAGCAATTTTACGGTGCATCTGCTATTTTTGTAGCAATAGCAGATGTATCGTAAAACTACCTTTTAATTTTTGGAACACTATTTATATTTTGTATCATTCAATTCTGTTAACATTTTGGGAAGTTTTCCAAACCTTAATGTTTAGAAAAGTATAAATATTCTAAATAACATTAAAAAAATTACATCCAAATTATTTTTTCCAAAATTCATAACTGTCATATTTCTTTCTAATGTTTCATACTTCTTAAATAAATTTTACTACATTATCAAAGTTGCAACTGTATATACAAATTTGTTAAAAATATTAAGCTTTTATGATAATCAAAGCACATTAGAAATAAAAAGTGACAATTAGACATGATTTATCAGATGTTAATATTTTAAATGGATGAACTGGATTTGTATTTCTAAGCAATGCTTTCATATAAGTGACACATAAAAAAAATGTTAGATATAACAATTCAACTTACTTTTGCAACTTCCAAATATCCCTTGGCAGTTCCTCCAACTGGTTTCCTCCCATGTGGAGTGATTTGAGATTTGGCACATCTATGATCTCTGGAGGAATGGTTCGAAAAAGGTTCCCGCTCAGATTCAGTTCTTGCAACTGATCGAGCGTGCTCAATTTTTTTGGAAGAGAGAGATCTCCCAATAAGTTGTTTCTTACCACCAAAATACTGAGTTGCTTTAATTCAAAAATCGCCTCGTTGATCTCAGTCAGAAAGTTGTTACTCAGATCGATATGCTTTAAATTTCTTAGCTTATATAAATTTTCAGGAATAAAATCTAATCTGTTGTGTTGCAGAAAGAGAAACTGTACTTCTTTTTTGTGCTGATTGTTTCCTTCAGCTTTTATACTTTCAGGATGATTAAACAGTTCCAGATTATGATGCAGGGTCATACCATCCAGATTCAGATAGGATAAATCCATTGAGGAATCGCTGGAGTGAGGATAATTAGTCCAATTCGATAACTCTTCTGCATTACGTAATGAAAGGTAAGATGAATCTCGTTGCGATTCATTTGAATTTTGATTAGAGGTTTTGTTTACTTCATAACGGTATCCTTCGGCCATCGCGAGAAAGCGAAAGTTTAACTATTGTCAATGAAAAGAATAATATTATATTAACAGAAGTATAACTGATAAAAGAAAGACATCATATTTTCCCCCGAAAAGGAAGATGTCTTTTCTTCACGCAAATATTTATCAAAGAGAGATTACAAAAGCGGTTACAGTTGATAACTTGCTTCTTGCAACAAGAAGGAAAGCATTAAGTTCAATTAACTTCATTTCGATTTTTATAAAATTTATTTCTGGTACTCTCAAACTTATTCTTAATTTTAAAATTTTTTGAAATTTATGCTATCTGATTGAAAATTTTGAAAAAAATTGATAAGATATCACAATTACCCATATATTACACGATCAAAAATTGTATAAAACCAATGATTAAATTTATAAAATTGATTGCGAAACTCATTGAGAATACTTTAAGAATGATATAAAAAAGACATCATTCCCCGAAAGATGTTTTCTCTCTGAGCAAATAAATTATCAGTGATTATCAAGGACGGGTATAGTGAATATTTCCCCTTGTAATAAGAATGAAAATAAATATCTTGGTTAAAAAAAACCTTTTCTGGTTTCAAATATTATTATTTAAGAAATTTTTTTTCATTTTTATATTATCTGACTAAAAAATATGAAAAAATAAAAGGGATACACGAGGGAAAATGTACCTAACATTAAAAGATTAAAAAAAATTCCATGAAACTAGATATTAATTTCATGAATTTAATAACTTAAATCTATTTTACTAGTGAGTAATTTAAAAAGCCTCTGAATGTTAGGAAATACTTTATAAAAGTATCCATTGTTTTTATACGTAAAAAAAAAAAAGGAAAACGAGAGCGTCATCTGCAGTACAAAAATAGATTTTAAGAGACATTATTATGTAGCTACTCTTTGAAGGTCTATATTCACTCACAGCAGTGACGTAAGAAGAGGAATGAGTTCTGCCTGTGATGCAGTAGTATCGCTGTAATTTCTTGACTTGAATTTTATATGTTCTTAAAAGTTGTGCAGTTCACTTAAAACATGAACTCAGTGCGTAGACTTCGATTCAAAGTGGTTCTACGGTAGTGCTGTATATATGTTCCATTTACAAAAGTCTTGTGAGTTTTTAAATTTTATATTTCCGTTTGTTTTTAATTTACCCTCCGACAGAAACGCAATACATGGTCAATGTTACTAAGAGATTTACCAAAAAAAAAAAAAAAAAAAGACACATGTTTGTTCAGATTATGTCGAAATCAACTCAAAATTTGTGCGCCTCTAATTATTTTTATCCAAGAATTTTAACTCAGGAATAAAATCTCTAAGATCTCGTGCCTGACCTTTTCAATGATAGTTTAGCATGCTCAATTTTCTTTTATTATTGAATAAATTCTAAGTTATTATTGTATATGTGCTTCTTCTAAGACGTCCGATTAGAAGACTGTTCTATTCAGGTAATTTAAAATCGCTCAGTATGGCTTTAAATTTAAAATAAAAATATGATCGTGTACAATATTCTTTTCTTCCCCTGATCCTTGCAGATATTGTGGTTGCATTCATATTACTATCAATTAATGATGTTCTGAAATGTAGTAACCCTGTCCTACTTTAAAATTCAATAAAATGAACCTCAATTTTTTTTTTCTGTTGAAAATGATATGTATGTGTGTGTGTATATATATATACACACATGCATATATATGTATCATACATACATAATACTATATGAAATTTAATTAAATATGAGGATGGGAAGCCTAATAATTTGTACACCTTCAGGAATAATATTACTGTTTTTCGAAATCCTAATAAAGAAAATATCAAATAATATATTTCATTACACCTATGTATTTTGTGTTTCAAATTCAATTAGTGTTCATTATTCCCATATATTTGTAAAGGCATTATTGTATAACTTGTGATAACTTGCAGCATGAGGTGTAGAATTGAGATTGGTATTGCAACAAAATTTCTTTTTCACTGACATACTTTTTACTTCTATTTTAATATTAATAATATTTGAACTTGCTAAGCAGTTTTGATTTATAATGTTTTAAATATAAAAATATTTTTAAGAATACTTTCTACGCTTATTCTATTGATAAGTTGTTTAAGTGTGGTAAATTATTGTGAAAAGTAAGCTTCTATTTTGTGATTTTTTTCTTATTTACACTTATATATATTGGAAAAATTAGCATTTAAGGCTTTTGACTTAGATTGTATTTTTATTAATATTTAAAAAAGTTGTTTTATTAAAATGCTTTATTTTTTAGAAGGAAAATCAACGAGATTATTTAATCTGGTTTCAAATAAAACTGTTTTTAAATGCTAATTGAAAAGGTTACACTTTTCATCCATTATTTTCTTTCCAGAAAAATACAAAAATGGTGATTTAAGTGTCTCGCATTAAGTTTTAACCATGTGCACCTAAAAAAAAGAAACATATTCAGTTCCTTATTATGCATAAGGGTAGCTGAACTTAATCTGGTGTGTATCATACTGAAGGGGCAGTAAAGAATTTGTATTCACAGTTTATTTATACAATTGATTTTTAAGTTATAGAAATCGTGAAATATATTAACTTATTTAATGTTGATTAAAATAAAACATTAAATTCTAATCGATAAATGTTAACTTTAATGGTCAGGTCACAATCGTAATTTTTTATCGGTTCTTTAAAAAAAATGTAAAAATAGCTATTAATATCTTGCATTAAATTTTAATTATGTGTAGGACTACGCAATGTCTTATACATATGGTTAGCTAAGCAATGCTGATGTACAGCATATATGAAAGCCCTGTGAAGAATTTTTAATCACTGTTAATTAAGTGCTAGAAAAGGTTTAGGTTATGTTAGCTTAGGGTTTGAACATAATCTTTGGTTATTTAAGTAATTGTTTTCTGTGATGCAACTTTTCTTTTAAAGTCATACTTTTATAATTTTGGCAAGAAATTGGAGCATTTGATGTAAATCCTTCCTTGCATTTTTGTTCCTGTTTGGGCTATTTTTCCTCAAGATTTTTTTAAAAAAGTTTTTCTTTTTTTTTAATTAAATTTCTTTTAACAGTTTTTGTTTTATTACTATGGGCATCATCTCTGAATTTCTTCAAAAAAGAGAACCATGAAGTTGAAACAAATACAAAAAAGGTTGTTCAACACCTGATTTTTCTAATATCTTAGCCAGGCATAAGTAACAACAAGAAATATAATTGAAACAAATACAAAAAAGGTAGATCTTTTTTGTTGCATTTCATATAAAGTAAGTAAACTTACAAAAAAAAAAAGCATTGTTCTAGCAAAAACAATTATACTATATTAAAGAGCAAACATGAAATAAAAAGGCATCTAACATTGAAACTATAAGCATGATTTACCGTGATATATTTAAATCCAGCAGCTTGCTTGTTAGAAGATTTATATCTACTGCAGCTATCAGAAAATGTGATAGTTTTACTCTCAACATTCTTATCTGTTGTTGCAATAAACATGTAGAATGACCAGGAACAGCAAGAAGGAAACATTTTCTAATTTCATGACAGAATCCTTCAATTCTTATTGTGAAAGAATATAGGCCTTGTAATTTTACTTTTTGTGAATAAGCTTCCATTATTTTCATATGTTTACAAGTCTTAATATTAGAAGGAAATAACGTGAAATTGTTTCTATTATCACCTGGAAAGAAGCCAAGATAACAATGTTTCGCCTCAAAAGAAAAATCGTGTTATAAAATAATATGTCCCAGGTGATAAAGCCTTAACAAAAAATACATGAAATTTTTTTGAATATATTGGCCATATAGTTTCTTCAATTTGAAAAATTGATTGATTTGATTCATCTAATTAGATTTCAAATTCATAAACTCTTCTCATAGCATCTGTTTGTAACTATATTCTTTATTTAGTTAAATGTTTTTGTTTTTTAACTTATTTTAACTCTTAGTACAGCTGATTTACTTCTGCTTGTTTTTTTATTGCTGTCATATGATATCCTATAGTAGAAATATTTAAATTTCATTGTTTTATATTATTGCTTGTCATTTAAGATAATAGTGGTTTTTTTAATGTATTATTATTTTTTTTTTTTATGTAGAAATAAATTTTGTGTAATTTGAAAATGGCACATTACTGTAGGGTTAGGGTAGGAATTCTACAAAGCATTAAGTTTCAGAAAGGTAGCAGTTTATTTTATGAAAATTTCAAGTTGGTTCTCTCAACCTTTTCTTTTTTGTGAAGTATAGAACTAAAACTTCTTAGTGGAACAAAGTATAAAACATTCTTTTTAATTCAATAGGTATGAAAATATTTAATCTTCTGTAAGAATGTTCTGAATATTTGTTGATTAGCTGTTTTTTTTCCAAAAGTTCTTTTAGAGTATTGTATGTTTTTAGGCAATGTTTTGTTAATTTTTTATTTGTTTAAAAATGTATGCTACTGGAATTGAAAATTTATTTTATTGTTAGTAATTTACAGTTTTCTTTCATTTTCTTTCTTTCTTTTTTTTTTTTTTTAAAAAAAAAAGCTTCACATTTATGTTAATTTTAATACAATTTTTTGAAATGTCAAATCTTTTAAAATTCATTTTATTTATTATTGCTTATACTAATTCTATCCTTTTACTGTACTTAATTTACTTATCCAGCCATGAGTCTTCTTCCTTTCTGTAACTGTTTAAAATTAAAAGGCTTATAAATAATTGGTAAATAAATTTTGAAGCAAAGTTTTTGTGATGTTTTGAAATAAAAATTTTATAAAGCAGTGTTAGAATTGTTTAAAATGTTTGCTTTTGCTTATTGAATGTTTCTATGGTTGGTTATTTTGCTTAATTCAATGATTCATTTAACACAGCTAATACATCTGATAATTTTGAGACACGACAAAAGAAAAAAGTTGCTGTACCACCTTGAGAACTTTGAGCCATGGCATGCAATGTTAAGAATGTTATAGAAAAATCATTATTTAGAATTACATAACCCTAAAACATTATGTATCAATTAGAAATTAGTTATTCTATGTACCTAGCTGTCACGACCCTTGTATGAAATGAGTAATCATAAATTGAAAGGGGCAGATCAAATTTCATATGGGATAGGTGTGCAGTTTACATTGTTGAAGTTTTTATTGTATTCAGAAGGTAGAAAAATGAATAAAATTGTAAAAAATGATGAAAATCCCTTTTCTCCAAATTTAAAATTCCATATTTGTTTTTGTTTTAAATAATTGTTGCTAGAAAAAAAGTATTGAAGTACCGATTTCTACAAAATTGATTCAGTTTTTAAGAGTAATTCATAGTTTGTTATTCATTAGTTTTGTTTCAGAAATAATTACTTGTTAATCCAAAGATAATATTCATCCAGAGTTTGAAGCGGGTAAAAAGGTTTTAAAAAATTTCACATTCCTTTTGTAAGCATATTCCTTATAACAACTGTGTTACGATTTAATGCATTTTGCTGTTATAATTATTGTGTAAATTAGCATTATTATTTAGATGTAATAGCCTTTCTTATACTGCTTTTTGACAAGATTTAAGCCTCTGATTATATAGTATTTGTATAATGTATAAGTATTTCTATTGTTAAAAAGTTGTTATATTATATCAGATTTTGGACTTAGTGCTCTATTTTATTATGCTAGATTGTCATCATGATGTACTGTTAGTAATCTTTGTTGATATAAACATTGGAGGTGTAACATTATCTTCATTTTTAGGCATTAAGTATAATGACCTGCTTCCTCCCTGTCTTTTGATCCAAAGAATTTTTCCAATATTTTTTTTTTTTGTTAATTTTACACAGAATTAAGATATTTTTCCTTATTTAATTATATTTTCATGTTTCTCCTCTTTTCATTCATTCTGAATTGAATGAAATTGCTCTTTTTTTTAAGCATGTTCTATCTTTAATTTTTATATTCTGCCTTTTTCTTGTGGTGGGGGGAGGGCAGCTCAGGTGTCCTCGTCACTTGTTTGAGGTTCAAAATTATGAGGTCGCCAATAACCATTGAGTTGCTCCTAGTGGGACATTAATAAAACCAAACCAAACTACCTTTTTCTTGTATTGAATGAATTTGTTAAAGAGGATTTCATGTTATGGTGATATATCTATGTGAAATAAGGGTACTTTTTTTTTAATACTTTAAATCACATTTTAGAGCGATTATTCATATCTTATGAATCTCGCTCTTGTATTTCTTAAATTATTGCAAAAAAACATTCTAGAATCATAAAAGCTGTTTCTGTTCATCTTATTTTATAACTATTGCATGCTGTATTTCTATACATAATTTCATTGTTAACTTAAAATTACTTATTATAGCCTTTGTGCATATTCCACAAGGAAATAAATATTTTTCTTTTAGAGAATTATTACTATACCTTTTTTGCTTATTAGTAAACTAATTGCACAGTAGAACCTGCAAAAATGACTACTTTATAATGGGGTCTGTCTCATATAGGTTCCTTATTAAAACACATTTTACAGATAGATGAAAAAAAAAAAAATTTCTAGCAGTAAATTAAGCTTATATGATTATATCAGATATATCCATTTTCCTACTTAGTCTTAAAATTTTAGAATATTTTATACATATACCTTTTATTTTATCAAGTTAAGTTCAATATCAATTTAGCATTTCAGTAAAGAATATAAAGTAAGATACGTTGTAATTTTTACAGAAAAAATTGATTGATTCTAATAAAAATTAGTGATGCAATAAAATATGTTACTTTCTGTTTTCAAAATGTGATATTAATCACATTTTTCAATTTGAAAAGTTTATATTGTATTCTTTAACTGAAGGCTAAATTGTTCAAATTTTTATAATTTTGAAATGTTTCATATTTTATTAAAGAAGAAATTAACCTTTCTATATGATGACCACCTCTAAGTTATAGTTGATTATTTAGTTTTCTGCATCAAGTAATATAGTGTGGGAACTTTGGTTCTTAATCAGAAATAATTTTATTATTTTAAAATAAATTCTTATCTCTTATTTTGTTATTGTTTCATGTTTGAGGTCTAACATCTAGTTTTGTCACAATCTGAAATTATTTTATCATAATAACCTAATTTTTCTACCTAATTATGTATTATTGACAATGATGACTTTTAATCTTTTTTAAAGCTGTATGAGAATAAAAGATGTGTAAATTAATCAGCAGACCTTGTGTATTATAACATCGTTCTGGTTTCTTAATGATCAACTTACAAGTACTGTGCTATATTTCAAATACTGATTTTTCTATTTCTTGCATATATTTTTTTGCAACACATAGAAGGGCATATAATCTAAATTGGTTGTCTGGAATTCAAGCTGGATGTTTTGATAATGAGATTTCAACTAGTCTTTTATTTGTAATCAGGATCACCTATATTAAGGAATTTTAAGTTATATATATGTGTGTGTGTGTATATATATATATATATATGTGTGTGTGTATATATATATATATATGTGTGTGTGTGTATATATATATATACATCGGATATTGGTTATTATATGCTTTTTATACAGTATTATTACATATAAGGCCAACACATAATATATTGGTTACACATGTCACCAATTACCATATCATTACATATGGCACCAGCTATTGGCTGTTATTACATAACACAACATTGCTTTTTGCTACCACACATACATATACAACATCATCATTATATCATACACATACATGCTATGTCAATGGCTATATTTGTATATACATGCTACTGAACACGAGCCACATTGATGAATTGGCTAAGGCTACATATATTAGATGTCAACACACATGTACGGAGTGGCATATACATACATCAACAACACAGCTTGGTTAGTTACACATGGTCAACAATTGTTGCCATACACACATTGCCATATTGTCAGTCATCACACAAGGCTACCATAATATGGCTGTCATCAACACATTGGCTATTGGCTGGCTGTCATCATCATCATTGGTTGGTTGGTTATACACATGTTATTATTACCAATGGTTGTTATGAGCTCGTTGGCTGGCATATACAGGCTGCTGCCATCATCATTATCATACACATATTATTGGCTACCCACAATAATACAGGTTTATATATATATATATATATACACATATTGCATATATATTATTACATACACACACATATTAGTTTGGTA
>BMAW01045360.1:1038824-1161161 GCA_019974015.1 Nephila pilipes
TTCAGTTGATATCTTTAGAGTGTCTGCTATTTCATTCAATTTCAAAATCATTTTGTGGATTTTTTTAATGTTTTTGTCGGTAACAACCTCTTTTGGGCGTCCACCATCTTTGGTGCTCATTTCACCACGTCTAAATTTAGCATACCAATCCTTGATGGTTGATTTTCCTGGGGCAGTGTGGAAACTCGACATCAAGCCAAGTTTTTGCTTCAACTGTATTTTTTCCTTTCAAAAAGCAATATTTTATCAACACGGGAAATTCCTTTTTATCCATTTTTTTCACAATAACAAAAGTTGCTTCACTCAAAATGCTGTAATTCACAAACTAATGATCTGACAGCTGTCAAATTTATACACGCATCTTTTGTGGGTTAGGGCTAACTAAAAAACATATGGATTTAATTCTAGTAGCGTCATATATGTGTCAGGCCGGGGACTTTTCAATTGACCTGTTAAATATTAAAATATTTTTTTTGGTAAAATTTCAGTTATTTTAAAAGCTACATTGTTTGGTTGATTATATGGGATATTATTGGTCAACAAAAACTATTGAAAGCTTTGTTTTAGGTCCCATGAGATTAGATTTCCTGTACTTTATGTAAAACAGTACTCATATTACAAGCATCAAAAAATGCAATTTTTAGAATTCAAATTTGGACCGAAGCAAATGATATCTTTAATTATGTTTAAAAATTAACTGATTGAAATTTTAGAGAGCATAGGAATGGGGGGGGGGGAATTTTATAGAAAGGAAATTGAAACTGTACTATTTATATACTATCTTGTAAATTATTCATACTCTATTGTTATTTATGTACTATTTTGAAAAAAATATTAATGAAAATTAGTTGTGCTCCTAAAATGCGTTTAAATTATTCCTTACATTTTTCATATGTAAGCTTATTTTAGCTAGTCCAATTATTAAATTTAAATTTCTGTGTCATTGTAAATTTATATTTTAAAAAGTTGAATATGAGTAACTTTTAAAAAGTATACGAATATATGACTATGTAATGCAACTCTTGAGAGTTGAAATGATTTCAGAAAATGTGCCAAAAAGTTTGTTTCAGAATTATTCTGATATATTTCTCTTAGTGTATATGTACACATACATAACTCTTCACAAGAATACTTACTATATTATACTTTGACAAACATAATTGTTTAATGTTGTACAGCTATATAAAGATGTTTTAGATCCAAGAAACTGTAGAATAGCATTTTTCAAGAAATCCAAATGCTGGTTAACATTTTTATTACATCAATGCTTCATAAAATTAGGGGAAATTATGAAGCAGAGATGTGTCATACATTTTTACAGTCAGTTAAATTTTCTTTTCATGTCAATTTAATCTTTTGTAACATTGTCTGTAAATTTGTTTCAGTGCTAAGCATCTTGTGAAAGGAGAACCAAATGTGTCATACATTTGCTCTCGATATTACAGAGCTCCTGAATTGATATTTGGAGCAACGGATTACACCACCATGATCGGTAAAAATCTAATTTTTTGTGTAATATAACTTTGCATAATAGTGTTTTTAAATATATGATTATATACATATGATGAGACATTTATATAATTATGCTTGCCTTTTATAAATTATAAATCTTATTTCAGACCACATATTCTATTACCACCTTGTTATCTGTGAAATCATTTTACTGCTCAGATTTTTAAAATAAGTTTGTAATATTTGCAAGTGAATAAATGTATATTGTGCATGTTAAATTTTTTTTTTTACGACTAATTTGTAATGAGATTTATAAATGTTTATTTAAAAAAACATTAAATTTGTTCTGTTTGATTTTTGTGATATTGAATAGAAACTAAATGTATCAGAATTATGTTCCATGTGTTTAGTTTTTATATGTGACCAAAATCGCAAAATATTTGAATGTTATGACGTAGAATTTTTTGCAACATAATTGGAAAGTTTGTTGCTTAGGTAATTAAAAAAAAAATTGGTTTTTATTAATTGAATTAGTTACCATCAGAATAATGATCAGAGAGTGGTGACATTGCTATGCTGTTAGTGAACTGCAGACATGCACTGTAATTGATGGATGTTGCTTCAAATTTGTTCATATTCGTTCATCTTTGTTTCATTAATGTGTTTTTCAAACACATATCTTATGAACACTTTTATGGATTTTATTTTGTTGCATCTTACTAGAATGTTATAAGTTAGTATGTCTTTATGCAGTGTTGTAAATATGGTATTTTTTTTGTAGATGTATGGTCAGGTGGCTGCGTCCTAGCAGAACTGATGCTCGGCCAACCTATCTTTCCCGGAGACAGTGGTGTGGACCAGTTGGTCGAAATCATTAAGGTGCTAGGGACACCCACCAAGGAGCAGATACGGGAAATGAACAAAAACTATACCGAGTTCAGGTTCCCTCAGATCAAGGCACATCCATGGCAGAAGGTATACTTTTTTCCACCAATGGTACTTTGTAGAAATATTAAGTATATTGTCAAAAAGGGGAGGAATTGTGGGTCCTTCCTCAATTCCACTCGTTCTGTCGTGGGTTCGATCCTTGGCCGCCAAAGACCCACCGTGTTGCCGGGGCTGATGCACGTTAAATCTGTTCGGGGTCCAAAGTCTTCCCATTGGCGTGGTGTGGATGTTAGGAGATGGGGGTGCCAGCTTCAGTATCGTCCTCGTCACTTGACTGAGGTTCAAAATTAAGAGGTCCGTCGCCAATAGCCCTTGTGTTGCTTCTAGTGCGACGTTAATAAAAACTAAACTCCTCAATTCCATCAAATACTAGGATAATAGCATCATATATTACACTTTGACTGTAATTGAATCCTTGCATAGGAGGTGGAGATGTCTGGAAAATGGATTTATTAGTTTTGGTATGGTCAGTCCTATGTTGACCTATGGAGTGGGCCATATAAACAATGTCAAAAATTTAAACGTTTAATGAACATAAATATACTAATGAACATTCCACCATGAGTTGTTTGTATCATCCCCCAATTATGTGAATATCTCATTGTATAGACTTGATAATCATCAAAATTTTTCTTCTATATTCTTGTTCAGAAAAAAATTATAGTTTTCATTTTAATAATGTGTAAGCTGCCTTGTGGGAATAAATGTTACTCAATATATACCAAACCAGAAAACTTAGTTGAGAACATGGATATGAACTGCTGGACAGGAGGCAAGTATGCAACACATGGGTTGCACAAATGAGCAGCATCCAGTCTGTCTGTAGCAAGCCTGACATATGCAGGCCATATGTGTATGGGTCCAGCCAGAATTATTGCTTAAGTGTCTTTAGATCATTAATAATTCAGCACCATGGTTGTGTTTTAAATGCAGGATAGTTTTTATAAAATTGTATTTCTTACCAATACATTTCATTGAATTAAAAATAATTTCCCTTAATTTTTTGCAGAATGTTCTTAATTTTTATAATGTGGCTCAGGAGGTTTAGTCGCTTCCTGTGACTTGAGTGGTGAAAGGAGTTGTAGGTTTTTAACTTGAAAATTTTGATTGGCATTAAAAATATCAAAATTAAAAAGGTAATAAAATCAAATTCATCATATATATACAATAATGGCCCACCAGGATAAAATGCATTTCCATATTGGCCCACTAAGTCTTGAGTTAGACATGCCTCTATTAGCTCCATGTGTTGTTTAGTAATTTTGCTTGGTGTTTAAAAAGCATACTTAATAATTCTAAATAAAAACCAACGTTTTTATATGGTGGCAAAGTTTATTAAAAAAAATATTAAAATATTAGTTAAAACTGGTCGCAAATATCTAAATATTGCATTGTTAGGCAAATAAGAACGGTTCGCAAAATTTCAGAGCTCTAGCTTGATGGGAAGTTGGTTAAATTAACAATAGACGATTTGATGACACACTGATACACATACATACAGACACACACCAAGTGAAATACATAACAACGTTAAAATTAACTAAAATTAATTAATCCGGTAAATTAAATGGTTGGAATACAGTTTAGTCAAACCACTCTTGGAGACAGGAATTATTTGGCGGTATTTTGCCAAATGTTGCTAAATTGGTCCACGAAGCGGACTTAACATTCAGCCAAAAAAAAAATCACCAAGTTTGGCAATTATTCAAATTGCACCAAGTGATTGGGCTAAACTGCATTATTTAAAAAAATATGAGTTAAAACTTGTTGCAAACGTCTAAATATTGCATTGTTAGGCGAGTACGAACGATTCCTAAAATTTCAAAGCTCTAGCTTGATGGCAAGTTGGTTAAATTAACGATCAAAAATTTGATGACACACACACACACCAAGTGAAATTCAGAAAAATGTTGTAAAATCTATTGAGCATCTGCTAATTGTTAATACATGAAATAAAGTTGATTGATTTCTAGTAATAGTGTGTGTATACTTATATTTATAAGGTTTGAGTTTTAAAAATTAACATGTTGGTATATTTCGATACAAATTCTGATTTTACCAATACATTTTAAAATTTTCTTTTAATTTTTATAGTAATATTATTGTCATTTCAAATTTTTTTTAAGTTTTCAAATCTGAGAGATTTTGAAAGAATAAAATAAGCCAAAAAGGGAAGTTTGATTGGCACATCTAAAAATTAAATTTTTAAAACTTTTCTTTTATTGTAGCTGTCTGTGGTCCTTTCTAATTATTTTATTTCCTAAATGTAAAATTATTTTTAATTAGTTTTTAAGAAATGGTTATTGCTTCTCTACTATAATGGGACATTTTTTTTTTTATTTTATTTTAAGAAGATTGTACATATGTATTAAATTTTTGAAATTAATGTTTCAATTTTGATTGTTATTTCAGGTATTTCGTGCTAGGACTCCTCCTGAGGCCATTGAGCTAGTTTCACGCCTGTTGGAGTACACCCCTTCTGCTCGCATCACTCCCCTGCAGGCGTGTGCCCACAAATTCTTTGATGAGCTGCGGGAGCCTGCTACCCGACTGCCCAATAACAGAGAACTGCCCCCACTCTTCAACTTCACAGAACATGGTATTATTTTTTTATATATATACGAAAATCAATTGTGTATTTAACAATTTTCCCCTTTCATATTTTTAATTCGAAAATCAATTGTGTATTTAACAATTTTTCCCTTTCATATTTTTAATTTAAAATGACTTACTTATTTTTATCACTCTTAAAGTTGTAGGAATTAATCGAGCAAATGCGCTTCAAAAACAGATAATTTCAAATCCTAAGTTTCTTATACAGGTTTAGTATCAATCTTCTTAGCACAGATGATAATTGATGTGCATGTTTTTTTGTGGGGTTTTTAATTGTAGCAAATCCATTATCACTTTCTGCATTGTGTCCCATGTTGAGCACTTGTATTTTTATGTTTACTAACAAAATAGATGGGGCTAGCTACAGACTTCTTAAGACATTAATTAATGTATCATAGCAAGGTATAAACCAGAAGATAATGTTTAACACATGCTTTTAATTGCAACTATGTTACATGAAGTTGATACTATATACATAGGATGAATACAAATTAGCAACTGATTGGAAACTGTAGTTACAAATATGAGGTGGAGAGGTAGGCATTCTTATTCTTCCTGTTTTGGGAAAAGAGCAACTCCACATGAAGAGTACTCTGAGAAACAAATTATAATGGTTACACAAATAAAGAAAACCTTCCCTTAAAAAAAAGCTAAAAGGTGTGTATTTGCTTAAATTTATGTTTGAAAGCCTCTATACTTCTGGAATAATATAATCTATAAGGATAAGCTAATTCAATGTCTTTGAGAGTGATAGTCAATGATATACATGGTGGAATTTTAACTCTGAAGTACTTCCTCTGTACACCATCCTCACTGTTAAGCATAGTGATGGTTTGGTTCTTGTATGGGGTTTATGCATGCGAAATTCATGGGAAAATCAGTTTTTATTGACGGAAGTATAGATGTAATGAAAGACTTAGGTAAACTGTAGAATAATTTAAAACAAAGTGCCCAGAAATTAGATTAAGGGTAACCTTGCATGTTTCAACAAGATAATGAACCCAAAACATGCAGCTATTAAAGTATTAAGTTATGCTCATTATGTGATTGCATGCACCACTTCAATCTCTTGATCATTTTATGATCGAAAACTCGTCTCAATTGGAAAAATCTGTTCAAAAGTATAACATTTTGAGTAAAGAATACTTACAAACAGTATTACTAGAAAAAATGAGTGAAAATATCCAGTGGAACAACACAAACCCTTTCAAATCAATTCTTATTGTTTAGAAAGTGTTCTAAATGCAAGATGATATGTAATGAAATACTAATTCATGTTTTAAAAATTTTATTCAAGAATTATACTAGGTGTGTAATCAATTTTGTGACTTAAAAATTTGCAGCCTCAATGCAAATGGTGGCAATTAAAATATAATCTATTCTTAATTTTGTTTTCTTAGTCTTATACCATCTCAATGTGCATTTTATTGTTTCTGGGAATGTTAAATGAGTATTTTAATTTTTTGTTTTATACCATCAAGAAAGAAAATGTGCAGTGTATACTCAATTTCAAGAACTACTGTATGGATACATTTTGTTAATTTATAACTTCTGCCATAATTTTTATTATGAAGACATTGTTTGCAGTTAAATTAATGTTTTCTCTGTTCCTTAGGAACTTGATTTATTTTTCTCTTGTAATTTATTATTTAGCAGCATGATTATTTGTATTTATATTTTGCAGAGCTGAAGATCCAACCCTCCCTCAATTCTATTCTGATTCCCCCACACATGCGGGGATCAGAGGAGGGCGGTGCCATGGCCAACTCTATTCCGATGACAGAGCCTCAACCCTGCACATCCTCTGCAGCCGCTACAGCGTGACCGCAGACATGTGTCTCCTGATGTACATATGGCAGCAGTCTCATAGTCGTCCGGAGCGGCCACACATGACCCTCCTGTACATAACAATGCCCAGGTCATGGCGGCCCTCCCCACCATAGAAGAGACATGCTGCAGGACTATTGTTTATTCTTCCCATCTCTTGGTTGCTGTATGGCAAACTTTGACTGTCTTTCAGTTGTTCATCCAGTGCTGTGCAACATAGCCATCTCCAATTTAGTAGAACTTCTGGCCGTTGCAAAGTTGCAGTACAGCAAACCTTCTGGCTGTCTCCCTGCACAAGTTCGCCATTTTATGTGCGATGGGTGTACAGAAAAGTAGTAGACACATGAAACTTAAAAAAAATAAATCTCTTATTGAATGGAAAATTAACTGTAAAGCTTTATTGGTTATCTCCACACGCATGTTGTTTCACAAGACGTCCAACAGGATGCATCATTTGTTGAATGTTTTGTTTTTATCGTAGAGTTTTGAAAAAAAAAAAATTGTTTTTACAGATCAGCATCATTCACAGGTGGTGCTGTTTTCCCCTCTCTTGTTTTTTCCTCCTTTTTTATGGGTTTTTAGATTACTGCAGGGACATTGGCGTGATGAGACGTAATTGCCTAGTTGCATTAGAAATAAATTTATGGAACTTGCACGAACTCATGGAATTCCCTGTCAAACTATCAAAGAAGCAATTTCTGATCATGAACTTGATGCATCATTCTGATTCTTGTTTTAGATTCTATGCTGTTTTGATCTTCTAAATAAAACTTTAGTTGAATTACTTAATTTACTTAGTTTATTACAAATGCACACTGCTTTTATCTTGAATGTACACTGCTACTGCATTTACATTTCAACTTTATATAATACGGGTGTTTTTAACTTGCAAAATTTTGTCATTACTACTTGTGAGTGATTGTTGTTCTGGGAAAGACATTAAAACAGACTATCATTCTGCTGATGTATAAACTTTAATATTCTAAATTATATTAATTTTTCAAATTCCAAAGATTTCGTTGATACCACTTCATGATTTCAATAAAGATATTTCAGTAAATGAATGACATGTATTTTCCTGATGAATTATTAATTTTTTAAATGCTTTTTTTGCCTGGTTTTAAAATCAGTTCTATATTCATGTATTACTTTGAAATCAACACAATAGATAAATTTAATTTTATTTAGTTGATTTAAATTTGCAAACTGCTCAGTTGTCTAAGACTTGTAATAATTTTTTTCCACCATGTAATACAGTAGAATATATTATGCTCTAAGCTTCTGCATTAACACATCCTTCCACATTTAGTATCATTTAACCTTTTATGTTACTAAAGCAAATTGTGTAACACTGGACATTAATTAATGTTTATTTTTGTAGAATCTTATATTATTTGTTTCTTAAAAGTAGTTCTTCAACAGAGCTGCAATTGATCTTTCTAGTTTGTTGCATCTTTGAGACATGTTTTCTAAGTAATGGAGATTGAAATATTAGATCCAAATGGATTCATATAATGTGGAACTTATTAGAATGGCTTTAGCTGAATGTTTTCCTCTCCTTAACTCGATTCCTCTTTTAAAGTGATTCAAAATTATGATTAGCAAAGTTGATGAAAACATTTGGTAATAGTTCATTATGTAGATACAATGCAAAGTTAAGTTGAAAAGTATCAAATAATAATAATTTAATTTACATTTTAAGATTAATTATATAAAAAAAATACCTTCAAATCCTGTTTATTTCATTCATAGACCAGTAATGTTTCAACTATTTAAAAGATATATTTCTGTAAAGATGTTTCTTTGCAGATTACATTTTTCAGTCAAGTCCAAATTTAGTAGTATTATGTTTATTTGAAATAAATTTTTCTTATCCAGTAATATATTGTATCACTGTTGGAGTTAATATCAAGTTTGTAACTGTAATACCTGTATATTCAATGTCATTTCTTAAATTTACTTTGTTCTCTATCATATTGGCTATAACTAAAAAATTTTCATGTAGTTTTTTAAAGGTGGCTAGAACAAAAAAAAATTTTTTTTTTTTCCCAAGGCAAATATCATTAGAATTGGAAAAAAATAAGACATGTTTTGACAGTTGTCAAATTCTTATTGATATGCCTATTACTAAATGTACATACATTTATGTAAAATTTCTTTTAACCTTTAAGAAGGCACATCTATAAGATAACAATGTTGGGCATACTGTATCTCACAAATACTTGATAACATTTTACTTATTACAATAAAACATGTGCATAAAAAGCACATTATCTGTATAACAAAATTTCTATTTTACAATTATGAATTAATTAACTCGTTAACGCCCAACTTAATTTAAAATTGAAATTTTGTTAAAAACTTTTAAAGTTATATTCTAAACACTTAAATTAAATATAATATGCAATTAAACTCCATACCATTAATTTAGGATCCGAGATAATTACTGTCCTATAAATAGGATGCTGGGCGGATATGGAAGTTTTTGAACACTTAGTACTTCTATGTTTTTAATTACTTGATTATGTTTCTGTTCCCAAACAATTGAACTTTAATATTTAATGCAAAATAAAGTGAAACACAAATAAATTTGACATTTTTTATTAAGTTTAAACATATTCACACTTTGGAAAATATTTTGTACATAGAGTTACATTACATTTCATGAAAAATGTAAGAGGTTTTCCCGAACAATTTTGCATTTGACATCGTCTTTGTTTTTCTCTTTTACTAATTATAGGGCCAACTCCATCACGTCTAAGAATGTCTATTTCCTTCACTCGAGATGAAATTGAATAACTTGGTATACTGATTTGTATTTGTACTGTGTTGCCTTTTTTTTAGATAGGCTATTGCAATATGTCTATTTATTTCTTTGATACTTTTTTTATCTGCATTTTCCATGTTGTAAATAACGCAGGTATTTGCAACAGCCATGCCTACAATTCGGGTAATAATTGGCCAATACCATTTTTTTCCACGGATTCTTATGGTATGTTTCTCTACAAGCCAATCATGAGATTCTATACCACCCATGTTTTTATTATAATTGTTTACGAGACATGGCTGTTCAATTATATTTTTTTCAGCTTTTCCCTTTTCACGCCTTGAAACAGATGTTAGTGGCTCAATTATGTCAAAATTTGTCGCAAGTGTAATGCATTTGTTATCATTCCATTTTACAGCAGTAATTTTAATTTTCACATCAAAGTAGAAATCATGTGAACCACGGCTAGTCTTTTTGAAAGTAGAATCAATTTCAAGTTGACAATGATGTATTCTGTCACTTCTTATTGTTACTGTTGCTCAAAATCCACTCTCTCTTAGGTCAACTTACAAATTATAGGACCAATTACGTCTCTTACAGATGGGTCAAGAGTTTCAGAGTCATCAAAACCTTCTTCATCTGTAAATTCATTTACTTCAGGTGGCAAAACAATCATTTCAGACTCTAATTCCTCCGAAAATAGATATTCTACAGCTTCCTCGGCAGTTTTAAAAACTTTTTTCCGCGACATATTGAGCACCTATGAAATAAACTAAATATCAGAAAATTTAACGAATCCGCCCAGCGTCCTATTTTTAGGACAGTAGTTTAAATTTGTAATTAAAACTAATAAAAGTAAAAATAATTCTAAAATGTTATAAGATACCTGTTAATAGAATATCTGAAATATAAATTCTGAAAAAATATTTAAAATTACCTTTAAAACCTTTTCGTACGATTACAATGAAATTCAGCAAGAAAAAATCATGAAAATGGCGAAGTTTAGGTGTCTGCAGCTTGCTGAAAAATGCTTCCATCCAGTTCAAATCGGTTTAAGTAAGTAGGGTGAAACCATTACTCTTCAAGGGGTAGAAAAAGAATCGGCAAAACGTTGAATAGCTTTATTTATAATGGTGAAAATGAACTGTCCTATAAATATGACGCTGGGCGGAAACGGGTTAAACTAAAACTGCATAAAGTCCTAATTTTCATCTTTGTTCATTATAGTTTTCAAAACAGTGCATAGCTGATGTTAAAGAGTTAATAATATGTATAGATTAATAAACTGAATTACATATAATATATATATTCATAAAAATGTGTTAAAAGGATAATATAATAGAAAAGTATAATATAACATTCTATTAGAGTTGTTATTTAAATATTTTGCTGCATGATGGACAGATAAATGAAACTTGCTGATAACACAAATAGTTTTTTCATTTTAAGCAATTGTATTTAGACAGTGCTACATTTTTCTACTGTGCATGTGACATATTTTTCTAGTTTTATTTCTGAATTCATTATCTTGTTTTCCGTCTTTCTGGAATCCCTTTTCTTAGTTATTAGTAACACTTTTTATTCCTTCTTGAATGGATTGCAGAAAACCATATCTTGATTCTGATTGCAGTTTAATATGCTCATGTCAAACCATTGGATAACTGATAGAGGAAATCTTGTCTACTTGTGGAATGGCCATTACTCATAAAATGTATTTGAGCATTTATATCAACAATGTTCAATATTGTGAAAAATACAGTCAATGGCCAACATTGAGTTTTTCTAGACACACTGTATGCCTCACACATTTTATCAAATGCATCAGCACTACCTTTTGTTTGGATATAAAATGTAATATCTGGTTTTTGTTCATTTAAAACTTTATCAAAGTGCCATACTTCATACTACAATTACGTTTTTTCCTTTTATATAGGAATGCAGTTCATAAATGTTCCTTCTTGACAAAATCCAAACTTTGTTACTTACGAAGCTTATTTGTTTTAAGCTTTGCAGGAACACATGCTTTATTTTTTCTAACGGTTCCAACAAGGAACAATCATATCTTATTGTAAACCAGTAGGCAGTTCAAAATTGGTAAATCAATTATCCAAAGTTATGTTTTGTCTGCTGCTTTTAATTGGCATATCAATCTTTTTAAATTCTTAATCCCATATTTATTAGGTTTGGAAGGTATGTATTGCCAGAAAGGGTATTTACCTCGAAAGCCTATTTGCATTTCATCAATGATACAATTTTCTCCCAAGGAATAGGATTTTCCACAAATTGTTCCCAATTTGTAACTTTTTTCCCCTCTCTGCTTGCAAACATTTACTGTTAAATATCAAATTCTTTTTAACCACATTACAAGCTGCAATTTTTCAATTCCATTTCCCTGAGTGTTCTGTAGTTCTTCTAAGTTTAGACATAGCACAGTATACACCTGCTAAATACAGCAAGCCAAAGATTATCTTGATTTTGATAAAATTGGGGAATCTGGAATCTCTCTCTCGGGAATACTTGTCTTGGATTGATCGCAATATACTCATTCATAAAGGTTACTATATCAATTAACACGGAGTCTTCAATTAAGCAATTTCAACAATCAAAACTTTTTCACAATTTTTTGCGGAGCCTCTTACTCCAGGAAGATGAATAAAAATATTTTGTTTCTCTCTTTTTCGAGTCAAATGCACATTTCTCTATTCTCAAGAAGACTACTTTCCCTTTTTTCTCTGCTATCAAATATTGAGCATTATCCTTTGTATCATCATCAGAATCAACATCACTCTGCTCTGTTTCAAAGTCTACACTTCACAAAGATAAATTATCAAAAATGTCAATATCTGTTTCGTTGGAACTGTCATTGCCAAGTAAAATACTCATGGCTTCATCCAAAACATTTTGATTGCTTAATTGTAATGCTTATTTACCATTTTAACTCCTAAAAGAAAAAAATCATCAAGACTTCATAGCTTAACACAGAATTAACTTGTAACATAAATAGCTGTGCGTATCTCACACATACAAATATCAATTTATAGTAACGTTTTACAAATGTGTTGAATATTTCAAATATAAATGTAAAGTTCAATACTTTCGTAGACAGGTGCGGCATATCTCGCAGATAAAATCATTAAAACAAGATCAATCTCACACAAAAAAATACTATCAGTTGACACGTCCCTGATAAAGCAGAAGATAAAAGTAGTTGGTAGCACAATCTATATATATATATAAAGGAAAGAAACAAAAAAATAAGTAGATGTATATGCTACATATGCATGTCCTCTTGAAGGTTAATTGGCATTGCACACATTCTGACATGTCTCTTGAAAGTCTTGGATATTAGTTTTTCTATTTACAACACAGTCAACTGATTTTGATTTGTAAAATCAAAAGTATATCTAACACAATGTATGCAAATTACATTGGAGAGGTATAAAATGGTTAAAATCGATATTAAATTAAGAGTGGTATAATTTTTGTTACATGTGAATCAAATGTCTTGCATAGTTGGTTCAAATACATCCAATAGCATATTTAAACGATTTCCAAACCATAAAGCTATTTTTTTTCCTACTTCAATCCTTTGAAATTAAAATTCAAATAAATTAAAAATACTGTTATTAGTTAAAAGAACTAGTAACATCTTTTATGTTCAAGCACCTATTTTATAAAAAGTATTAGACTTGTCACTTTTAAAAAAAATTACCATAGAATTTACTTTCTGCTAACTCAGTTTGAGATATATGCATCATATTAAAAAAAGAAATCCTTGAAAGTCTTTTAAAGTGACCATATGCACCGTGATGGATATTACTGTTATTTTCTGTAAAGTGGATGTTTTGAATACACTCTGTATCGAGGAATAGATGTGTTGGCTTTCCTTGTATTTTTCAATTTCTTTTATTATGAGTTCGTTTCTCATGTTTTGTAATTGCTACATATTAAGTGAGATCTAACATCTTATTGCCCAGCACGAGTTGAATTTTTTTTTGTCAAGAAGAGTTGAGATGAATTATAAATGTATTTTACTAATATAGAATATCATGCATCTGATCATATAAATTGATAATCTCATCTTTGAACAATTTTCTCATTAATATGGCATTTGAAAGATTTGTACCAATCAAGGTATTTGCTTTCAGATTTTTTTTTTTTTTTGTGTGTCCTGGAAGTTTGTTGACCTTGACCACCGAGGCTGCAAGACTGCTGCTCGCATTTTCACCCCATGTTTATTGTAACTGTCGATTTTCACTTCAGAACAATTCTTTTTTATATATATTTTTTGCATAATATTACACTTGTATATTTATATAATTCTGTACATTAAAATGTTGTTGAAGCTCAGCAGGTGTTCAACTGCTAATAAAACAAACATATAATTCATTGAAACTTATTTTAACTATCATTGTACTGCATTAGTTTTTCTTTTATGGTGCTTTTTATCAATACATGTATGTTCCATGTTTGAATATAATTTTGTAGTACCCAGAATGATGAAATACTGTGTATATTTATAACATTTACACAGGTTTATAATGTGGGTAAATATGCCTTTCTATTATTTAAATTTTTATCTAGACTGATTTATGATTGGTATCTCTTTTAGAACTATATTGATTCTCAATTTGATACACCCAGTTGTCTTGAGCATGCCAGATTAAAGATAGCTTATTGTGGTATGAATGACATCCCCCCCCCCCCCTAAAATGATGTTACGCATTTGTGAAAATTATGTTAACTTTATAAATATTTTTACTGAGATGGGAACAATTTTTCATAATCTCAAAAGCATGAATCCTCAATGGATTTTGGCCAGTTTGTACCAATCCCTTGGGTCATCAATTTGTATAATCTGTACACACTTCTACTGTATTCGAAAGTAAAAAACGTATTTTCTATGTAAATTATGCACTTAACAAAAAAAAAAAATGCAAATAACCCTTCTTAGTAATTCCACTATCATTAATAATTAGGTCAAGGTTGTGATCAGTGATATTCATGTAGAACCATACTGAAAAGTTAGGAGAGACATAAATGTCAGCCAAGATATTCATAACTTGATCATGGTTAAAAATAAGTTCATTGCCAATGATCCTTGTGTAGCTCTAAAAGTTACATCAAACCTTTCATAATTGAGGTTGAATATCTATGTTTTTTTTTTTTTTTTTTAAACATCAACCTTCTCCATCAAACATTAGAATACAAATTATTTGCCTTCAGTACAGTATCATACAATGGAGCATTATCATATTAGAAATAAGTTGCAAGTAGATTATTATTAATCATGTTCAAAACCTGCTATAAAAAAATCAGGGTTACTCATTTATTTTATTATGTGCTTTTAAAAGACAACTTTTAAAGTTAATCAATTAAAAATATGCAACTCATATTTTTTTCTTTCAAATGAGTTCTTGATATATATTCTCCCTCACAAAAAAAAAAAAAAAAAAAGTAGAAAGGAAATATGTTATGTCCTACATTAACATGTTAGCTGCCTCATAAGTCACTGTATAAAATGCAATATAAAATTAAAAATTTATGAAAATATAATTTCAGGATTGATTATTTAATGTATTTAAATATTACTTATCATAATACACACTTATATGCTTGGCATTGCTACACCATAGTACCGCAATGCATGATTATATGTAGTGTACATGACCTGACTGAGATTTTCTTATAAAAAATATACATGGTGGCTAACATGTTAAAGTATTGTAAAATTATGAGTAGAATAAAAATGTACTTGCATATCACATTAAGGGGAAAACAAGATATATTGTAAAAATTGAAAAGGACATTGTACAATGCAATAACTTCATTACATTAAGAATTTTATTTAAATAATCAAATGTGGATTTGTTACAGGCAACACATGATACAAATCACAAGTTTTAAAATTCATTTTATTTTAACAGTTTTCATTCCATTTTCTAAATCTGAATATGGTTCAATTTGTACACACAATGAGTATTCAATTTATACTCAGAAAAGTAAAAAAATTATTCACTCTTGGAATTCTAAGAAAATTAACACCAGATCATTTCAATTTAAAATATTTTGAAATAAATTTTTTCTAACAAGCATAATGGAGCAATGATAATGTTTATTAAAATAAAAATGGAATTGCAATGCACCGGGAACTGTCATTAAATGAATAATGCAATGATTTCCTAAATGAATCTGTTTGTAAATGCGACACTTCCACACAATTTTTTTTAATGTGATGCAATATTACATATCTAATAATAAATACAATTGATAGTGTACAAGAAAAAGGAGTATCTATACAGGTATTTATATAGAAAGGTACAAAATTTTACATTGGACGTACGGCTGCCCCATTGCACCCACAATGAAAAACAAATCATTTCTCAGTAAAATATATTTTACACTCAGATGGTGAGGGAAAAAAGCAGCACATGCAATTGAAACACAGCTAAAACACTCTTCTAGTAGAGACTACTGGGGGGGGGGGTCTGTAGCTTTTTCCCTGACATATTTTCAAAATCTACAGCCATGTGAAAAGATGATGCTGAGTGTAATTAAGAAGTTTGTTCGGAGTTTTTTTCTGCAGTGGCTGAGGAAAAAGAGTTTTTTGCAAACCCCGCCAACACAGAAGCTGCAACTTCAGAGGCATCGCTGTCATCTGAAATGTCGCAGAACATTGTATCGTCCTCTTTGGTACGCCGTCGAGGGTTAGGTGCACAATTGGGACAAATGTAGTCCTCTGTTTCACTCACTTCTGTTACATCAAGGCCCACACACAACAAATGGAACCACTGTTCACAACCTCCATCACACTGCACCCAATTCACAGCTTCACCTGCAATAAGAAATAAATGCAACAATTTGATGATTATAATGTTCACCAGCAAATTTCGTATTAGATGGATGGTATGAGATGTTTACTTTATCACATTAAATTCGGTTTATTTATTTTTTAAAAGCTAAGGCATTATAATAAACTTAGGTGATATGAATAAGCGAAATAAATGAATGAAATTTGACTCGTGCATGAGAAAAATAGTGTCTTTTCATATTAATAAAAGCTGCTTAAGGGAACACCATATGATAAAACTCATTTAATGTGACAATACTTTACGCACCAAATTAATTTACAATTGCATATTTTCAAACATCTATGGATCAAGAATTAAAGTTGAAATTCGATGAATTCTTCAAAAATGGGTTTTAACTAAAAAAAAAGTAATAAATGATTTCATATTTTAATTTGATTCAAGTGATCCAAAATTTGAACATTTTCAATGATGCAAAAATTTTTGATCAACTATAGTAATATGTAAGCATGAGAATATAACTTTTTTTCATAAAGTTCCATTGGGAATGAACTGATTCTGCTTTATTATATCAATGATTCATTTACAGAAAAAATACTATTTTGTGATAAAAGAATTTAATAAATTGAATATATATGACCTCAGGGGCATATGTTTTATATAATAAAATTTTTAAAAGAAATAACTCTTTACTTCAAGCAAAGCAAATGCACTGTGTTAAACTCTGATTAAAATTGATAAAAACTGACCTATGGGTCTGAGGCATCCTGCAGCAGAACAGACATCCTCTGTCTCCTTGTCCCTACGCTGTTCCTTCCTGCGTGGTTTTTTGTGGTCGAAGAGTTTTGCGCGCATTTTGACTGTCTTGACACTGCCATCCTTCATCTCCTTCTGAAAGTGGAATTCCCCACTGCGGGGCTTGGGCCGTTTTATATCTCCTTCTAATCGTAATTTCTTGCGGCGTTGCTGTTGTTGTTTAAGTCCCTCAGGAGGCTTCTTTATTTTAGGTACCTAAGGAAGAATGCACTTAGTTGGCCACTGCCTAAGTAAATTTTTTGAAAATGACAAATGAAAGGAAAAATTTAAAAAAAACCATGACTGTTATTTGTCATTAAGTGAAATAATGCAAAATCACTGAAATAAAACATATGCAATACAAAGAATGGGAAATACATATTCATTACAATGTTTAAATTCTACAATATATTATAAATATACATTCTAAATGTATAAATATTCTTATTGAAGTAACTACATAAAAACCACTAAAATAATAATAAAAAAAAAAATGTTATTTCTCATCTGACATTGTGTTACAATAATTATTTAAGCATATGTAATTATATATTTTCTAATTTTACAATTGATGAATACAATTAACTTGTATGTAATTACTTATTACATACCCTTACTGATATTTAAAAAATTAAGAAAAAATAACAAAAACTTAAATTTATGTAAATTTTCTTTTATTCACTTATATTCTACATACTGGAAAAGAGAAGACAATATATTGATGCACTAAGGCGAAAACAATGGTACAATAATATTTTTATGTGCTATTGTTGCAAAATGTGAGCTGCAATTCTGATACTCATACTAACAAATAATGAGGTAAAATTATTTAAATAAAAGTTGATCAATTTTTTTTTAAAGATAGTTTGTACTAGATGATATAAATTCATTTTTACATCAAACTGATACTGATAAATATCAGTATTTTTTAATGTGAAATAATTTGTTTGAAATGTAACATGATTTTATATATATATATATATATATGTGTGTATTACGAACATGAGTTGATGCTTCCCTGCAATGCTTCTCTTATTAAGGAAATTATGGATTTACAGAGATGTCCCCAGTCGATAAATGAGAGTTTAAGCAACAACTCCTCCACCTTGGCGACAAATGGAAAGTATTCAAAGGTGCTGGAACCTAAGCGAAAAATCGAACGAGAAGAAAGTTACAGACTTTTCGTGAATTTTTGGTATGACATCACACCTGGCCTGAATAGGTGTAAACACCAACAGCTACAGTTGATGGGTCAGTCTGTTGGAGGAATTGGTCTGTGGAGTCTACTTAGTAGACCGATCAGGATAGCGTGGAAGAAGAAATTTGCTATAGATTTGGCCTGAAACTAGCAGAATTGTTGGAACCTGTCTTTGGGGACTCTGCTGAGAAGATCGATTGACTGAAAACTGTCCGCACTTGAAGTGGAGCATGCTGGGTGAATTTGCAGAAAAGTAGTGTGCCTCTGCCCAGAGAATATTATTGCAGAGGCTGTCTGCAGTGAGGAGTAATAAGCTGGTGAGCTAAACGTTCCTGAAATAATTGGGACTGTCTGTAAAAATGTGCTTTGTCCCTGTTTCTGTGTATTGATGTGCTGTTACTGTCTAAGCTGTGCTACCTGTGTATTGTATTGAAGGCAGGAATAAAGCGTCATTTGCCATTATCCTCTGAGTTGGACTCGATTTTCACACTCCGCACACTACCCACAGATGGAAGAAACTTTTCGTAACAATATATACTTATATATATAAAATTATTGAATTTTACACAATATATGAATTGATATAGTTTTGCATCTCCAATTAAAAATATTTTTGTGTCAATGCAGTCACATTTTTATTGTGTCTAGATTAAAAATACTACAATTGCTTTTATTTTAAGCATTTGATCTATTACTCAACATAAATATATACTCAAAACTGGTATATAATAGATTCATGTGAAAAAAGGAAAAATTAAAAGAAAAATTCTATTTTAACTATCATTCTTACTTTTGACTTCATGATACTGCTTTTTGTGTCATCTAACTTTTGTTTCTTAGCTTTCTTTTTTTCTACTCGAACATTATCCTAAAATTTACAAAACATAATTAACAAATATTTTATTTTAAAAAGGAAAAAACAACAAATTGAGGTACTTTACACACACAAAGAGTTACCTGGATCTCTACTATCTCCAAATTAGCAATGTTTCTAGTCATATTTGAATAAGTCATTTCAGTGTCACCCTCATATACATTAAAAATTCTAATTGAATGAGAAATATTTGATATGAAAAGTACTCCAAGTATATCAAGTGACATAGTCAGAGATAAAGTAGCTTTTACACATCAATAACCTTTTAATATAAAATATCATCACTGATTCCTCACTTTTCTCTTTGAAAGGATATCAAATCCATAAGAAAATAAGAATTAAATAATTTTGAATTACATATATGTGATTTTACTGTACTTTGTTTTGATTGAATCTGATTTTTAAAATATTCAAAGGATAAACAAGAGAGAGTGAGAGAGAAAAAGATTTATTACTGCATGTTGTAAGTAAATTTGATGAATCAGAATAATGTTTTTAGAGCATAATATTTAAATTCCTGACAGAAAAAGAAAAGGAAGAAAAATTCGGAATGCCATACCTCTCCATCTGAAAAGGGTGACAAAGAGAAGGCGGCATCTGGACGTGTGGCTTGTAATAACTTCCAGATGTCATTGGATTCATCAAGACTCATCTCCAGCAGATCACCTTCCATTAACAGCTGCTCCAATTGCATTCGCACAGCTTCTGACAGCTGCAAAATAGGACTCTCCATCTGACGTGCCACCAAGGGAGACTTTCGAGCATGTTTTCGAGGGGTTAGAGAGACTGAAAGGCCAAACAGAGTACATAAATGGTTTCGAAGCAAATGGGCAAGTACGAATGAGAAAATTCATTTTTACATTACATTAAAATTACAATACAAAATATTCCAAAACAAACTGAAATCATTACGATTGCAGTGTCTTTTATGTAAGAAAAAGGAATTATGAAAACATTTAATAATGATCATCATTCAAAATTTAAGTGTATGAATAGTTTCCAAAGGTGAGCACAATTTAGCTTTTTAAAAGATAACGAAATTCGAAAAGTAAATGGGGAGAAAAGAAAAATTGCGAAATGTTGGGAACACTAAAAGATGGATTTTTTTTTATTACAACAATGTAACAAACAGGAAGAAGTAGGTGACAAAAGATAACTTTAATGTCCAACTATTTGTCATTATTCTGATAGATATATTCTATTCCATTGAAATGCAAGACATTCTCACCTGTGGCTGTCTTAGAGGCAGAGGAGTATGCATGCTCTGTATCGGCATGGGGTGTATCTCCAGTCAAATCTACTGTTTCAATTTCGGCTGGTTTCTAAAATTAGAAGTGTAGTTTACAACAACAGATATATATGCAAAGTTTGTTTCTGACAAAAAAAAAAAAAAGTTTCATATTAGATACAAAATGTCTAATTTACGTTACCAATATACTTATATAATGAATAGGAAAGTAAAAAGTATTCTTTCCATTTGAAACTTGATTTTGGCAAAAAAAAAAAAAAAGTTTTACACAACACTTCAAAACAAAATTAAAATTTTATCGTAAGGAACGATTTTATCCATACACAATCCTATTAACTAAGCACGTAATACTGAAAATAAACCCCAAAGAGATGAGTTCTGACTCTGCTCCTATGATCATTCTCTCATCTTATTTTTGGTAAGCATGAAATAATTTATGAGTTAAGCTGCCCCCTACTAAAGCCATAAAATTGAAAATTCTTTTAAATTTACAGTTCCATAATTATTTACAACTTTAATTAGTGTTCTCGGCTTCTTCCAGTGAAGAAATGAACTTTTTATTAATAAAGAAGAGGAACTAATGCCCCACTAATCATAATCATATAATATTTGATTGAAACAAAGTATACATACAGATGGTATATCTGGAACAGGGATATCTTTTCCTTCACACTTCTCAGAAGGAATGAGATTTCGCCCTAAAGAAGAAAAAATGAGAAAATTCCATTGACTTCATTCATGAACAGTATTTTTAAACAGATATTGTTGATAAGATGGAAAAATGGATTAAGCAAAAAAATAATTTACATCTCTGCAGCAGCTCTTCCGGTTTGTTTTCTACAGGTGGGGTGGTTTTTGGGATTTCTGTATGCAAAATTTGCTCAGGTTTTTCACAATAAGTCAGATCATTTTTCTGTTGAGAGATGACAGAGAGAGCTGATAAAGCAGATGAAACTTCCTCTGTCTTAAGGGCCTGTTTGGCACGATCCTATGCAAGAAAACCAGATTGCTTCTTGATTACAGAATGTCATACTTTGCAAATTATTTAATTAAATATTAGAAGTATTTTATGCTAAAACAAACAATTTGTTTACTCAATTACTCACTTTAACTGCTTTGAATGTTCAACATACACTTACAGAAATACAATCAAATGGACAGTATGTATATTTAAATAAAAAGAACAAAAATTTAAAATAGAACACACATAATTAATTTGAGTAATTATTTCACAAATTTTTAAGAATTTTTTTTCAAGAATCAACTTCTTAAAGACTCTGTTTTTAGAGCTACACAACAGACTTTTGGAGACTAAATTCATAATTACGAAGCTATGTCAAACGACAATGAGGATGCCAAAACTAGTATAGCACTCTTCAGATTTTCTCACTAGTTAAGGCTTTGAGATCTCAATTTGCTGCTCTACTGGTAAGGTTATTGCAGTTCCCACATTAAATACCACTGATTTCTATCACAAATTTTTTTTTTTTAATACTTGATAATTCTAATTTTCAGTACTTGCTTGAACCCCCCCCCCCCCTCAATTAAATATTTTTGGTCTTCAAAGTCTTCAACAAATTCAATTCAGAAGTCCATGATTGCCATTTCTAGATTATTTAATTTAAGAATAAAATTTTGAAATACTTATAATTACCACATTTAAGCATATAAATAAGAGGATTTGATTTCATGTTAAATTTTCTAAAAGATTACTATACAGTAATCTTTTAGAAAATTTAACAAATTGAAAGCAATGTAATTAATAATTTTACTAAAAATTCAAATTTATTTTACACATTGTTGCACAATGTGCATTTGAACACAGTTTCTACTCTTATATAATTATAATAGTATATAACTTTTAAATAAAGCTATTAAGCATTGTTTAAAATACAAAAATTCGCAATTATCAACAAGTAAAAATCTGGACACTGCAAAGAAAAATTCTGCAACTCCCTTTACCCCACAATTAATCAAACAACAATTTTTACAGCTCATCTAATTTTTACAGCTCAAATAATTTTCTTTCAACATAAGATTTCCAAATTAACCAATTTGATAACTAGTAACTTGTCCCATCTATCAATTTTATTTGCTTTTATATATGCTATTAAACATCAAGTATGTTTTACACAATGTTCAATATTTAACAGGATATCATTTTGGAAAAAGTTTTTTAATAGAAACAAAGATACAAACATTAACACTTTGCATTCTGCTGTCACTCATAATGTGGCATGCTTGTTTTGCTTACTTGAGTGCTTTTGTACAAACTAGTGCATGTGTTTATCACTAACTTCTAACAATTAAGAAAAAGGCATGAAACTAGTAAATTTTGTCATAGTTACCTGGGAAAATCCCATATACATGTGGGTGACTGTTTCCTAACACATCAATCAATAACTCCCGAGACTAACCCAGAGATGGCGCTCGTAGTAAACCAGTAACCAGGTCTTTCTAGAGTACTAACCTTTGCTTGAAACGTGTCAAAATTTTAAGTCGATCGGACCAGAAACAGCTGAGTTATCGAGGTTGGAGTAAAGTCGTTTTGTAGTTTGTTTAAAAAATGGAAAAAACCGAGTTTCGTGTTCTGATAAAACATTGTTTTTTAATGGGTAAAAACACCGTGCAAGCGAAACAATGGATTGAAAAATGTTACCCGGACTCTTGTCCATCAAAAGCAACAATTTGTCGGTGGTTTGCCGAGTTTAAACGTGGTCGTACCGACACAAATGACGCGGAACGCTCGGGTAGACCTGTGGAAGCCGTTACACCGGAAAATGTGAGTGAAGTGACAAAAATTATAATGAAAGATCGTAAAGTGAAGCTCCGAGAGATTGCTGAGATGACACAGATATCATATGGAAGTGTATTTACTGAAAAAGGTTTTTTGAAGTGAAGTGAAAAATGTTTTTTCCAAGTGGGTGCCGCGATTGCTTTCGATGGAAGAAAAACAGCAACGAGTCGATGATTCAGAAAGCTGTTTATCGCTATTTACTCGCAACAAAAAAGATTTCTTGCGAAAAAAAAAAAAAAAAGGGGGGAGGGGGGGGTTTGGAAATGCATTGGAACGATTGTATCACCCTAAAAGGTGATTAACAAAAGGTGTTATGTTGATGAATAAAAAAAAATTTTGCAAAAAAAAATGTTGTTTTCAATGTTAGTCTCGGGAGTTATTGATTGATGTGTTAAAATATCCCATTATGACAAATTACAAAACATAAAATTTTCCTTCTGTTGAAGATTTATTAACATGGACTTGTTTTATATAACGTAACTACAGAATAAATATTTTATTGCAACAACCATATTTTTTTCCTATTATATATGTGTAATTGTAACTAATATTGTGCAGGAGTTGTTGGTGTACTATAAGATCACTAAGTTGAAGTGTAGACTCATAGGCTATGACCTAAACTTTCTAATTGATTTGGTATAACTAAATATCACTAAATGTTAAAGTAAAAACTTGGATTCTTATTAAATTGAAACACTACAATTTTTAGATACATAACATTAAATCTCTCAATATTGCTCTGGAAACATAGTACCGATGCATAATACTCTCCATTAATCCAAATGTATCCCAAAAAACTAAGGCCATTACTTTGCCAGCCACCAATATCACAGTCTATACTTTATTTAGAACCATTAGCCTTCAATACTCCACTGTTTTGATGTTCCTTCATCTCTAAAGTGTAATTGTATATCTATGTTTCCTCCAACAGTTAATCATTAGGATTATGACGAAAAAGCAACAAAATAGCTTCAGTCAACCACACGATTTGCATTTATTTCCTACTGAGAAAAACAATGCACCTATCATGCCGAGATTTTTTTTTTACACACAATTTTTTGTGCAAAATAGAAAAAACTATACCCTGTGGTATGCTAGTAGCCTCAACTATTTCACACATTGATTCGTTGATCACTCAACACCATATCATGGATATAGTCAATCACTCTGGGAGTCATGTGGAAGTCGGGATGTCATGTGGAAGTGATTGATATGGATATTGTCAATCACTTCCATATGACATACCTAATAGCATTCATCTTTTGTAGATGTATAGCAACATTTAAACACATTTACCCAATTGCAAACAGTTGCAAACAAGAGAGCAGCTGTTCTATGAACTTCATGATCTCTTTTAACCTATTAACTGCTGTGGGCATATATATATGCCTCACTCGGCCAACGCGTTAACTGCATGGGTCATATAAACGTCTTACCAAAATACAATTCTTTGAATTGCACTACTAGAAGTAAAACTACTCCAGTGGCTTTGGAATGCAATAATTTGACCTTGACAGTGTTTGCGAAGGAGTTGCTTGTTTCAGAGAAGAGGGGAGGAATTGAAAATGTTTCTGGAATGGTGAATGTCATAGCTAAGCAGTTATTGCTTGTGTATCTGTTGGAGTAGGTTGAGCTTTTTAAATTCTTCTTTCTCTTCCATTTTCATTTACCGTGAGTAAAAAGAGCTTTATAATTTTTTTGTATGCATATGTCTATGTCTGACAGTGAGTTAGATGACTACTTTCCGTCATCTTCAGGATGAGAAATGTCAAAATATGATATTACATCAGATGAAGAGGATTTTGATTGAGTATTCTCTAAAAGATGCCCAACCTTGAATACGACTGGATATAAAAAATTTACCTATGCCCCCTCCCCACTTTCCATTTTTGAGACAGCCAGGAAAAAAGAAAAATATAATGGATGTTTCAGACCCACTTCTTTTTTTTTTTTTTTTTTTTTTTAAATTATTTTTTGATGAGCAGCTTGTGCTTCATATTGTTACTGAAACTAAACATTTTGCAGACTAGTATATCAACCAACATCCTGGAAAAGGGAAATCAAGAATGAAGTTATGCCACCCAACCAATTTAGATGAAATATATGTTTTTTAGGCATACTAATTTTGTAAAGAATAATAGTAAAACCTTACATTACACTTTACTGGTTTAAAAATAAATTGATCGAAAAACCAATTTTTGGGAAATTTATGAGCAGAAATCATTTCCAGCTTGTGATGAAGTTTCTGCACTTTTCTGATAACAGTACTTTTGATGAAAATTCACATCCCAACTCAAAACTCAGAAAAATATGGCCTGTTTTTTCTGACTTGATGCTTTTCACAAAGGCAGGCTATCATGGATTCAATACATGCCATTGAAAAGAGCTCACTTTAAAGTAAAACTGTATGTACATGCTGAAGCAGAGTCGGGATATATTCACAGTACGATTGTGTACACAGGGAAGAGTACAATCTTTGATCAAACATATGAGAACTATGGAGTCGCTACAAAATCAATAACAATGCTTATTGAATCTTTTTAGAGAAAAGGTTATTGTCTAAAAGCTGACAATTTTTATCTTTCATCAGAATTAGCAGACATTCTTATCCAAATACCACCCCCGTATATGGAATTCTAAGTCCTAATCTAAATGATTTGCCGTATACTTTCAATAAACATACTCTGAAGAAAGGCGAAATTGCCGCTTTCTAAAGTGCAAAATTAGTGTATTGAGATAGAGTGACAAAAAACGTGTCACTTCCTAGCTCTATCCATACAACAAACTGCTCTGAAACTGATAAAAAAGTTATAAAGCCAGCTATTGTTATAGATTATAACTTGAAGATGGGTGGGGTAGATAGAGCGGATCAAGCACTAGTTTGTTATTCAACAACTCGAAAACAGGCATTATGTAACAATATTTCGTTATCTATTAGATTTTGCAATGCCTTCATATTGCAGAAGAAACTACTCCCAAACATTGATAATTACAACTTAAACATGAATTTGGTGGAATGCATAATTGAGAAATTCCATGTTACAGCACTACGACCAGCCAAAGGATACAAAGTGACCGTTCTTTACGACTTACTACTAGATATTTTCTGTACCTAGTACCTTCAACATCTTAAAAAAATGCATCAAGAAAATGCGTTGTTTGCCATGAGTCCTGCTATCAATGCACTGAATGTGATGTTGGTTTATATGTCCAACCATGTTTCAAGATATATCACGCGGCAGCTAAGTTCCAACATCATTTTATTTTTTATATTGTAACTCTATAGTTTAAATATTGCATTTTCTCCCCACCCCCCTTAAATTGTGGAAGTAAAAAGTTTTTAGATTGCAAAGCACGCCCCCAATACACCGCATAGCTACATGCACCTGTTTGAAAAAGGGTGGCATTGGGAAGCGAATCTGGCGCAAGTTTTCCTCGGCAGGTAAGGCTAATGTTAATTCTATTAAATATAAGTGTTTAATCATGACTGTTTATGTTCAATTTCATGCACTTGACCCACCAAATGTCAATATTATGCATTATGTGAAAATACAAAAATTCTTCTACATAATTTATTATGTAAATTTATTTGCAAATGCTGAAAAATGAGCATTTATAGTGCAGCAAAAAGTATGTATACCATCAAATGTCATTGAAAAAGGATAGATTTTCATTTCAATTATGCACTGCTTTTGTAGAACTTAAATAATTAATCCAAGTATTTAGAGAAACTATTGTGAGTAATTTCATTCATATAAAAACAATTACAATTTCCTGATGGCCAGAATATTATTCATGAAAAGGGAGCCTATAAAAAATTTAATATCTTACTCCTAAATTCTCTTCCTCCTTTAAATCTTGGCCTTACCTTGCACTTCAAAACTGGAAATTTTCTCCGAAAAAAAAAAAATCTCATACACTTATATGATTAGATGTATGACATTACAATCCAAAATGTATGTTTTACGTAGAGAAGGACAGATTTAAAAAGAATCATTCAATTTTAATAATTGATGGACATGCCTAGAATCCTGACAACTGCTTCAAATCACAGTAAACATTAGGATGTTACATTTTATCCAACATGAAGTAACAACAAAACTAAGAAAAACAACTTATAAAAATGTTATTGATACACTTAAGTGACATATCCTCTATCTTTACAAATATTTGATTTTTCCATTGAATGTAATAAAGTATATGTTAGGATTATGAAAATAGCATCAACAGAGATATATACAAATCTTTTTAAAGATTTTGCTGTATTCCATAATTACCAACTTCAAGATGCAAATAAAAACAAATATTGCAAAAAAAAAAAAAAAAAAAAAGAATTGACACCCTTTACTCTTAAACAGAGATTTTAATTTGCTGATTTATACAATTCTCAAAATATAGAAAACTTTACATCTTTCAAAGTTACCAGTGTCAGTATAATATATTTGTATATTAAAATGCAATTCTAAGTTTCACATTGGATATAAATTAAAAATAAATTTTCAAATAGTTTTTAGTACACAATTTTTTTTATTTCATTATCCTGAATTTATTACACAATAAAATTCACAATACTTAATGAAGTACATACAAATGAAATCAATTAAACATTGGAAATAAAGAGCACAAATATTTAAAAATGAAATGATATTCATAGCCAAACTAAATTAGATTATTAACCAAACCCGAATATATTTTAAACATCTATTGATAGATTAAATCATTAGCTCAAAATAGACAAAAAAGACTGACCTGCCATGCCATCCCTCTTTCTGTGAGACACTGAAGGGCTTCTCCTTCTGCAAGACGTACAGGCAGTTTTTGAAGGGACATCAGCAATGTAAGGATATTTTCAAGGCGTGGACGTCGGGAACGCTGGCAACCTCCACAGAACCATCGACCCCCTCCTGGAGTCCTACGGCTTGACTGCATCATCTTGCTGGGTGGCATGCATTGTACTGGAAGGAAATATTCATAATCTGTTTACTTTCATTCAATTTCCTAAAACTTTTTTAAAATACCTTATGCATAGCAAATTTTAAGCAATTTAATTTTTAATTGGCAATTCAAAAAACCTCATAAAACATAGCATTTTATAAAAATATATACCTTATAAAAATATTTCTTAATACTAGGGTACTTTACTTCTACAAAATATGATAGAAAAATTCTTTGTCTTTTAAAACACAATAAAGGCAGTATAACATAATTTTTTTTAAAAAAAATTCATTTATTCAATAAAGTATCTCAGAAGAAATAGTTCTATAGTAAAATATTAAATAATGATTCATTCTTTCTAAAGTAAAAAAAAAAGAAAAAAAAAAAGGAAAAAGCTTTTTTTTTTTTAAATAACATAGCAATTTAGTAAATATCATGCTATCAAAATATATTATAGAAGATTCCCAAACTCAAACTGTCAGCAAATTTAGAGTTTTTTTAGAAAATTCTACTAAATTTAATAGCTTTGTTTCAATAAACAAGGAAAATTTATTATGTTTGATGAATCCATCAAACATATTTGAAAGTTTCTAAATATTTTCAAAAAGCTATGGGAACTCTAATTAATGTAAAAAAATGACATTAAAAGGAAAATAGAGATTGCATACTGTGGAAACAATCCTTGCAAAGTTCACATTGTACCATGCCACTTGAATATGGCTTATGGCAAATGCAAAAGCGAGATTCAGCGCGATCTTCATTCTTCTTGCGTTCATTCTTCGCTCGAAGAAGAATCATAGCTTCCAACTCTTTGCGCTCAGCTTCTTTGAAATGTGCCACCTGGAATACATATCAGAAACATTATAAGCATTTATTTCTTTATGTCCATAAATCCCCTAAAATTTCTCCAGAAGATTACTCACAATGGCAGCAGGATCCTTGGTCTCTTCTATTTTTCCATCCATACTGTCCTCAGAATCATCACACTCCTTGCGCTTCTTTTTGCCTTTACAGGATGAACCAATATCTTTGCGAGGAGACAGTACCTGGATTGAATATAGTTTTTATTATGAAGCTTCAATTAGAATAAAGGTATAAATGAGCATTGTCTCTGGGTTTATTTTTCAAATAATTAAAAACAATATTAATACATTCTAATTTTAATATGTCTCTGGTAATTTCAACGTTTCAATAATTGTTTAATTTTGGTATAAACATTTTCTTATCACTTGACTTCAAAGTTTTTTGCTTCTTATGTTTAAAATAAACATAGAAAATCAACGAAACCCAATATTTATTCTTTTTATCCAAGAAATTATGTAATTTGGTAAAAAAAATGTATGCGGATCAAGATATTTGAGTTTCTAAGAAAAATAACCACAGGCAAACAATTCGAGTAAGTTTAATTTTCAAATTAAAATTTCATCCATCTCCAAGCAATCTTTTAAATCAAAAATTAGCTTCACAAAATAACTTGCTTTAATTAAATTTCAAAGTTTTCTTTCACTTCTTTTTAAAATAACAAAGATGAAAATAGTTAGAAATATATTTTGTTCCAGAAAAATCTTACTGATACAAATTTTTAAATTACTGTAAATTTTGGGTAGATAAATCACTGCTTATACATGTTTAAAAGAGGAAATTTAATGTTTACAGAGTATCTGTTGGAATTTCAATGTTCCTCTATCTTTGGAACTTTGTTAGTTTAAATTGTAAGTTAAATCAAACAAAACAGTTAATGTAGAATTTGTAGCAACATTTTAGCTTGATATGAGCACTCAGATTCCGAAAAAGCAGTGAAACAAGTTTGATTTTGTTTAAAACTCGACTAACTACGGTATGATGCACTCAGTGTAAATACATCATAACGTATGCATGGTTGTCTTGTGGGTCAATAAAACATGGCAATCATTCTGACGTGATATGATTGGATCAATTTTCATAAAACTGGAAATCATTGAAAAAGAAAATCAAGTTAGCGGCATTGATAGAAGTGACTTAAAAGAGTGATGAAAGTAACATTGAAAAGTAAGATTTTGTATACATTGTTTTAATTTTAACTATAAAATTCTGCTTGAATATCTAATTTACATATACTTTTTAATAATTTGGTAGCTAACAAAGGGTGGTTCACCAACTTGAAATTATGGTAAATATTTTAATGCAAATTTCAGGCTCCACCACAATTAATAAGTTTTCAGAAAGAGAAATATCTCTATGAGTAGTTAATTCCAATATTTAAATCAGTTAAAATATAAAAGTCTCAAGAGAGAAGTAAACATTTACAGTGTGCAGAAAATGAATAATTTATTTTTTTACGAACCTCAAAATCAAATCACACAGTACAATTGCCATACTCATTTTCAAATGCTGAAATCTAGAGCTGAATGCACTTGGGTATAAAAGATCTTACTTCTAATAGTGAAAAGCTAGAGTTCTTCTTGAGGAAAATACGTGCTGTCCTCTCTTTCCATTGTCGTGCTGCTTCCACTTGCGTTTCGATTTGAGACAACTGCTCTAGACGTATGGGCACAGGTCGTCCTTTCCATACCAACTGTTCTAACACTTCCAAATATGGATTGTGTGTTTCATTCTATAACATAATAGTCACATTTTTATGATCTTTGTACTTAAATTATGTTTTCACTTTATACATGCAAATTCAATAATTGGACATAGACACGAACAAATGGGATATATATTGTTATGAACTTGAAATGATTATCTTCTACTAATGAAAGAAGACATCTGAAGGAATGCTTATGCAATGATCCACGATCTTGGCGACCAAATGAAGGTTTTCGGAAATGCTAGAATTTTCTCGAATCTCTATAACAGGAGGAGTTATGGAATTTTCTTGAATTTCCTTGAGACATCACACCTGGCTAGATAGCTACAAATATGCTGAGATCCTGAAATGAAGTAGTCTGTTGGAATCTGCTTTTGATGTCTTTACTTTGCAAATTTGTCAGTAACATGAACTAGTATGATGGTGAGCTGAATCTTATTGACAGTGCTACCACTGTTATTGCTAGAGATTTATTTGTTTGTGTTGCTAAATTGTACAAGTACTGTTTTTGTTCCTGTAGGTGTCATTAATCTGTATGAGCACTGTTACCTGTGTTTTGTCATTTCCTAAATATTTGTAAATAAAGCATCTTTCTCGATTATCCTCTTTGCTGGAATGCTTTCACTACACACATGGGTCAATTTTTGTAGCACTGGTGTCAAAAGTGGGATTTCGGAGTGAATGGCTGTGATAGAGCAATGGAGTATAAATTCTAAGAGCTGTTTGCTTTGATGGCAGAGATAAAAGCTGGATAAGAACTTTTTGTAAAGAATCAGGAGGAAATGGAAGCTGCACAAACAGAAATGAAATCTGAATAGAAAAGTTAAATCAAAGATGTGAATGAAGTAAAATATAAAGTTAAGAGGAAGATCGAGGGAGCAGAGGACAAATGAAGATAAAAGGAGCAGAGGATCCAAAGATTCAAGGAGATCTCAAAGCCATTTAAATTCAACAATTATAGAGCTCACTTCGATGATGCTCAGAGATAAGCCACTAAAGATGCTGGGAAGATTGGCTGAATGTTTTGAGAATCATCCACGTGGAACCTACTGAACATACTTTGAATGATTCCGAGATGGACATGAGCAGTATCCATCATGTTGTATTTGTAGGAGGTTCTACTCTAATACCCAGGGTAAGAAGATTCTTTGTAATTTCAAAAGAAAAGAGCTGTATATGACCATCACTCCAGATAACAGTAGTATATGGTGATGAAGTTCAAGTTGCTTTGTTGTTTGCTGCTTAGTAGACTACTGATGAGAAAATTAAGAATGTGCTGTTAGTTGATGTAGCTCCATTTTTACTTGGAACTTAACTGCTATTGCAGTCCTGACCAAGAGTCCTGAGAGAAATTACAGAATTCATTGTCATCCCAGATATTTACCACATTCTAAGATAACCATCTTGCTTTTAATATTCAAGTATATGAGGTGACTGGATGGATTCCAGCAGAGATGTGTTTATCTTGAACACTGTGACATCTGTTATCATATTCCAAGTTGAGAGTGGAAATGAAGATCAAAATTAGTAATGTTATTTGGTTTAATTATCGCCAATATGACGTCACCCCACATTTTTGGCAATGAGATATGATATTTACATTCAATATGTTTTCCTGTTACATCATATGTAATGAAATTTTTATGATTTATTGCTTATTAACAACTGATTTGACTGGGTTGAATGCAGATTTTTATTGTATAATAGGTGAACTGTATCATCTTCTACTCTACTTCCTCTTTTACAGGTATAATGTGGATAACTCCCTATATATTTGTTTGAAAAAAGCCGATAATGAACAGCAAGTTTGATGATTGAGTAACTTTTATTTTAATTAAACATAATTTTAAAAACTGGTATCTGTTTCACTCTCCTTTAAGTTCTATGGTAGCTTAATTTATCATCTAAGTCCAGCTAAGTCCAGTCAATATTCTCTTTCGATGATTGAATAACATGCCTTTCTTGCCAGGTGAATGCATAAGTGGTTTAGAGGCACGTTTGAAAAATATACATGCAGTAGTCAGAAGGAATTCAATTGGATTATGAATGAATGGAGAAGACATAATTTGAAGATACAAGAGAACTGGACATTTTAAGACACAATCTACTGGCTAACCTACAGTAGGACAAATAATAAATATTACAGAACAATGATAACAAAAATAATGTAACAGAATTAACCCTTGAACTCCTCACAAGGAACAGTAGGGGAGTAGATAATAAGTTAATCACCAGATTGAATTCTTTACAACAGTTCCAAAAGCTAAAATTCTATTAACTCTGCTTATTTCTGTTGACATTTGCTAATAGTTTATGTTAAAATTTATAGACTAATAAAAGGTATGCACACAAGTTAGCAATTAAACTAATTTTTTATGGAAAGAAAAAACTTTTTCTATTAAATAATTGATATCACAATCAATACTTGGTTACAGCCCCCTCCCCCCTCAAAAAAAAAAAAAAATATTTAATGTGAAACTAATTTTTTAATTTGCAAAATTTTTTTTTAGGAATCCTTCACAAATTTAATACTTTAATTTTATTAAGGATTTATATACATTTTTTGATAATATTATGTGGTATGACAAAAGGTTGCTAATTGGTATTTTGGCTTATACTAATAATCCATGATAAAGTTAGAATAATTTGATTTATATTAATAATTCATATTTCTTAGATATTTCAGAAATTCCAAATATTCGCAGAAAAAATAGTTTATAAGAATTTTTTTAAATAAATTAAGTTAGAACTATGATGTATCTTTAATATTCCTCTTTTAGTATACAATTTTTGTTATGTTTGCATCCATTGTCCAATTAAATTTGGTAATACCACTTTGTTATAAAGTAATTTGATGAGTGGGATAGCTTACATCTATAAAACAGTTTAACCATGCCTAGTCTGTTCACAGCCAGACAAAACATTTAAAAATTATTTTATTTCTAATTTAGCTTTTTTTGTCATCTTTAATAAGTTTTTATGATTAAGCATATTTTGATTTATTTATATATAACTTCATTTGCACTTTACATTTATATATGATTCAGTATAAAAGAATCTAGATATATAAACATATCAGAAATTAATTGCTGTAATGATCATATATATCTATGAAAAAGACAGGGTAATTATATAATGAGAAGAACAATCCATATTGCACAAGAAAATTTTTAAAAGAATCAATGAGTCATTATGAATAGCAGAGAAAAAGGCAACTACCTGTATAACTTGCACCTTGTGAAGCCAATCCTTGGCTTTGCGCACAGCCTCTGTCAGCTGTAGTACATTGGGAAGATGTACGGAAATGTTACCTGCATCCCTCACCACTGTCTCCACCACAGACAAGGGATGCTTTGGTTTAGCCTGCAGACAATTGCGTGCCTTCTCCTCCCACTTCTCTCCAAAGGTCAGTAGCTCCTGCAGCTCTGCCATTACCTTTTCTACAGTGGGATGGGGTGGGATGCAGATCCCTCTCTCCAACAATCCACCCAGCACAACAAGTGTTACACGGTCTGGATGCAATAAAACGCCCCGTACTTCCTCTAGCCAACGGCTCTGTTCTAATTTCTACATATAGAAATAAAAGAAACATTTATTTCTCAAACATTTTAGTATGAAAAATGCTAATATTTTATTTTCAAATCTAGTTGAAATCTTGAAAGAAAAATAAATCATGCTAATCAAATTAAATTGCAATAAAATTATTTCCCCCATAATTAAACTTTTTTCATATTTAAACCCTGACTTTAATAAAACATAATATAAAAAGTTTCTTGCATTGTAGCATTTTAAATTGAAACATACAAGTTACTATCTTTTACCAAGTACTTTATTTTGCAATTTACACTTCAGCCTTTAAAATACTATAAATGAATAAAAGACTATTGGAACATAATAACATAGCAAACTCAAACAGATAAAAAAAAAAAAAAAAAACTAAGCATAAGGAATATTTTAAAATAGCTCAGTCCTATTTGTGAAAACTACATCAACTTTAGAAATGCACATATACTTCTTTTCTTTGACTCAAAAATATAAAATTTTCTTTGACTCTCAAAACAAGATTATACAAATTTTATTAATTTTGAAACAAATTTTTTGGTACTTTTGTTTTTTAAGCAAGACAATACCTGTTTCAGCTGTGCTATCTCTGCAATTTCAATATCCAAGTTGACGCCCACTTCCAGACATTTCTCCAGCCGCTTTGAATCTGTTTTCTCCTCTCCTAGCATGTCTTGTGCCTCTTTTTGAAAAGTCACAGCACGATCCAAAAGATCCTGCATGTAATAAATGAATTCATTTTTACCAGATAGCAACTAATGCAAATACTCATGATGTAAAACTTAAATCAACTATTTAATCTCCCTTCTTATAGTTGAAAATTAAGGTAAAATCAAATTGATACTCATTGCACAGAAGAATTATTTAAATTAAGAATAAACATCACAATATAAACAATTTAAAGGAACAAAACAATTCTTTAACAATATTCTTAATCAAGGGCATATTAAATACTTTAAATGAAAATTTACAATTAAGAGATTTTAAATTGAGAGTGGATTCTAATGTTCCACCTAATATATTAAATGAGAGAAAATAAGATTCCAAATTAAGTGAAAAAATATTTTTGAGTGTTTTTTTTTTTTTTTTTTTATAAAATTACAATGATGAATAATTTTAAAAAGAAATGAAAATGTTGATATTTGGGATAACATTAACCTTTTTGTGAAAAAGTTTGGTTTTTAACCCAATAATCTATTTAATAGGTACGTATGTTTTTGATTGTTTATTAATGTCACACTTAGAAGCAACACGAAGGCTATTGGTGATAAATTTCACAATTTTGAGCCTCAGTCAAGTTATGAAGATAACACCTGAGCTAGCACCTCCCTCTCCCAACTTCTACACCACACCAATGGGAGGACTTGGAGCTTTGAAAGATTTAATGCGCATCAGACCCACTACATGGCAGGTATTCAATGGCATTTGGACTTGAGCTCAAGGCTTGATGGAAACAACATCAGCCGCAAATTCATGACAATTAGACTACAGTTACCACAGGATAATGGGTAAATAAATCTACTGGTACAAATGATGGACTAAGTTTAACATTTAGTTTTGTTTGTCTGATCTTAAATGATTTTTAAAATAGCTCTTTTGTCTTCACTTTCTTCCCTCCCATCACATTAAAATATTTTAATATATTAACAATATAAATAAAAGAATTAATAAGTATGTTTGGTACATTGTATACAAGTCTCTACCTTTTTTTTTAATTAAAATAATAAAACCCCTCAATCCTCATTCTATTATTAGTTGTTGCAAATGCAGCTTCAATCACATTTTAAAGAATTTTTTTGAGAATTTTAATGTGCTCTACAAATGTGAATAATAGTTCAAGGTAGCATTACATATTTAACCATTTTAATTATTAACTGAAACAAAGAATAAAAAGTGCCTTCACAAGAAATGCCTCCTTGATCTCGCATGCCACTGTGGATAATTGCTGATGGAATAGTTGAAGATCTTCCAAAGTCAAACGTGATGAGTTCCTTACTTCACCAGATTGACGTGTTCTATGCAAGGAAAAAAAACTCATTAAGAACAATTAATAAAGCAAACAGATTTATTAGAATTTTTTTTAAAAAAAGGTAACTAAGATTTGGCAATAATTTATATTAATGTAACTTTGGTACTAAAAATGCAATCATCATAATTAAAAAATTTAAAAAATAATGAAAAAATTGTTACACAATTCATTTACACGAACCAAAAAAAAAAAAAAAAAAAAAAAAAAAAATCTGGAGGGAAATTTTACGAGTAGATCAGATAAAAATTAGAAACTTTCATTTCTTTTCCTCTCTTCTAAACAGAATATTGTTTTAGTAATAGGATTCTTGCTTGCAAAATTGTAAGCTTTTAATACACAGGATGAAAGTTTTTTACAATGCATATGCTATTAATAATACATAAGAATTTAAAATTTATATTTAGTTGACTTAGCTACTTTATTCAAGTTATACTTAGTTTTTACACATTTTTATTCTTTTGAATTAAAATGTAGTAAAACTAAGTATTTACTTGTATGAAACAGATCAATCAGGAAGAAAAAAAAAATTACTGCTAGATTGGAAAAAAAATGAAGTTTTCAAATACTTACTTTAAAAAAATACATAGATAATTTAAAATAACTGAGGGAAAAAGTGTGTGGAAATAAAAAAAAAATCTACTATTAAAGACACTCTGCTATCAGGTATGGGAAATCATTGCCTACCTGGTGCGGACTCTCCTACTCAGTAATTGTTGGGCCAATACAGTACATTTCTCTCCTTCATCCACAGTCTCAACAAGCTTCTGAAGCAGTTCCACATTGGGGAATTTCTTTTCTTCAGCTTCTGTCATCAATTCCTTCAGCTCACTGATGTCTGCAGAGGAAAAATCTTATTTATTCTAAAGCATTGAATATTTCATTATGAAGTTATGTGACTGAATTATTTGTGTATTCCAGGCAGGGCCAACATGCAATGCAAATATTTGGGAATAAGGCTGGTCAGAAACCCTGTTTGAGTTTGATATTTTTCTGTACTTTAAGTTAAATGTTCTGATATTTACATGAATTTTCCCAACCTAACTGAGTGCTTTGATACTATTAAAGTCTGTTGAGAGGAATAAACAATTTAGTCATCTTGCATGTGCTTTTATCATTCAATTCTTGTGGTGTGAGGAAACTTCCTTTCCCATTCTCTCATGAAACCAGCTTGACGGTCCATCAGTACTCCTCTATAAAATGACAAAATAGTTTTCTACCTTTAAAACCACTGTTCATTCCATTTATGGGAATCTTTTATCATTGATCAGTAACTTTTACTTCCTGTCAATCAGAACGTGCAATGCAATGCACTTGCTCAATGATCCTGTCAATCAGAACGTGCAATGCAATGCACTTGCTCAATGATTTAATTTTCATCATCACCTCTAAAACCATATTATGCAATAAATCACATTAATTTACATTCTCTCACAACAGACTATGTTCTCTTTTCTTTTCCTCGCTTAGTACTTTATTTTCTTTTTGGCTTGGAGTACCATACCTGCAGTTCAATGTCCAGTCTAATTGGTTTGGGTTGGATTTGTGGTAGCATTAATATAGTGAACTTTTACATTTTTGATACCATTATACTTGACAGAGGTGAGTTTTGTAAATCTTATTTGATATTATCATAGCAACAAATACATCTTTTAAAGATATAATAAATCATCAACAGAAATCAGATATAAAAAGTAAGAAAAGAAAAATGGGGAAAACAAATAAAATGAAATAAACTTTGAAAAAATTAGGTTTTTTCAAAATGGTTGGAAAAAATAAATATCTAAAGTGATAAAACTAATAGTTCAGAAGATGAGGGCAATTCAAAGATAATGAAATTAGCACACAAACTGAAAGAATTCATTTTTAAAGAAGATCAAATTATGATAGAGGATTTCCTAGCATCCAACAGTAAACTTTAATGAGATGCAAAATTAACATATGATATTGAACAAATTTGTCTAATGCAATCGTATATCAAAGTATTCTAGCTCAATGTTAAAATACAAGATTCAATTTCATTTCCTAGAATTCCCCCAGCTACCAAGTTTAGCATAGAATTTTCCTTCCAGTTCTTATCCATAATACAAACATTGAATTCCTTACAAGAGATTGGTTAGTAATGAGTGAATTCAAGTTAGTTAGTAACTTTTGCCATGCTGTTTTTCTTCCTGACTCAACCAGTAAATCAAAGATAAAATACATAGAGGCTGGCGTAATTTTTTGTTATTGTAGCCACTCATTAAAAAAGTATTTTACATAGAACAAATTACTTAAAATAGTGTAAACACTAAAGATAAAATCAGAACAGCTGCCCTTCACTAAGTACCATGCTGAAAAATGAAATCTTGATTAAATAAAAATTATAGTAGCAATGGCAACTTTATGGGACGGTTGCAGTTATTTGGCAAATATGATGATTATTTGGTTGATCATTTGGGAAAAAGTAAAAGCTTCTCAAGATCGAAAGCAATGAATCCAAGCACATTATTCATCCATTGATATTCAAGAATGAGATTTATCTCTTTGCGCACAAACTATTATTTGATCATATTTTGAATAAAATTAGAAACTCCAAATATTTTGCAATCCTTACTGAAGTAACTCCTGATGAAGCAAACATGTTTTATTTATCATTACAAAAAGAAAAGTTTTGATCGCTGTGAAATTTGAGCTGAGAAATTTGAGTAATTCTTTAATTGCTGTGAAAGATTCTTTATCAAAAATGATATAGGAAACTTTTAAAAGTCATAATATATCTTTGGATGAGTGTTGTGCAGAAGAAATATGAGTGGTCGATACAAAGGTGTTCCAATAAGAATCTTACAATAAAACAAATTAGTGATTTTCCTTTCTAGTTTTTTGTTGTAAGGAAATCATTATATTTTTGATGATATACAGAGATTATGTACTATTTTCAGTATGAGTATTTCACAATAGGGAGTTCTAAATAACTGTACTGATTAATCTATACACAGTTTATTAATAATTAGATGGTCCTCTAGAATTGAGAGTATTAAACCATTTGTTACAAATCTGAAAAGTATCCTAGGAGCAATCACCATAGTATTTGAAACAAATCTTATGGTCAAAACTGAAGCTGAAGAGCTGATATCAAACAATTTGGTATCAAAAGCATTATAAAGATAAAAATATGGTAAAAAACATCAACTTTAATCTATTTTGCCAACACAATTCATAAAGGTCATAGAGATAAGTTGTTAAGATGCAATGCAAAATATAGAAAGTTTAACAAGACTTAATTACAATTCAGTCTTCAAGGGATGAAATCCTCAAAAATTAAAATAATAATACATTTTTTTTTAAAAAAAAAATTGGCTGAAGAAAATTGGTTCTTCACATGAGTTCACATAAAGAAGTATTTAAAGATCTAATAGGATTCATTTTGAATCTTATAATATTGAAAACAATAACACTGCTGAAGATGTAGAGAATTTCAAATAAAATCATTTTAACTTAATTAAAAAAAATAGATTTAATGTAACAAGGGAAATTACTGATAAATTCGAAATTCTATAAAAATTTTAGCAAACATAATTAAAAAAAAAGTTCAATGCAAAGTTTTGAAAAAGAACAGATTTAGCTACTTAAGGTGAGTTTTCTTTAAAATAATTATTATTAAATTGTTCAATTAAATATAAGATTTAAAGTAAACAATAAAATATTGAGAAATTGACAATTGTAAACTTTTCCAATATTAAAGCATACTATACATTATTAAATTTAATATTATATCACCAGCATGTAATTAAAATTAAAGCAAATGATAAATTATTAAATTACATATATTTAAGCTAAATGTAATTAAAATTTAATCAAAAGATAAAAAATTGAAAAGTCGTCTGGTACGCCAAAACGTCCCACCTAAAACAATAGTCCTTTGGGTGGCTAATAGCAAAACTGGTGTTCTAATGATATTCAGCTATCAAAACAGAGCTGAGTGATAAAATTTTACACCTGATTTATGCAGCTTATTTTAATGAAATTTCTCTGCAGTCCATGGACACACTTTCATACATACTAAAAATAGGAAAATTGAGAATTTATTTCCAAATTTCAGACATAATTTTTGAGAATTTTTTTGCATGATTCTTGTAACAATTGCACAATGTGAATGTGTTCATTTACAATCCTCAAAAATATTAAAGATGATAAAAGATCAATTATGGACCAAAATAGATTGAAAAATGTAACCATACTGAACACAGAATACAAGAAAATGAGGACAATAGATTTTCAGAAGATATTAGAAATTTTGAAAAAGAGAAAGCACTCTTCCATGATTTTTTTGTATGTAATAAATTATAACATTTACACATGAATATCAATAGGGGGTGGGGGCTGAATGACAAATTTTATTTGTATTCAAAGAAAGGTCCAAAATTTGATATACTTGAAAGCAGGAAGCCAATTGTTACTATTTACTTCAGGGTGTATGGTCTGGCTCTTGGAAGTCTCGATTCTAAGGAGTTACAATATTCATCTCAGAAATACATTGTTTCATGTGTCTAATACAGACACATTAAAATAAACATTAAGTTACTGATATACTAGGCACACATTTACCACAAGGGAAAAAAATGTGCTAAAAAATGAATACTGTATATGTTATCTGGTAACATAAGTGTAACCTTTAAAAAAAAAAAATACATATTTTTAATTGTGTCTATAATACATTATCACTCTCCTCCTATCAGCTATGGATTAATTTGATTAATGTACACAGGTTTGTCCTGGCTCCAAACATGGTTATAAATTGAAAATCTTCAAATATGTGAGGCATTTCATTTTTATTAAAATTCTTCTAGGCATGAAATAAATAACATGTAGCTCGTATTTGTATCGAAAATTTTTTTTCATCTAATTTTTATAATATTGATAAGTTTTGCATGCAAATTTGAAAAGGAATTGCTATATTTGAGTACATGGCAACACATATTTTTAAAATTAAATTTTTAATATCAATAACTTTAAACAAACAACAAAACAAATTTCATCAATATTTGAGTTTCTTCCACATAAGTCATTATAATTTGACCACAAAACATAGCACTGCAGTTTTAAGACATTTATTACACTAATTAGAGCAATAAATAACTTTAATACAGCATTAAAAAGTTAGCAAGAGGCTGAACATGTCTGGCAAATATCTAACAGAATAAAACTCTCAATTACAGACTTAAAACAGTGGAACTAAGAAGCAAATTAGACACCCTCTTTCTCTCTAAAAAAAAATAATAATGCTTACCAAGTTTGCCCATTTTGGGATCAAGGGCACTTTGAACTTTGGTAGACCAACTATCAAAAGATTCAGCTCGTACTTTCAAGCGAAGTAACATAGAGGGTAATTCATCCAACGTGTAACGATATCTAAAAAAAAAAAATGTTTAACAATTTCACAAACACAAAAATAAATAAATAGTTAAGGTAAAGTAAAAAAAAAAAATACATTAAAGCACAGAACTTCAGAATTTACATATTTAATATGATGTGATAATACATTAATAATGATTTATTTGCTAATAATTTATCAATCACTTTTATGGATACTGTTCAAGAAAGTTCTCTGGACTTTTATGTAATTTTGAGTAAACATTTGAAAGTTTATAATCTGGAAATTAAAAGACAGAAATTAAATGTATTCTGTCAAAAATCAATTTTAGGCAATTTCATAATAGAAGTTCCACATATCTGTTAAGTTCACAATTAAAAATATCTATACATATTTGCAGCACACTTAATGACTGTTCCAAACTGAATACTTTCCCAGCTGAAACCACATGACGCTGTTGTTTGGAGTGAGCAGCGTAAAAACAGAACGAACTCTAACTAAGAACGAGAGAGAACGCATTTTGCTCTACAATGTAACCTGTGTTGTGTCTTATAGTGATGTGTAACTGTTGTAATTGATGTAAATATATTTTTATTTACAAGGAAGTGCAGAGTTTTCATTTACATAAGATTATGAGTTTGTTTTGTTTGCAACTAAGGATATAAAACACCAGCTCCCCGGAACGACAGAAAAGGTATGTCAAATTTTGATATTCTTAATGAATAATTCATGACATACTTAAACTGAAAAAACAAGAAAATTAATATATTTTTTTGTTTCTTAACAATGATCAATAAGATGATCTATTATAATTGATTTTTTTCCCTGAAAAATCCTCACACACCTTAAAATTTTTTAACATATATTTATTTTCACCATTTTCATTTTTTTGGTACTGCACTGCATAATTACAAAATCGGATTTTAAATTTTAATATGAGGAATAATTTAAAGAAGAAATGTGGCGTTAAAAGAAATTTAAAAGTCTAAATTCTCATCTTTTCCCATTGACATAATCAAAAAATTTAATTTTTAGACTATTTAATATTAACTCGTTATAACAGGAAAAACCTTACGAAAGTGTGGAAGACCAATATCCAGAAAGAGAGAGAATGTACATTTTTACACAGAATGCAATTATATGAAACATAAAGTTAACTATTAATTAAATATAAATTACATTTAAAAGCAAGACATTAAATAAAATAATTTATATTTAAAGAAAATTCAGTTTAAAATTTAATTTTGCCAGAACATTGTAGATGACAAATATGAATGTCTGAAATTACTTTTTAATCTTAATTAAATAAAACATATCTATCATTACAGTTCTGATGTATAATTTTGAATAATAAATAAACTCTTTACACACCAATAATGGATATTAGACAAGTAAATCATTATATAACATTACATATTCTTCTCAAATGTTGATGAATTTTGAAACTTTTTCCAATTACTTACAACAAGCAATGCTTTTCAGGTGGACAGCAGCATAATTTATCTTTATGATGGATACAAACAAGTTGAGCTGAAAAAAGGAAATATTTTTTAATGCCATAAAATTTTAAAAACATTTAAAAAATTCCTTTATGTCTGAAATATCAAGAATATGAAAAATATGAATATAAGTTTAAGTTAGGAACTATATATGTATGGCTAAAAGCCCTTTTTAAGAAGAAAATTCCACTGTTCAATTAAAAGTAAAAAAGTTGTTTCAGAGGTCTTCACATGCATTATTTTTTTTCTGCAAATGATTTTCAAAACAAACTTTTATTTTCAATATAATATAAGCAAATCAGAAATATAAAGAATTTCTGAAATCGAGGAATTTTTTCCACAACTGACAATTAAAGGAGCTCCTTTTTATAATTAACAATAAGATACAAGAAAGAAACGTAAAATAGATTTTCACTATGATCAAGTAATAAGATTTATTTCCAATATTACAATAATATAAAGCATAAAAATAAGTTTTGGTTAAATGTTTAAAAATTATTAATAAAAAATAACTCACATGGAGTACAAGAGCATGTGACTGCTGATAGAAAGCAGGTTGTTTTGCAATAACTGCACTGTCTTTCATCATCTGGCAGCAACTCAAATGCTTCTCGATTGGCTGAAGTAACGCCCTATTACATATAAAAAAAACCATTCACATAAATATAAATCTCAAAGCAGAAGCTTTTGCAGCTTTGACCCCCTCCCATACAACACCTTAAAATTTACTCAACAACAGGGTTTGGTTATATATTCCTTACAACAGGAACATATAACCAAAGAAAAATTAAAAACACATTTTAATCATTAAAGAATCTAATTTTTTTAAACCAATGGGTAGTTTTTACTGTCCCAAATTTGGGAGAAAAACCCCGCACTTGCAGTGCGTCGTTTTAACATATAATTTTAACAATTGAATAACTCTAATAATTGTCAATATTTAGTTAAGTTTTAATTAAATAGCATAGAAATAAGTATGAATATTTAATCATATACAAGTGATTCACATAGAATACAAATTAAGCGAGTGCTTTTTTCTTCATCAAAGTTTTGATGGTTGAGATTATTCCACTTTTATTGGAGCAATACCATCAAATTATACATCATATAATGCAAAAAATATAATGCAATTAAATTTAAATATCATTAATTTAAAACAAAGGTTTTAACCAAATAACTGGAAAAGAGAAACAGAACTTACTTAAGAACTTTTCCTTCATTTGAATGCAGCAAATGAGCGTAGTGTTTAATATCAGCAACATAAATTTGTATGGGAATTCATAAGAAATTACAATAATGAAACTTTACATTGATAAACAGTTCTAAAGTTCTTTTTGAAAAGTAAATAAAATAATGTTCTAGTACACAAAAGAATGAGTAGTAACATGTTTTTTCTTGCGATTACTTAATAAATCAATCTTTTTAAAGACAATTTTGAAATTAGGGGGTCAACACAATTGTAAAAAGGTGATTAATGCAAGCCATCATAACACCCCTCATCTAGTCCTAGAAGTGGAGACAGAAGAAATATGCATGTGCCAAATGCCAGCGACCGACATCTGTTTAGTGAGAAGCTTTCTCTTTTAAATGCAGTGCCTCTTGCTTCTGTAAACAGATTCATACAGTCTTAGCATTCGTTTGCATTAGTTATTTTTTTGTTTTGTGGGAAAAATTACATGTGTAACAATAGAGCAATAAATTGTTGTGAAATTTCACATGAAACATAGAAAAAACACTACTGAAATTTATAATTTATTGAAAGAAATGTATGGCAATGAATATTCATTGTGTACACATGTTTTCAAGATGGTTGAAAAGATGTTGAAGATTATTCACACCCAAATCACCTCCCACATCAAAAAATGGATGACTATACAGAAATAATTGGTAATCTGGTTCAATCTAATCGTCGTATCAGTATTCACGTGACTGTTGTGACTAGAAATTGACAAAGCATTCGTACAGCAAATTTTACATACTTTTAACATACAAAATGTGGTTGAAAAATTCTCATGTTTGAACAACAAGAAGTTCGCAAAAATGTTTGTACAGACACTTTGAAAGCCATTGAAAATGACCGAAATTTATTGGAAAGGATAATAACGTGTGATGAGTCATGGTATTTTACTTGATAATACTGAAACGAAGTGCCAATCCATGCACAGGAAAAACCCTTCTTCACCAAGAGCCAAAAAAGCTTGAACGAGCAAATAAAAATTCAAAGTAGTGATGACTGTTTTCTTCCGATATTCATGGGATTGTGTAACTTCACTTCACTTCCTGGTAGTCAAAATGTTAATCAGCATTACTACCTTTGTGTTTTTGCTGAACTTTGAGAAAGAATAAGGTGAAAACGACTCGGAATTGTGGAAGGACAAATCCTTCCCCATTGCTGTCAAGAGGTTTTTAGAAGTACAGCATCCCAGTGTTAGACCATACCCCTTATGACTTGTATATGTTTCCTAAGGTAAAATATGCATTAAAAGGAACAAGATTTGAGTTCATTGAAGCTGTAAAAGAGAAAGTAGCACACATCCTGAAAGAGCAGACAGAAGACTGTATCAAACCACAAAAGATTTTCACGAAGTGTTGTAGGGATAGAGGAGGGGTGTATATTGAAGGTGATAAGTAAATACATATGAAACCAAAAAATGTTTAACAGCATCAGTCACATTACTTAATAGCTAACCTTGTATGTAATGATTTTTATAGTTTATTTTTAATTGTCAGTTTGATTGGATTGAAAGCAGATTTCTGATGTATATAAGATGCAGATTGTATGTGGTATCACATTCTCTTTCTTGTTAGTTGCATAATTAACAGAAATATCAATGTAAGAAATGCTTTTGACATAGATATAGTGCTGATTGCTTGTTATCATAACACAAGTTTTTTGTTTCAGTTGATAGCCTCCAAACAAACAAAAACAAAAACAAAAACAAAAAAACTTTTTACACAAGGTTTCTACAATTTTAATCACTAGTATATTTATAAATTGAAGATATTTAAAAAAAGAATTCTCAAAAGTACCAACAATAAAAATTAACATACATATTTTAGCCTTAGGAGGATAAATGTTCAGATATATGTACTCAAATTACTAAGACAAATGTTAGATATAATTCATACTTAACATGTGATTTTAAGTTTCATTCTCTGAAACAGATCTTAGAAGAAAATGTTCCATGAGCTCATATGTTGTAAATAATGAAATTAAACCTAGTCGATTAGTTCTAATTTTTATCAATAAATGGCACTGCGAGGAGGTTTTGCCAGCATAAATAGAGTGGTTTCCCCTCTATCAAATGGATAGAAGTATATCGTAAAAATGTTAACTTTAATAAATATATTCTTTCAGATCCTATGAATTATTCCACTTCTTCCAGTGCTACTGTAGCAGTATTACATTCAACACAGCAAAAAGGGTTAACAAATTAATTTTATGCTACTATGTGAATCCAATCGAAACAAATTTCAAAATCGTTCACCATTCAATACATATTCAGTAGTTTGTTCTAAACAATGTTAATGATATCAATTCAAAGTACAATATTGTTTAGCAAAGAATATGAAAAGAAAATATTTTATTTTTAACTTCATTTCAGTTAATGCAACTCAGTTGCATAATTAATGGATGTTTTACACTTATACCAAAACAGTAACCCCAGGGTATTGGACATTTTAATTCTAAACATTGCTAAAAAATAATACAGTGTGAACAACTTATATAATTAGATAGTTTTAAACAGTTTAGCAATGTTATTGAGAAAGTATATTCTTGTTTTGTATTAGGAATTGATGAATCAGTGAGAGTCTGCAAATTTTATACACCGCTGGCCATTAAAATTGTATCACAGGGAAGGAATGATCCAATGAACGTCAAAATCACATGAAAAGAACATGTTGGAGTATGCAAATGATTAATATTTCAATGCATTTAGACAATGCAGGAGGGAGAAATGACATCTTAAGCACTGCATAAAAGAAAAGTTGTGAAGTAGATTTTTCTTTTGGAAATCACTTAGTAAGGTCGGGGTTTGCTTAGAATATCGTGTTAAGCTTTGAATAAAAAGAATGCTTAACAACAAGTGTTAGAATTGATAGAGGCAGGATCATTGCCTATCGAGAGTGCGGATTATCGTTCCATGATATTCACTATCACATTGGTCAAAATATAGCCGCAGTCATGCGAATATGGAATCAATGGATTGCTGAAGGTCATCTTGCATGGCATGCAGGATATCCGCACCTTCCCAAGACTAACATCCGAGGTCGACCCTGCAAAACCATACAACCACATTAAGGACCATTAGTCAGGAAATGACCATATTTGCAGCACTTCCAATATTTACTCATACGGTGAGACATTTGCAGCAGTGTGGACAGTCAGTATTGCGACCAGTACTTCAGCTTCCTTTGACAATGCAGCATAGAGAGAGGCAGCAACTCTGGTGTGCCAAATGACTAAGCTGGAAACAATGTTTTAATTTTGCATGTTGAATGGAATGAATCTCAAATGGTAATACATTTTGGTTTATATGTCACCCATACGACATCATCCCCCATACCTGGCAACAAGGAATCGGGAATTTGCATTCAATATTATTTTATGTTGTCTCGTTGGTGGTTTATTTTTGTGATTGGATGCTGATTTTTAACTGTTGATTTGACTGTGCCAAATGCAGATTCTTGATGTATAGAATAGATGATTTGTATAGCAAATGATTCTGATTCCTGTGATGTTCCTGTTTTGATTATATCTTGATGTTAGTTAATCAGCCAGTGATACCCAGCAAGTTAGTTCTTACATTTTTAACTATAAATAAACGTGATTATAAATATTAGTGTCTGCTTTACTCCGCTTTAAGTTTAGTTGTGGCTTAATTTATCATCTACAGTCAAACATAGGCCAGTCAAAGGTCATGGTCCTGGGATTCAACCCACTGTAATAGAGATTTTAAATAATTTTAAAAATATAGTAGAAAGCCACAACATGCAGGGTGAAGACCAAATTTGAGCATGATGTAATCCATCTATCATGGCATGGACTACTTGCATACAAATAAATGTATTTACTGCATCCAATTATGCCTGTTGGAAAGATGTCAGATGTTGATGGAGAGAAAGAAGTTGTTGATGGAACATGGGTCTATGGGAGTATGTTATTATTCCGATTCAGACCGTCACATGAAAGTCAAATGATCCAGATGCCCTGGCTCAGGAAGAGGATAAAGATGCTACTCACTACGCAGTGAAGAAGTCCCATGCATATTTGCTCATCTATCTTAATGTCAGTAAAGAGTTTTGTTTATTATTAAAGGGAACAGAAGATCCGAGTGCTGTCTGGAACATACTAGAAAAGCATTTCAGCCTGAGTTAATGAGCTTGAATCATAGAACTAAACAATGAGAATTTTTTTATAGTCACCTTCAGCTCGATGAAGACATTAATTTATATGGTGCAAGAATGCGGACTATTATTCAATAGCTGTCTGATGCCGGTCGACCAATTTCAGAGTGGTTACAGCCATTTCAACTGATCACCTAACTGAAGAACTTAGAGGTAAAGTTCAGTGATATATCACTTTGAGGAGTGCTAGTTTACTTTTGAAAATGTTCTAAATGAATTGCTGTCGGAGGAAGCTAGCCTAAAATTGTTTTGTACACAAGATATTGTAAGTAGTAGTAATGAATTTGCTATGCAGGGGATTTCTGTAAAACCTAATTTTGTTAAAAGTAAAAATAAGCAAGATTTGTCGGCAATAAGGCCGACAAAAGGGAAATTTAATTAATCAGCCAGAAAATTCCACTAATAAACAATAAGTAAAATGTTTTAATTCTGTTAGAAAGAGTCATTTTGTTACAAACTATAGGGTAAAGAATAAAGATGAGTCTAAGGAAAAAGGTAACCCCAATTGTCAGTTTTTGGGCGGAAGTCAGTTTGGGTATGAATACTAACAACACTGCATGGGTATTTGATACTGCCACAAGCTTGTATTTTTGTTTCAATCATGTTCTATTTTCAACATTTGAGCAGATTTCTGGGGTAGAAATGAAAGCTGCTAATAACGGGATGACTTGTGAGGTTCTCAGCAAAGGAAATATTACTTTTAATTGTAAAAATAAAGGAAAGAATCATACAGTTACTCTTAGTGACATTTTATATTCGCCCAGGCTTTGACAAAATTTGATGGTGGGCCACTGCAGAGGATAGTGAATCCTCGTTTGTCGGGAAGAATAGGATTGACATTTTTTCTAGAGGGAAGAAAGTTGTTTTCAGCAAAAAAAGATATTATGGTTTACATAATATGTTTCCTAATTATCTGAAGATGAGTAATAGGAGTAATTATCAGCAGGAAGAAATAAATCAAGTTGCCTTGGAGAACAGTCTGGAATTATGGCATAAACATTACTGTCATATTATTAAGGACTATATTTAAAAGACTGTTAAAGGATTGCCTCAATCAAAAAACGAGAATTAAATTGTGATCCATGTAACAGGTCAGTTGCAAAGTCCCCGACCTGACACATAGATGGCGCTACTAGAATTAAATCCATATGTTTTTTAGTTAGCCCTAACACTCAAAAGATGAGTGTATAAATTTGACAGCTGTCGGATCATTAGTTTGTGAATTATAGCATTTTGAGCAAAGCAACTTTTGTTACTCTGAAAAAAATGGATAAAATGTCTGTTGTCATATCGCGGTAATCAAGTGGAATTACGTTTTCCGATATTACGTCATCCCACGCATCTGGCAATGGAATCGGGAATTTGCATTCGACGGTGTTTTTTTCTATTACGTCATATGAAGTTGTTTTTCATTGGATGCCGATTTTTAACTGTCAAGTTGACGGTATCGAATGCAGATTCCCGAATATATATAAAGGAGATCTGATTAGATCGAGATGATGACTGACTGACTGGCTAGCTGGCTTCTTGGAAGTTTGGCTGTGATTGTATTAGACCGTAACTATGATAATAGAGATTTTGGCTGATACTGTCTTGTAAATAATGTAAATATAATAGTGTAAAATAAATAGTGATTTTAAAAATATTAGAATTTGTCTTTCTCTGTTGATGTGGCATTATATATTAAATTAAATTATCAAAGGCCTACTTTTGAAGGAAGGCCAACAATGTCAATAATGATAATAAAAATCAAATGTTTATTGTTCATAGCAAGTAGAATGCGTCCAGACATTAATCATGTGATAAATATTCTTTCGCGATTTCAGAATAACTTGGGCAAAGCTCATTGGGAAACATTACTTCAAGTCTTGGGTTATGTTTATCATACAAGGGAAGAAAAATTGAATCTTTTAGGTAGTATTAATGTTTCAATTAATTGTTTTAGTGATTCAGAATATGCATGTAATAGAGATGACCATGTTTTGGAAGGGGGGGGGAGATTCATAATATTTTGTGATCAAGATGTTATTTCTTGGCGAACATTCAAATAATGTAGTGTCACCTTATCAACTATGGAGGTTGAGTATGTTGATTTAATGGATGCTGCTAAAGATTTATTTGAATTCTATGGATAGTCAAGGAAAGTAGAAAATTGGGAATTTTTTCAAATGATTTTTTTGAATTGAATTTATTTTATGATAATAAAGCACAATAGATTTTTCCAATTCTTCTATTAAAAACTCTTGCACTAAACACATTCATATTAAATATCATTTAAAAAGAAATTTGGCGTCTGAAAATTTATTTAATCTGAAGAAAATTATTAGCAAACAGAATTTAACTGACTTATTTATAAAATTTCCAATTAAAATGACTTTATTAGAATTTAGGAAAAGAATATTATTAAGGGATAAAAATTAATTTTTATAGTCAGAAAATTTGAAGTATTCCCAATTTAAAGCATTAACTAGTCCAGTGAAATTAAAAAGAGTTAGACTATATTATATTAAAATGATATTCAAATATAATTGTTATAAAAATGGATTTGGTAGGAATTTTTTCATAATTACATGAAACCATATAATCGAATATAATCAATACTATGTTTATAGATATAAGGATTATCAAATTCTTTGGGTGTGTGTGTATAATACGAATTTTTATGTATTTTTTTAGATTTAATACAAAGCACTCGTAGGTGCTTTGATTTTTGTGATATCACCCAGATGTGAGGGAGGCAGGCCAATTGTTATATCGCAAGTTGAATGGAATGAATCTCAATTAGTTATACATTTTTGGCTTACGTGTCACCAATATGATGTCATTCCATACATCTGGCAATGAGGAATCAGGAATTTGCATTCAATATTATTTTCTGTTGCATCATACATGGTTTATTTTTGTGATTGGATGCTGATTTTTAACTGTCAATTTGACTGAGTCGAATGCGGATTCCTAATGTATATAATAGATTATTTGTATCACAGACGATACTGATTTGGATTCCTGTTTTGATTATATCCTGATGTTGTGAGTGAGTGAATGTAAAGTTTATTGGCGCAAGAGCCAGATATGGCTATGCTGCGCCAAACAAGATTAAACTGTGGTCTAGACGTAAAGTTGAAAAAAAGATAAGTGATTGACAAGAAGGAGGGTCGAAAATAGAGAAGGATCGCTAGGGTATCCCGGGAGTGCGTCACCCGTGTTTACCAAAGACAGTAAACCCCATGGGAAAGAAAAAGATCACTAAGGTGCCTCGGGGTCATGATGCCCGTACTTACCTGAAGAAGGCAAGTCCCTGAGGTTTATATCCTGATGTTAGTAAATCATCTGGTAATCCCAGGTATGCTTGTGTTTTCTTTCATTTTAAAAAGTAAATAAATGTGATTTTAAATATTAGAACCTGATGATTTGGGCAGTCTTAGAATACACAAAATACACATATCTAGTTCAAATCGACAGCAATTTGAATGCAAATCGGTATATTTCTGACAACTTATGTTCAGTGGTTGTGTCTCATCTTCTATGCCTGCCAAACACAATCTTCTAAGAAGAAAATGCAAGACCACATGTAGTATGTCATGTTCTGACTTTCCTTGATCCACAAAGTATTGAATTGTTGCCCTAGACTGCATGGTCTCCAGCTCTGTCAACCATTGAAAATATCTGGTCATGGGTTGCTCAGAGACTGGCTTGCCACCCCTCTACAGCTAATATGGTTGATGAAGTACGGCATAGACTTGAAGCAGCATGGAATGTATTGCCCCTTTCCATCATCCAAGCCCAGTTCGTCTCTATGCCTAACTGAGTAAGGGCCCTTTCAGTTGTAAGGGTGGCACATTTTGTCTTCACGCCATACTGTTTACGAACAATAAATCCCTTTTTGTATTTGTTTTCCTTCATGGTGTTGCAATTTTATTGGCCAGCAGTGTAATTTAATTTACAGCTCATCTTGGAAACTAAATGACATGAGGGTGGGGAAATTGAAGAGATATAGATTGAGGAAGAGTGATGGAGGTCTTTGAAAACTGCAGTTTTGAAAAGTGGCTCACTTCCACATAATAAACAATGTAGTGATGCATTAAAACTAGAGTAACATTTTGTAAAGTATTTATAAAAATTTGTTACATATAAGTGGAAAGTTATGTAACATCCCCATTTCTCCAGAGTTTGCGGAGTAATATACAGTCCATTCAATTGCATTATTGAAACATTCAGGATATCCCCCCCCCCATTTCATCACAAATTGGGGGAAATTTTCACCCAAAATTTTAAGTAAATTTTTATAATATAGAGTATTTAGATTTTATTTTATTGTTCTACATAATAAAATCAAATTTCATTTCTTATTTTATTGTTCTATCATCAGTAGAACAAAAAAATATTGGATTATTACTAATGATTGTCATAATAAACATTTGCAGCCATTTCAATTCCAGCTCTCAGAAAGTGTGGTTGGGCATGTGTGTGTATAATTGAAATTTTTAAACAAAATCCAAAAGTAATAAAAAAAATCAATAATTTTAATCCTGCTTTTATATCAGGAACATCTTGCTCACATACATAAAATCACCCCAAAACTAATTTAGAGATGTATAAATTTTATCATTCCAATATAAAATAGACAAATTTAAATGATTATATTAATACAAATTGTTTTACTTCATTAACAAACAAATGTAACATATCATTAACTAAATAACAAAAAAATTAAACATATGCTTTAAAATAGAGATGCCCCCCCCCCTTTTTAAAAAAATATGAATTCAGAAAAAGCAATCTGAAATTACACAGTTCATATACAGCTGAACTCTTAACCCTACCAGTTCATAAGCAGAGTCTTAATAACTTAAGTGTTATAAGAGATAAAATGCATAAAAGATATAACTTTATATAGTCTTCTGTAATAGTGACAAATAAAACACTTTTATATACAAGCAAACACTTACCCATTCCAAAAGAGTTTTCCGAAGGGCTTTCTCTGCCTCTACCATCCTCAGCATATCCTGGTAAGTAGATGCAGCTATGCTGATATCCAACCCATCAGGGTTAGAGGCCATTTTGCATACCAGTTCATCATGGGAAAATACACAAAAGCGATGCAACATGCCATAGTGAGACACACAAACACGACCAATTGGAAGCTGTTAAAAGATAGTTTCATTTGGATTTTATATTTTTATTGAAATCTGCATAGTATGTATGTTGAATTAAATGAAATTGTTCATTTTAATCACAAGAATGGATTTTAATCACATTTATTAGTACATGTTTATAAAAAATAACATGGGGCAATTACTTCATGTTATATTATTAATGTAATTGATTACAGGTACTCTATTCTCATACTGTCAATCTATTCAATGATGGATGGGAAAATTAACTGGAAGACATTCCAAATTATAATTATTAGGTTAGAATATCAAATGAGAGTTTAATTAAGGGCTTTAGCAAAACATTTTCAAGTAATCTTCATATTAACAAAATTGCTATCATTATAAATTACGAAACAAAGAATAACACAATATATGCATATTCTCAAAATCAATCACCACAACATTTAATTTCTTTAAATTGCAAACATCATAATTATGGAAAACCAATTTTGCAAAAACCAATGAATAAGAAGTTTGAATCTAATTTTAGTTTCATTTGAGCTTACCCAATCAGCTGGAGCAAAATTGACAGCTTCTGCAAAATTGTATCCCTGATTGAATCCAGCATGGTATGATCGAGGAAAAGTTATAACAAATTCTCCAGCTTGCTGGTTTGTTCTGAAGATCTGTTAAGTAATAGTAAATTATTGAAATGATGTGCTTTTTTAAAAACATATTTAAATTTTAAACAAAAGCCAATTAAAATAAAAATTAAATTATAAAGTCACATTTTTAATGTTAACTTACATATTCAAAATTTTCAAAAATTAAAAAGATTTTTTTTACTACAAAATTTTCTTAATTTAAAATACAGAAGTATACAAACTCTATACATATTTTATCAGTTTTCTTGCATATTAACAGCAATCCATATTTTATACAAAACAAAGATGCATAAAAATGCTTTGTATTTTAAACAAAAACTCTCCAATTGCGTGAAAATTGTTCTTAAGTATGCCTTTTACTTTCCTTCTTTCTTTTGTTACAAAAACATTTTAAATGGAGCTTTATATTGTATGTTAGGTAAAAAATTTCCTGAATTTACAGTAAATTTCATATTTCCAACAGATTAGAAGAACTCACTGGCACCCCCTGAGCAATGAGAAGATTGGGATTCATGATGGTCACTAGTTGGTGCAGGAGATCTGGCTGTGCACTAAACAATTCAGGAGCTACAGAACGCATGGCTTCTTCAAATGACTCTGCTTCACCACCTGGAACTCCATACCATGTCTTAGGTTCCCCCCTTAAAAGTAAAGACCAATTTATTTATAAAGATTCTTTTTTATTAATCCCAATATAACATACCATTTGAAAAATTTCAGATAAAATACATTACAGATTACTCAAACAAATAAATGGATAAGAATAATAAATATCATTTCATACAATCCTAGCACTTAATGGACATTGTATACATGAAATTCAGGAACAAAGCAAAAAACTAACTTTGTAGTTCAAAAGTATTACCTTTACTAAGCACTTTTCTTATGATATTCCATCACATCTAATAACTATTTTTTTTAAATGTCCACCGTGAAATGAATTTAAATATATAAATTTAATAGCAACACTTGATATTTTACATGCTTTTTAAAAAATCTGTTTCACATAGTTAATTTCAAATGTAGTTTTATAAAAGCAAAGGTATAAAAAAAACAATCAAGTTGCTTTACCAATGAAGATAATTGATAGAATAACTCCAATGATCTTCATTATGCCAACAAAATGTTGCAAAACACATTCCAACATATGTCCAAGGAATCTATAAAAAATATTTATAAATATATATTCAAATCTTTCAACAAATTACTATCACATTAGCGAGAGATCTAATGAATAAAACATCACACATATTAAAACATTAAATTTTCTCTTTAAATTAATTTTTTTTATAACTGAAATAAAATTCTTACTTTCATTCCAGAAATGTCAGCATTGATGTGTTTTAAAACAGAACCTTCAAGGACTGGGAGATTGTTTAAATTCCATCCTGATGTTACATATTCCTAGAGAGATGCAACTTGCAGATTAAAATCAATAAAAACACTTAAAATAAGAGAGTAGACAGAAGAATTTTCATACAGAATTTTTGGCAACTTTTTTTACGATATTTATTTTCAGAAATACATCCTTTATCATTCTTGCAATAAAAAGATAAAAGAATTTTATATATAAAGTATTTACCTCATTGAAAAAAAAGCACATTTTTAAAATAAAACTCCAAACTACTTCAACATATATTTTCATCTTAATGAATCATGGTTACAGATGCTCACATTCATAGTTAAAAATGCTGCTTTTCTTCAGTAAAATTACATAATATAGAATAAAAAAATATTTCCTAATTTTAATACATAGTTCTAAAATGAAACAGCAATCCTTTTATACAACAGAATAAGTGAAAGAGAATCAATGTGTTAATGAATGAACAGTTTGAAGAAAAAAAGGCCAAGGACTATGAACAGATGGGGAGGGGAGACAGAAAAGCTGTTAACCAAGTTTCCTGCTTTTGACAATGAGAGGAAACTATTAGAACACAAAGAACAATTTTTCTAGCAGAACACAGTACAGAATGCTCTTATTCCTTCAGATGAGTAGGCACAAAAGACAAGATTGTTCTTTTGAGTCCCTTCCTAATATAAGTGTGTATTGCATTTCTTTTTTAAAATTTTTTCAATCATATTAAATCATATTTAACATTTAAAAATTACTGCTTTTAATCTTTAGAAATTAGCATTATTCACTTTAGGTATGTTGTGATTCAAAGAGAACTACTCATTCAAGAAATTGTCTATTGATTTGTAAATAGTTGTTCAAGTTTAATGTTTATTTAATGTTCTAAAAAATGAAAAAATATTTTCCACATTCTTTCTGTCTAGTTTCACATGTTACATTATAAATATGAAATATTTCATTATAAACTGAAACATCGCAATTAGAGAAAGCAGCACCTCATCTCCAGGCAAAAGAGTTTTGGTCTTTTCATTGGGAAAACCAGATCCATGTTCAATTGTATGAAGATCTGCTCCGTACTCCACTGTCACGTCTTCATCTACTGCATTTACAATACGCCAGAACTCTTTCTCCACCAGAGAGTAAGGGACCCTCTGCAATTATTTTCAATTTTGAAGCAATTTTTTTTAAAAAAGAAACAAAACATTTCTATGAATACAAAGCATTCTCAAATATATTTACTAGAAAATATTTTACTAATCTAAGATAAGAAAAAACTGCAATAAAACAAGAATAATTTCTAAGACATCACTTACATGGACAGGCATATTAAAGTAATTAGTCTTGAACTCATCTGCTTTTAGTCCAAACTCTTGCAAAGTGTATTCTCTCTGTGCTTGTTCAAAACCAAATGCCTCTTGTGGTTTGTTTACTTCCTGATGAAAATACAAAAAATATATACACTTCTTAATAAAAACGATTCATAGTTTATAAATAAAAATTGCTACTGTACTAATAAATTACATTGGATCCTTCTTACTAATAATCAAGTTTAGAGAAACTATTCAATATGACATACATTTTTATAACCAGTGAACTTCAGAAAATCATTACTATTAAAAACTTAATTGAATTTCATGAAAATTCAAAAACCCTTATTTTACTCTTGGATCAGAATTAACAAAAACAGTTTAAATAATCCCTTCCTTCTAAAAGATTCTGCTTCAAATAGGTACTGTCAGACATTTGTGATTGCAGTGGTTTTTGAGGGGTTGTGCACCATAAGTGTTCAGCAATTTAAAAAAAACATCAAATCTATTTTTTTTTTTTATCAACAAACTTTTAAGTAAACCAGAAAGTACTTTATTTAATAGTAAATAGTGGAAAGGAGTCCTAAAGTTCCCCCCCCCCATCCAAATAAATTAATTTTGCATGGCAGTAACATGTGAGTGGTCATGGAATCAAGCTCAAGTCCAGCATGCATCAGTCAAGCTGGTTGTTTGAATCTTGGTTTCATTTATTGAGTATGGAAGTGTCTGGGGAGGAGGGGGGGGAGATGAACATAAATTCTGTCTGGGTTCAAAGTCATCATGTTATTAAGTGTAAATAGTGGTGCGCCAGCTCAAGTATAGTCATCATCTGACCACAGTTCAAAATTGCAAGGCAGACACGAGTCAAAACAAACTTTCTCTTCTGGTACTCCGGGTTTTTGAAGCAACAGCAGCTGTCCTTGTTCATATTTCCATGAATAGTCTCATAAATTTGGTCTAGTCTCTGGTTAGTCATATGAATTGGAAATGACAACAAATCTAGCAGTCACAACAAAGTTTATTCCTTTAGTATTACTTTTCAAAATTATTTAAGCAAAAGAACCAGAAATTTTGCTAAATAAAAGACTATTTAGAGATGTAAAAAGGTATTTAATTCATTAAATATATACCGTTTTAAGCATAAAACAATAACTTATTTTATATATTACAACACATTTTCTATTAAAAAATAGTTTTATAAAATTATTTTAAATTTGAATTTAAGTTTCATAATTTCTTCACATTGAAAATGTTAATTTGTATTATTTGTAAGATAATTAGAGTCCATAAGCTGTAGATTTTTAGAATAATATTAGTAATATTAAACAAATAATCTGTAGAGACTCACCTTGGCAACACAACAGGGACACCTCCAGTCTCCTTTGGGGATTTCATTGAGAGGAGGTATAAGGCAAAAAGTGTGGTAGCTATCATCACATCCATCGCACAGGAGCATACTAGCCTCTTCATCACCTCGCCCACAAATATTGCATACAATCTGATCAATCTATACCCACAAATATTGTATCAATCTGATCAATCAATATCTTTATATACCAGTTTATTTTAATGTAATTAACATCAACACAATGCAGCTTGATACATATCAGAGTATTCATATATTAATATGCTCAACTGATGATTTTCTTTTTAAAACCTTTAAATCTAATTTTTTTTACCAAATAAACAAGTGTCTACTGAAAAATGTAAGAATATTAATACTACGGCAGAACTTTTTTCTGTACCTGAATGGTTCAATTTATTGAAATAAGCAATAATACACAACTGCCTTAAGTAACTATTTTCTTCACCCTCTTTCAAATTAGAAAGGGAACATTTATCATATGAAGTTATAAATAAAAGTGAAAAACATTATTTATAAAGAACTGATTTCTAGACATATCAACACTTTGTACTGATTTTTGAATATTGACAATTTCTTTATGTTTTAGCATGGATGTTCATGATTAATCTTTAGAATAAATGTTTATAAATATTTTACAAAAGTGTGAGATTACTGGCACTAACACACACCATGAAATTGAATTATTTTCCAAATACTCGTAATAAAAATTTTATTCGTAAATTTCTAAATAAGAATCAAAGGAAAAGAAATGCATTTTAAATTATTCTATTTGAAGAATACATACAGGCATTTTGCCTTTGGGTCTGTCCTTCTTCTTCAAAATGACTCCAAGCTTGACTGCTTCCCTCTCCTCCATAGTCTTTGTCTCCTTCAAGAAACTACCAGTCAGCTTGTTCCCAAAGCCCATCTTCAAGTCTTTGGCTCCCATCCCCATTTTAAGGTCCTTGAAGCATTCAATGTGGTTTTCTTTTAAAAAAGCTTTGGACTCCTCCTCAAACTCATAATTACCTACAGAGAATAATCATAATTCCATTAGTAAAATAAATAGTTAAAAACATACAAATTTTTTTTTGTAAAAATGTAAATTTTTATATTTAAATAATTAAAAAATTCTGATTTTTTCATGTAAATTTCTTTCTCTTAATATTTTTAAACAATATTTCTTAATTTTCCTTAGTGGTTAATTTCTCTTCGAGTCTTAAATAAAACTAATTTTGTTAAAATCTTTTAAAATTTTTTTAAAAGGGCTAATATTTTAATACTGTTTGTTTGTTGAAATTTTTACAACACATTTTTAAAAAACAGTTTTGAAATAAGGACTAGAGAACTAAATAACTTTTTTTTTTACCTTGGATGTGATAACCAGGCATTTTAGGACCAGCACCATAAAACTGCAATTTCTTTAATTCATTATTAGTAGAATAATCTATTCCATCCTAGAAAGATATGGAGGAGAAATTATATAAAAATTAAATTTTTGATTCAATACAAATGAAATAGCAACTAAGTATCACAAAAATTTATTCCATTGAAAACATTTTACAATTGCAACACAATTTTATTCAAATATTTTGAATTTGACAGTTGTTATAGTCCACTATTAAGGAGGAGAGCATTTACTTTGAAAAAACTACTTTAAATAATAAAATATTTAATATATGAACAACTGATTAATAAACTATATCAACATAACCTTTGCTACTTAAAATAAGCATATGCTATAAACATTTAATACAACCTTGTTTAAAAAAAAATACAAAAGCTTGATAAAATTTTATCATTAAATTAAATTCAACCCAATTCGAAATGTAAAAGCACTGTATTTTAATGCTCTTTCAGAAGTTTAATCCTTCTCAGTATATATATATTTCCAACTATGATTATTCTACATAGCAAACTGTCAATATATTTAAGAGAAGTCATAGAACTACCCTTTAAAATACTTATAAAAATAACTTTTTATTTTTCATATTTTCTCTTAATCCCCAAACATATTCCAAATAACAATATGTGAAAACATGCTTATATCCTTTTATGCTAGTTTATGATGCTCAAATGTTTGAAAATAATTTTCTGAAAACTTTTAAGCAAAACTTGGATTTTTTAAAAGCAAAAACTGAAAACAAAAATGAAGAGTTATCACATGCTTTTACTGATAGCTTGTGACTCTATATAGAACTTTCAGATCAAGAACTGCACCAATAAGATGCATTTTGATATTTTGCCCCAACTCAGGAAAATCAAAATATTGAATACAAGATGAAAAAGAAACAATGTCGAAGTTCCTTTAAAATGGGAATGTTATCAATTCTCTTTAATTTTGTCTATCAATTCTGAATAAAGAGAGTCTTGGATTACATTAAAAAAATAACTTTTCATTAAACATTGCCTCATTAATAGCTAAAGACTTAAAAAAGCAGAAATCTGCATATTTCTGGAAATTAAATAATCCCTTTTGAGTGAATAGTGATTTCAAGAAAATTAAGAATCTAATTCATAGAGAGAGAGGACTCACTAGATTATCCTCTGTTTCCTTGCACCTCTTAGAACGGCGGGCGTAGCGGTCGGCAGGAGGTTTTATGGCCTGCCGGGAAGGAATGCCGTGTGGAATGTAATCTTTGTCTTGTTTGGCCGAATCATCAGAATCGTCATTCAGGTGCTGAAATCAGATTAAGATTCACTCATTTCATAAAGTTCGAATAAGTGTGAATTATTTTTGATGTTTGTAAAAACATAATATGCAAAAATAATTGGCACTTATCATCTAACTTAAAAGTTAAATATAAATGAAAAATAACAAAACTATTAAAAGTAAGAAATGGTTTTGAATTTGTAAATTCAATTAATTCCACACATAATTCCTTATTTTAAAAAGAAATACAACTGGAAAATTTCTTCCATGACTTATCAGTATCACATCGATAAAAGTGCCTGAGCTTTGCATGAACACACAAAACTGTAACCTCACAGAGAGATAAGGAAATAAATGAAAGTACTAAGAAGAGTAAAAACGCACACCAAATATTCATTCAAAATGCAATGCTATAGTTTTGAATACAATATATATATATATATATATATATATATATATTAATTCACAATTTGAGTTCAAAGTCATTCTCAACTAACAACAGACTTGCCAAACTTTGTCAAAAAAGACACAATTTGAAAATAGAAGGAATTCTCAAGTAATATTAGTACATGACCATTGCACCATATTTTATCGGTATTTCTAAATATACTTAGATAAATTGTCATGCACATAACTGAGCAAAGTAAAATATAATAAATTGTCCTCATTTGATTCTTAACGTTATTTATATCATGTGCATGTCATTAAAAAATTTGTTTTATTTTTGATTACTATCAGTTTCCATCAAATCAATTAAACAGAGAAGGAGCATTATAAAGAGAAAACTCAATATTCGAAAATATATTTTTGAAAAAAATCGCATTACTTTACTGAAGAGTTTATTCCAAAAGAGCATCTTTATTTTTCAGTAGACAAAAGACTAAGATGCATGTTTTAAAAAACAAACAAATAATAATCATGCAAAAAAGAAAAAAAAAAAATTGTTCATTAAATAATATGCATTTAAATAGATAACAATTACACAAAACTAAATAATATACCATGCATGATAAATATTATTTCCTCATTTGGTGTAATGAGCAATTTTGCAAAAGCTGAGACAAATTTTAAACATAATCTGGAATTACTTCCTCCGTCCTCAATGGAATACATTTTGGCAACACAGTGGCATTTTATGTGTACAGTGAAATGCATTTATAACACATCACTTACTCAACAATTCTGCAATTTTTTCAGCAACTAAAAATTCAGATGGACAAATTTTAGAGTTTATCAACATTATGCTATTTTGCATCCATTACTGCTGCAAGCACATAATTGCTTATTTATACCAAGAAATGTATGCACTTATACAACATAAATGTAATGAAGGAATAAAAAATATTTCTACATTTTAGATTGAAATTAAATCTATTCCCCCCATTCCTTTCCTAGGAATTATAATTTTGAATATAAAAAATATATCAACCAGCTAAAACAAATGATAAAGAGTGTTATAAATTAGTATACAAAAACATTAAGGAATATCCAAATATACTCATTCTATTAACACATAGCACAGGCTCCAGGATTACTAATTCTTGATACCATATGTTCAATGGAAAGCAAACTCTCTAAATTATAAGTTAATAACTTGAATTGTGAAATCTTTATAAATTGAACTAAATCTGATTAATTTCAGCATACATAACATTAAGAGGAATGGAGTTTTATTTCTTAACTCTATTACTTAGTTTTTATTTTAAGTGTATTATCAGGCTCAAGTCGCAGGTCAGGGACTATTGCAGCAAATTTTTTTTAATTGAATTGAATTTTTATTTTTTTCATTTAAAAGGAATTGTTTGAATTTTAGACACATTTTACTGTACCCGATTGTATAATTTTAAAAACGGAATAACTTAAAAATTATAATAATCAATTATGAAAATTAAAATTAGATTAGCACAAATTGTAAAATGAGGCCCTTTGCTACAGTGTAATGTACTAGTTTATTGAAAGAAACAGCCAGAATTGAAAATGCTTTCACTAATCACTATTCGAATAAGAATGAAAAATGAACCAATATTGATATTGCATGCACGATTATTTTATTGTCTTTTGGTTAAGTATAATTTCAAATATTCTCTAAAGCAAAACAAAAGAAAGCATAAATCGACATGTTGAAAAGCCTTTCTGCATCAGCCAGTTTATTACAGATTCTAGGGAAATCAAATTAACCAACTCTCACCAGGTCTCCAATGGTAGTACCCTCCTGAAAGACATGGTAGGGATATAAGATGCGCTCATAATGCTGTCTAAGAAGGGAGCCAACTCCTCTTCCTGGTGGGTAACCCATGCGAGTGGCAATACGTGACCATCTCCGCTCACGAGACACGATTTCAGAACCACCTTCCTCCAAAACAACCTAAATGAACACAAAAATATTTTTAAAATGCAATTTTTCTACGGTATATCATTATTGTTTCATAAAAACACAAACTTTTGGAATGTAACATGTCACAAATGAAAAATAACAAAATTATTATATACATACATAAGAATTGCTTTTCTAGAATTTTTGAAATTTTGTTATAGCTTTTCAACACATCACACTTTCAAAAATTAAAATGCATTTTTATTTAAACAATTAACTTCAATCCTGAATAAAATCAGGAAGATTATAATTTTTGTCATCAACAAGGCAATGTAAGACCATACAAATGATACAGGTACATTCTTATAACTACATTCATCTTTGTACTAATATGACAATAAATAAATTAAAACTATTTACAAAAAAAATTATGAACAAAACACTTTAGCATAAAATGTAATATTTTGAACAATGTTTAATTATCTTCTATTAACACAAAAGCTGACAATGAAATAAGCTTACCCGGTATAGGGTAAATAAATCCAAGGCCTTCCTTTCAACATTTGGTATTTTCAAAGATGATCCCTACAAATAAAATGAAATTCTTTTATAATTGTTTAGATTCTGAAACTGAGGATGAAACATAAAATGCAGTAAACTCAATATTTTATAACTTAAAAATCTTAAACAAAAAAGGTTTTTAAGAGAAAATACAATAGTATAAATATGGAAAATACTATTTTATAACCATACGCAATCTAATTTAGCAAAGTAAAATCTCAAAATAATTTAATTATTATTTTTTCAATGTGGTTCAAAATATTATTCTTATAACGGGTACAAATTTATCAAATGCTATCATTTCCTAGTAAATAAATAAAAAAAAAAAAACCTATATATGTGATAGAAAAACTGGACCAACACACAAACTAAGCAGGGACTTAATTTATAGTATCAATTTAAATAGCAAGTGAAATCTTGCAACAATTATGTCACAACTCTTTCAATATTTTCCCTCACTTTTTTTCACGCTACAGCATCCAAAATACAATTATATATTGATAACTTAAAATTTAATTTTAAAAAAACCTTTTTTATTTTTTTTTTTCAAAACATTATCTCAAGAATAACAGAGTGCAAAACAATAGCAAAAGAAACATGGAAAATTTAAAATATATGAATATCCTAATGCTTTTGAATGTATCCTATATTGCAAATTATAAATATTTTCTGCAGTTATAATTTTAAAAAAAATGCTATAATATATTAATCTGCAATATTAGCAATTACAACATTGCACAAATTATTAAAACAAAGCTATTATTTTGATCAGATCTCTCTCACAATGACAATAATAATATTTTATTTTTATAGTAAATACATTACAAATCACATAAAAGACATTTAAACAAACATAGAAGACTCTAAAATGCAAAATATTACCTGCAACTCCCAAAATTTAGCAATTTGATCTAAAAAATTCAGTTTAACTCTTGTGGTGGCCTGGAATTAAAAATACATAAATAATAATAATAAATATCAAATTATTCTTATTTCTTATATACAACATCCTCAATAATCTTCAGTACATTCACTCATTAAATTTTAGGAATCAAAACGAAATCACTGTTTTTTTGCAACAGTGCATGATTTTACAATTGAATTAATTAGCGTGGTTTATATAGAAACTAATAAGAAATACTTAATAGTTTGAGTTTTCACCTGCAAAGAAAATCTAGAAGCTAAATTTAATCTATATAATATTAAATTAAATGAAATCATGAAACCTAAAGAAAATATTTCTATAACTCGTCAATCTTAAACAAAATCATCATTACCTAAATATTCATGTGTATGAAAATTTTAAGTTAAAGAGTGTCTTGTATTCTATTGATAAAATTTGTTTCTCACGAGTTATACACACATATATAATTACTGAATAATAGCATTTGATAAACATTTTACCTCAAGTTCATTGAGTCTTTGCATGCGAGGTGTAAACTTGAAATTGTCCACATCTACAGCAAATGGTGGTTGCCATTCCTGAAAAAGAAAATAAGTATTTATGAGCTTCTCTTTTTTACGTGCTCTTATCCTGCTTTATTTTTAAATATATAAACACTACATTAATCTCTTAAACATAACTGATTATTTGAATGTAAGCATTGTAAAATTAAGTATAACAATAAGTAAGAAATTTAAGACTAACAAACAATATTTGAGTACTGCTTCTTATTATCTATTGTATCTATAATCTACGGTATACTATAATCCAAATGAAAACTTTGCATTGATTCAAACCTTAATTTCATATAAAACTAAATAAAAAAAAAATCAACAAATATTAATAAAGAACTAGATCTTTCCTTCAATTTAAATCAATGTCTTATAAGTAAATTTACAAAAAAATTCAGTACTGAAATATATAAAAAGAAACATTTTTTTATGACATGTGATGCTTTAAGTGATTTAAGTAAAAAAAAAAAGTAAGCTATTAGCATTTCAAAACAAAATAAAAATAAAAACTCATACTTCAAATACAGAAGAAAATTTGGAACATAAGGCTAACAATATGTATTAAAAATATGTGTTAGTCAAAAATCCTTTATATAATAAAACAATCATAAGTCGACAGCCATTCAATAAAATTTGATATTCAGTACAAAAATTTTATTAATATTATTTTTACTTTGTAAAACTTAAGCAAAGCTGTTACCATTTGTATAAGCATTCTTGTAAAAGATACACACATACATAAATATGGAAAAGGTCTAATGCTCAGTTCAAAAGGGTGATATGTGTTTGATGGAGAAGAAAGAATCATAAAATGTATTTTATTTCAGAATATTGCCAAAATGGAATGAATGAACTCATATTAGAAGATCTGTTGGAATGGTTCATTAACATTGCACTTAGAAGCAACACAAAGGACCTCGTCATTTTGAGCCTTGGTCAAGAACAAGGGTGTCACCTTAGTCCTTGAAGAAGTTGTCAATTGCATGTGTGTGAACCGACACCTCCCTCTTCAAACTACCATATCATGCCAATGAAAGCACTTGGGAGTCTCTATAGATTTAACATGCATAAACCCTACTATACAGAGGGTCTTTAGTGGCTAGCTGCAGGCAGATTAGCTGCTGTTATTTTACATGATCAGCACATTCCATTCTCTCCCCATGTTTAGTAATGCACATACGTGCTTTTCAGTAGGATTGCTGATCAGGTATACATGATGTATCTCACATCGCCCAGTCACACAAAATGGCCCACATGATTCTTAAAATGCATTCAACTTTGTAATTCTTTCCAAGCAATAATATAGGAAAATTTTTAAAGCTAGTTTAGTCATAATACTGAAATATTTCCATAGTAATGGGATATGATTAGAATGACTCATGGTAAAAATGTTATTTGGTACTTTTATGTTCAATGAAATTTTAAATTTTTGTTCAGATGGTCAAAAATTTAAACTGTGGGTTAGAAGTTTACACTAGGTGGGCCATATGTGGTTCTAAGATCAGCCAGACTTGTTCTAGAGCATATGCACTATGATTCACAAGATTCTCTGCCCTACTACATTAGGCACATGATCAGCCATGCATATGACTCATGAAACTGCTAAAAATCTGGCCACTGAAGGAAATTCTGAACCAAATGTTCAATCTAAAAGGTTTTAAGTTTATATGTTTAAAACAAACAGTGTCAGAAAATGTTAACAATATAAAATGAAATTTCGTTTGGTAACTACGAATACAAGGCACATTACATTACATGACAAAATATCATTGTTAAAGATAAAAGAAAGTAGCAACTTCAAATGTAAACCTTACATCTTAAATTTTCAAAAGTAAGCACTTGCATTAATTTATTTTCCAAAAGAGAAAAATTGGTACTTGTCTATTATAGTTGCGCCCGACGATTGATCACCAAGCGAATAAGAAATATTCCCAAGTAGGTTGTATCAGAAGATAGGCTTCATGAGTTTGGAACAACTTGGCATAATCGTAATTTGACGGGCGCTGCTATAATAGACAAGTACCGAAAAATTTAGCATTGTGCATTTTTAAAAGATGTTACATTTTTACTGGGTCATAACATAAATAGTTTTAATTCTCTTTTGCAGTAAATTTAGTAACATTTTGTGTCTATGAGTTTTGCTAACTGATTTTTTAATTTACATCTTCAAAAGCATTTACTAAAAATAATTTTAAATTTTATTGCACCATATAACCAAAATTATAAATGAGCTTTATAATTAAAATTTGTTTCATATTCTATTTTTATAAAAAAAAAAAAAGCTAAAAATTTAATTTCAAAAAAATTTTTTAAAGCTGTAAGTTAAGAAAAAATTAGAAAAATCCTGAAAATTACAACACAATAAATGAGATGTATCATACATAATTTAAAACAAGATATATAACACACATAAAAACGTATATAATTAATTTATATTACGATTATTAAGAAAATATTGCAATACAATACTTATTACGGTTTGTTACAAAATCAAACAATAGCCAAAATTATCTTCCAATGCGTTGGATTAAAATAGGAATAATAATAATAATAATTTTAAAGAACAAAGCTCAGAGATTAAAAAAATAAATCTTAATAAACTTTGAAGGTAGCGACTTTTGAAATGTTTCGCATGTTGATGTAACTCAAGAGCTCAAATTTTATTCTCAAGAAATTAGTGTTACAAGAATGAAAAATATTTCCATCGATAATGCTATAGCGTCTAAAAATAATCCAAACAAAGAAAGAGAGAAAATAATAATAATTATTATAATAATGCAGAGCTATGAGAAAAATAAATCAATTAAAACACATGATTTCTGTCGACTTACTGGTGGAGGTTTTATCTTACAAATGCCAGTTCGTTCTGCGACAGGTCGGATCTTGGCTATGTAGGCTAGAGGATCTTTAAACTCTTCAGCTGTTGGTTCAAATACGGGAGCCTCTGGAGGAGGTACAAACTCGAAATCCAAAGTATTCATTTCACAATGCAGAAAAGGTAATTGAAAACATAATTATTTCCAAAAGTATGAAGTTTTCAGCAAAGTTTCAAAAATCATCATCAAATGTTACAAACATTTCCCGATACACAACAAACTTCTAAAAGAAAAAAGAAAAAAATTACAGTGTTGCAGAAGTAGTAGTGTGTCTTTAGTTCTTCGTAACAAATACTGATATACGTTCAGACAATTAGATAAGAAATTCGATTTTTCAAATGGTTAGAATATTTTTTATCGATCTATCTTAAATGGTCCAGATGTATCTCTTTTACGATTTGTGGTGATATAGCATTCATTAGATGTTACATTCGATTAATTTAGTGGGCCTATTACATAGGTGAAACCCAAAACAAAATAAAATTTCATCTATTATAGAAAAGGTACAGCTTTTCTTGAGGCATAGAACTGAAAAAATATGTCTTAGATTTTCAAAATAATAATGTTCAAATAAAAAAAAAATAATTCTTAGTTTTGAAAGAATAATTTATTTAAAAGAATATTTAAATCTCTTTATTCAAAAATTATGACAGTCGTTTTATCATTCTCAAATAAAACAAAAATATCAACTGAACTTTGACAGTATCATGAAGTTTCGAATTCATCAAATAATAATTTGAGAGTAAAACTGACATGAATGATGATACCAGTGAAGAAGATGAAATTCATATTATAACACGTGACTCCCATTATATATAAACAGTATTAACATCAATACGTTTAGTAAACAGTATCTATAGACGACGATTAAGTAAATGAGGCGAATGTCTTCCGAAGAGGTAAATTTCCTCCTTGTTACTGCTTCACGGTGAAAGGACTTATTATTAAAGAATATTCCTAAAATGTGTTCGTATTATCATTTGCACATTCATAAATTTGGAGTCGTATTCCATACGTAATTCTCGATTTCTATACTTACATTCCACATGTTTATGTAAAATTTTGCCTTGGAAAAAACGAAAATCTGTGTAAAAATTATGACTCGCATATTATATGATTAATAAAATTTTAGTAACAGAATTGGATGTTTTAAAGAAAACATTCTAAACTATTGACTCTGAATTAAATGTACATAAAATAGGAGTTTTGCACTATTTATTTTTAAATCATTCCAATTTTTGTGATATGGATTTAAAAATTTTACGTTAAGTGTTAAGATATTCTAGTAACTGATATTTTTTCTGTTACTAACCATTGATTGCATTAATGAAAATCATTTTCGAAGTTCTATATAATGAAAGTTCTAGATGAAGAAAAAAAAACATGGATGTGATGCCCCTACTTTCACACATGCATTATTTTTAATAGATGTAAAAAGAGGTATGAGTTTCTGACAAATAAGATTATATATAGATTTTTAACTGACATTACGTACTAGATATATTTGTATGTTGAACTTGCATTTATATTAGAAGTCTTAATGAGAATGTAAAAAATGTTTTTTAAAAATTATGTATAGTTATTTTTTTTTATAGATAATGTGTAATTATAGATATTTTTTGTGATCTTGATGCTGTTTCTAATTTTGCATTGAATTAAACATAATACTTCGGTCATTTCTTGTAAAAAAATAACTGTGTAGTAATGTTAATGCAAATAAGAGGAAAGAATAAAGTATAGTGTCTCTTGTATGTCATGTAAGTGTTCTTTTCATGCAAGAATTTTGCATTAACTTAAAGTTGAAAATTAAATGATAATGAAATTATTGTTGAAAAGTAGTATCGACAATAACATGGAAATATTTTTATTTTGTTTATTATTTAGTTTAGAATTGTTTCTATAGTTTGGAACATTGAATACACTTTATTTTTTTCAGGATCAAGATGTATTTGAAATCACAGATTTTACAACAGCTTCTGAATGGGAAAGGTGACATAATTTTATCATGTTTATGTATTAAGCAAAATTATTTGTTTTAGTTCTTATGATTAAATAAAATCGTGCAATAAACTTTTTGAAAATAATTAATTATGCTTTAAAAGTAATACTTTGTTAGAAAATTGAAATCTCTTGCAATACTATTTTTTCATTGTAGAGTTAATTATTTTGGCCTTGGTCAATTTAAAAAAAGTACTTTTTCGTATGAAATTAGTTTAAAAAAAATGAGAAATGAATGTTTCTGACTCTGAATAATTTTGAAATTAATGTTGTGTTTATTTTTGTGCTCTGTAGATTCATTTCAAGAATCGAAGAAGTGTTTCATGAATGGAAATTACCACAGCATAACTCGGCTCCTCCTTTAAAAAAAGTATTAATTTTGAATTCATTGTCTTTAAATTTAACAAACAGAACCTATTTGTATGATTATTGTTGTTTACTTTTATAAAATCAAGTGATATTTTTTTCATAATTTTGTATAACTTTGAAAAAATGTAAATGCCTTGATATCTTTTAAATAATAATTTTTTTATTTTTAATATTTATAGATAGTCCTTTGTCAGTTTTTCTTTATTTTTATACTATGTATTTAAATTGTGGAAATTTAATTTTAAAAATTTTATTACTTTAAAAGTTTATACTAAAATTGATTACATAATTCCAAATTATTTTCTAGTTTACATTTAAATATAAAATAATTACATGTATTGTTATAATTTTTGTGTTTGCTTCTTTTTTCTCAATCAGATCAAATTAGGTGTTTTTCATCAATTATACTACCAAGTTAAATTTGAATTTTTTCCCCCCTTTTTTGGTGATGAGTGTAAATTTTTATCCATTCAAAAAACATTTGCTAATGGTTGCCAATATTAATGCTAATATTAATATTAATGCAATATTGCTAATGGTTGCCAATATTAAACCCATAAGTGATTAGTGTTTTGTAACAATAATTCCCTATAAAAATAACTGTAAAATTGTTTTTGTTTCTCCTTTGTTAAATGAACAGTTTTGCTATTCTAATATTTTATCCCTTGTTACTTTTCCAATATAACTGTCAATAAATATGTATCATTTGACTTAAGCTAAGAATCTTATATTTTATGATTGCTAAGTTAAGGAAATATCTGAATATTGCATTATGGAATGGAAAGTTCAGTAATTTGAAAGAAAAAAAATCATATTGTGCCTATTTTGCTATGTTATGAGGAAAATAGTGTTTTTAACCATTATTTAAAGAAAAATTATGGATTTCTTTAAGTAGATTATATTTAATAAGAATTATTGTCATGAATACTCTAAGTATATATTTTTTAAAATGGTAGTGTAATTTTTTGTCAAAGATACACATTCTTTATCATATGTACAAGTTAAGATCTGATACCATTACATTTTGTACATGTTTACATTTTTTAAAGTAGTAATAATTCTTTAAAATTTTTTAATTAAAATTTGAAAATAGCACTTAATACTTTTATATATGTATATATGAAGTTTAGCCATACTTCCAATAATGGTGCTATTTAGTTTGCATGGTGCTAAGAATAAAAATATGAAATAAGACAAGATAAAAAGGAAAATTTAAAAAGATGAGCTACATATATATAGGGTAATTTTATCACACTTACATTTACAAAATGCTGTATAAGTATATAAATGTATGTATATAATAAATCCAGAATTGCTGAAAACGTTTTAATTTGGGGATATAAAGCAACTGTGCATAAATTCTGTCAAATATGATTTTAAATAGTGTTGAGCTGTACACAGGTGACATTAATTGTGCTATTAAGCACCTATGTTTGCAAAGTTATGACTTCTATGACTGGTAATTTGGAAAAAATTCTAAAGCAAAACCAGTTTTTCAGGAATTCTTTAAACTGTGGACATAAGACAAAAGTTCATTATAAGATATTTTATTTGAATCTTGTATACCATGTGTAAAATATAAAGAAATAAATTGTTTTTTGAACATAAATGTAAATAAATATTATTTTTATGTCAAATTAATTATGGTTAATATTTACACGTGAATAAATTTTCATAATAAATACATTAAAATATGCATTTCTCAATAAGGTTTAAACTCATTGATCATACAATTACCTAATTTTGAAATTTTTGTTTTTAAACTCGGTATTGGTAACTTCTCCTTCTATTAACATGCATGTTCCTCAGGAACTTAGACCTGCTTGGTGACTAATTGTGACAGAATAGTCCCACTGTAGCTTGTGCATATCACAAGAGGCGACTAAAATGGGTACCCAGTATCTGGGGGGTATAGTCAGGCACCCTGCCCCTGGGAACTATATCGGGACATCAGGGCCTTGAAATTCTCTTGTAAATTTTACACTGCATATTGTTGAATGATCATTTTGAGTTAAGAGATGTCCTAATATTTTTAGCCAAGTCCAGCTCTTTTTTTTTTTTACATTATAACTGAAGTTTGAAACAGATTAGCTATCTGTGTTTTCTTCCACAAATGCACTTTTAAGATAGATTCGTCAATTAATTCCACCAATTCTTTATCTTTTGAATTCCATTTCTGAAGTAATTCTTCTATATCTTCATGGCTTATATCTGCAAATTCTTCACTGATCATAGCAGATGCAATGTTTACTATATCTGTATGAGTAGCTGAAACATTTCTCTTTTGAATTATTTGTGGCAAAAGGGTTCTCCAATATGCATTAATTGTTGATTTTAATTTTTGTGCAAACTAATGAGTCAGCTTAATGCATTCTAAAGTAGAAAATTCTATCCAAACTTAAAGAAGAATTTTACCTTCATTTTCTAATGTGTTAAAAAAAGCTTGAAAAAATTGGTATGTGTAGTACATTTTGGAAGTTTGGATTATTCCTTGGACCGGTGGCTGTATCAATGAAGTGCAGATAGGAGGAAGAAAAACAATTTTCACATTTGAAGGATTCAGTTCCTTATTATAAGTTACTAGCATTATCAAGATTCAACAAAACTCTGAAACTAATTTTTTTTTTTTTCAATAGTATAGCTTCTCGCTTACAGGATAAAGCTATTATAAAACCAAACCTTTAATAATTCTTGAGATATCCACACATTTTATTAGTTTATCAAAATGCAAGCAACTTGGACATATTATTGTTTTTGAAAGCTCAAGGAGTTGAAGAACAATTTATTATCTTAGGTTTTATTAACAAACTTTTTGATAGATTGCTACATAAATAGAGAGTAAAATATGTTGTATGGAAGCTTTAGGCCTTGAAGCCCGCCTTTCATTTTTTGAAACATAGGTCCCAGATCCAAGTTATTTCCAGAACAATGCTGTCTTGACAGCATTAAAAATTTGATTTGGTGTATATCCTTCTTTATCAATAGTTTGAAAGAGTCCCATTTAAAAAAATTTGGCAACTCAACATCAGCTGATGCCTGTTCTCTTTGAAATTTGTTGTGTAAGGGGTGCCTTTCTTTTTTGGCTGTTGTGGCCACCTGATGCTTGCAGTAAATGTATGACTATATTGCTCTTAAGAAAAAAGATCTATCACTTTAAAATGCTTATAGATTTTAAGTCTTTCTTGTTTGATAAGATTTTTGCTTGTATATATCTTTTTAGCTATATCAATCTTTCAACAAGATCATCAAAGCTGGTTCCATTTTAACTATTTAAATGTGTCATTTATGGATAGCATACTTTGCACCTGATGAAAAGCTTCTGTAATAATTTTTACTTTTTTCTTTAAAGTCCAAATAGTAAATTCATTCAAATTCAAAGCTTTTGCAACAGACAATATTTTTCTGCATCTTTCAAAGTTTTTAAATTTGGATTTTATCTACAATATTTATATATATAAACTGCTTTTTACTTTTATCTCAGCAATTTTACAAACCTATAGCTAATTGTTTTTTTCAGGTAAATATTACAGTAAATAAAAGACTTTACCTAGATGTTTTCTAATATTGTACAATTCTAATAAGGCAAACTAGTCAAAAGAATTTTCTTACACATATGTTTGAACACTTTTAAAGGCAATCTTAAACTAAATTATAAGAGTAATGCTTTATTGTTTGCTCATTTTTAGGGAAATTTCCTGGTAACTGGAATTGATAAACAGGTCCCTATAAATGTCAACTACAAAAATTGAACACATCGCATAAGTGCTGCCATAGATAAATTTTTCAAGCCATTTGAATTGTTGGGATGTTCTTGTATACAAACAACATGTTATAAGAAAACTGTGTTATAGGAAGACTATTGCAAATGTTCGCTCTTTGTTATATGAAAATTGTGATATAGGAGGCTTGCCTCTATCTTACAAATTTTTTTTTTTTTTTTTATCCAGAATCAATTTTAAATATTTCTTTAGTAAATAATAGATTTATTACCCAACCTCAAATCCAGGCCATTCTTTTTGTAGATTTTTGTACATTCAATAATATTTCTCATGAGCCACTTCTTTGGACTTTCTTAGGAAAATAAACAATCTACTTAACATTGCTACATATCTCCGAATTAAATAAGGTTATACAAATGTCCAGAAATACAACTCTAGGTACATACCGTATTCCAGCAACGTCTATCAAAAATTTCTCTATAAATTATTTTAGTGTCTTAGTCGCTTGCAATTATTCTTCGAATTCCAAAAATATTCCTTATATAGATAAATAGCTTTGAATTTGGTATTTTATAAAACCTTTAAAAGAGTTACAGCTGGTTGAATAGCTTTTTTTTTTCTGATTGTACTATAGAAATTACTTCCCTATTATGATAGATTTGTTCTTTTTAAAGGCAGCAGAACCATCACTTTATTTATATAGCAATTTGCAAAGTTGAGATTTTTATTTATTTATTTTGTGGAGATTAGTTATACTTCGAGCATGCTTACAATTCAATGCATTTAGATGGCCTTATTTATAAATATTTTCAACAAGGTATCAGGGAAAATAATACTTTAGATCTACAATTCTCTCTATTCTGATCTCTTCAGATTTGTTGGATGGGTTGTCTTTTATCAAGGAAGATTATTCTGAATTGAATACCTCAGGGCAGTGCTCTTTTCCGTATATTATAATACAGTTTATGTACATGATTTCTTTGAAACATTAGAAAAGGAATTGAATGTCTAATCTGTGCTTATGACATATTTATTTGCTGTTCTCAACTATACCTCAATTTTATCTGGAAAATTACAAAATACTCTGGAAAGAATCTCACAATGATGTGATTATCATGAACTTACAAGAGTGCTGTAGTGGAACTTATAAAATAATTGGTGCATTTCAAAATCTTGTAGTGACTAGGTTTCCTATTCCATGGAACTACGTTAGTCTAGTAGACATGGTTGTGGACTTGTGGACAGCAGTTTTCTTCCATGACAATCTTCTATCAATATCTAGGATTACTCTTGTATATTTCTAAATGAATTCAAAATATCTTGTTAATGAATCAAGTGAAAAATAAAGCTCTAAAAATAAATGATCTTAAATGTATTGCTTGTCAATGTTGTGGCCAGAGAGCTGAAGATTTAATCAAATTAACCAGTAATGACATATGCAGTACCTTTTATTGTATGATAAAATAAAAGGTCAAATAATGAGCTAAAACTTTTCCATATAATATAAACCAAACTCTCAGCATCATGTTGGGTCATCTGTAAACGACCCCAAGCAATGTGTTTTTAAAACTGTATGGACATTAAATACTTTTAAAAAAATCAGGTGATTTGCTAATAAATTTTTCAAATCTCATATTTCAAATGGAAACCTTTCTCTATTGTATCTCAATAGCCCTGCTTCAATGCATTAAAATTTTTTAGAAGAGAACAAAAGTAAAATTATGAATATATTTCACAGATAGTGTTTATTCCTAGACTTGTATCATTTGTACTAATGTATTCAGCATCCAAGATTAAAATCTACCAATCTCTATTTTTATTGGCTTATTTAATGAATTAGTTGAACACATTCTGTGATTTTTTCATAATAGCTACTGATGTATCTTAAGCAACAACACATTATTTCTATAGCAAGTATTACACAGAATGCTTCTTTTGCTTTGACTTAAATCAACTTCATTTTCATGATTGAAGCACCAGCAGTTTGTCAAGTTTTAGATGAACTGACAGAATCTAACAATCTACTTATATTATCTGATAATTATTCAGTTTAATCTGCTCTCTGAAACTTCTCGATCAAGCCCCCTAAAGTTATTAATTGACTACCCACTATAAGATTTTCATACAATCTTTGGATTTTACAATACCAAAAAGTTTTTGAAATGAACTAGCAGAAATTTGTAAAATCAGTAAAGAATCGGATGTAAACATGGACAGGGTAGCCTCAGAATATTTTTGTACTTACAACTATCAAAAGAGATTGGAAAAAAACTGATGGTAATTTTTACTTCAGTAAAAATATTTTGAAATTTTGGAGAACATCCCAACCATTGATATGATATCCAATTGGGAAAAAATCAGAAAAGAGGAATTAGCAGAACTTAAATCTTCAGCTGAATGTTAATCACCATAGGACTTTTACATAAATTTGCCTTGCTGTATATTCCAGTGTGTATCACTTCTAACCAAGTAATTGATTTGAAACATGTTTTGTTGGTCTGCAGAATATACACAAATAACCAAAACAATTTGTGGAATTTTCTAAAAATTAATCCCTAATGTACTATCACTTTCAAATATCTTTTGGACGTGGTTGTGATGAATAGGGCAGTGTTTAGAATTTTTTTCACAAAGGATAAAATAATTTGATATTTACTAAAGCATTTAGGGATAATAGATTTTGTTGCTCCACACTCCTCAAAATATGAATTAATTAATCAAATTAAAAGAAAATAGAAGATTAATTCAAATAAATAATCTGTGTGACATCTGTAAAGGATGTTAGTATTTTTTCTCTTTTTAAGCAATATTGGGATTACAGCATTAATATTCCTTATTGATTGAGTCTAAAAATATTATCCAGTAAACAAGAAAATACAATTTATTCAACTGTTTGCATTTGTATGCCTAAACTAACTTCAGGTAATAAAGATGGATTCACTTCAAGAAGCGGAATTGGCAGAGCATAATAAAATTATAATTATAAGATTAAGTGCCTAAAAATAAATGAGAACCTCACATACTTGTCATACTTTCAAATTAATAAAATTTCCTTTATTGTCTGGAAGATTTCATGTCTAGAGAGATGTAAAGAGTGAAATTTAATTAATGCAAAAAATTATACTTGTTTGTATTAAATTCATTCAAAATGCATTCCCCTCCCCTCCCCCCATTTTTTTTCTCTCTGAGAATGCATGCTATATTTCCTGCTGCCGAAAAGAAGTGCTTTTTTATTTGTTTGAATGTTCAGGTATTAATGTTCAAAATACTTTTTTCGTTAAAATATATCCTTCCCAAACAGGCAAATAGCTCTCGCTTTGCATTTAGTGCGATGTTAATATAACCAAAAACTCGGACACTCTTTAGTAGTATAAAGCACAATTTCTTGAAAAATTGATTAATTTCACTGTTCAGAAATAATCAGTATTTATCGATAATAATAAATTGATTTTAGTGTGTTAAAAACAAATTTCTCTAATTTGGGGCAGGAATTATTTGATGTATTCATATTCTCTGAATGATTGCTGCTACCAAATGCTAAACGAACAGTTCTTTTGTGGGGAGATTTAATTTTAATTTCAACTTCATACTATTAAAATAATAAGGAAACTTTTTCTTTCATTAATAGTAATTGACTGATTTGATAAGGAAGAATGCTTTTTTAAAATTTTCAACAAGGTTAGCAGATTGGATTGTTCTTTTGATCAATGTTGTTTTATTGTATTCTATAAATTATTCCAAACTAAGGTTTTGGAAATAGAAAATCTCTGAAGTGTGCAAGTGCATGGATCTAAGAATTTTTTGAGAATTTTTTCCAAGATGTCTGTGTTGCAGCATCCTTGGTGAATGTTAAAATAGTCTTAGTAAAATCATTTTGAAAATATGGGTCAAAAATTCGTTGTACATGCTCAGTATATTATTTACTAGAAAAGATGAGAATGAACAAAATTTTAATTAATATTTTGCTTTCCTAGAAACGCTGCAATTTATATGAAAAGATTTGGTAAGTATATTGGAAATGTGTGCATTGCAGAATAAAATCCAAATTAAAGTTCAATAATAATTGCACAGTTGTTGAGGAATTCTATTCCAAAGAGCAAAAAGTTACTTGGTTTTCCAAATTAGCTCAGTAATTAATTGTAATTTGGTATGCAATTTACATTCCAATATAGTATTAAGAAGAAGTGACTTAATTCAAATAACATGAATATATTTGCTTTTGATCTATTTGTTTTCTTTATGTACTGAATTGGTTAAATAAATCCACTAAAAAACTATCAATGATAGTTAAATAAATTTATAATGAATAAAATCTTGAATAGGATCAAGACCAATTTGAAAATAAAAGTTTTAAACATTTTATTATGAAAGGAATCCCAAAAATTAAACAAACAAAAACGTGCAATTCTATAAAAGTGGCAAGAATAGTAAAAAAATTCTTTAAATTATGACTATTTTTTTGTTTATTGATCGATCAGAACATTTCAATATTAATAAAATGTAACCAATGTTTTTCATTTGTTTAATATAACATTTGTATTAGGCTTCAGTTATGTGTGATAATGTACTGCAATTATATTTATTAAAGTAAATTTATCAAGTTGGCCCAGATCTCAACTTTTGCCAAAGCTGCTTTAATTTGCAAGTACTGTTTTCAGTTAAGTGTCTAAACAGTGTAAGATAAAGAAATGGAGTAAATTTAAGTTTATGTAAGTATTTATAAAAAAGTTAAATTTTCTAATATACTTCTGAAGAAATTTTGGTAATTTATCCTCCCATTTCAAATTTCCATAGGGGGAATTGACAGAGGGTGTATGGCTTGAAAAAAGAGAGCAACTAATGTTTGCCTCCTTCCAGTTCGAAGCAGTGCATCATTATCTCAAGCCCTCTGATGCAACTTCTCTTGCAACTGATGATGACAGTAAGTTCTGCTATGATTTAATAAGGTCTTTAAAGCCTAATTAGATTTTCAGTTTATTTCTATGTTTTTATAATTTATAGGCTTTTATGATGTAGTTGTAAAATATGTTTATTTCAACATATTGTGTGAATACTTTTCATATTTACTATATAAAAGAATTTAAAGAAATCATTTTTCCTTTTTTATAGAAATCTTATGCATCAGTATCTTGTTTTTTTTTTCAATTGAAAATTTTATAGAATTTTTTTTTCATTAAAATTCTGCATCTGTTAATCAGATTCCAATATCTATTTAATTAATCATTAAAGTAAAACATAATATCTCATTTTTTCTAAATTACCTATATCAAAAGGAACCTGAAGGAAATTATTTATAAATTTGCTATTGGTATTAAGGGGAAAAAATAATAAAGTTTTCCTCTGTCTAGCTCTTTCATATTGTTTTAATTTATATGATCAATCAAGCTTTAACTATTAGAAAGCACGAATATTCTATTGAATACTGTTTATTATCAGTTTTGTGAATATTAAAATTTTCAAAGATGCTAAATCACTCATTTATTTATTACATTGCAAAATTTTATTTTTATTAAATTAAATTGTAATAAAAATTTTTTAACTCTTTTTATTTTAGTTAAAAATGTTGCTCATTCAAAATATTTCACATCTGATTTAAAGACTGAAATTTAAATCCTATTTTTTAAAAATAATGTACAGAAATTATTATAGTCATTCATTGTAATACCATTCTTCCCTCATTTGTTTAGAGATTGATTTCTTTAAAAAATTACATTAAGTATAAATCTATGTTTGCATGGAATTTTTTAAACAAATATTACAATTTTAGTTTATTTTTTATAAAAATTAATATGTATAAATAGTGTGGTTAAAAATTATCTGTTTTTGAGACAAGTGGCATTGTTAAGGTAAGTTGATGTTACCATGTAGGCTGCCATCTGTTAAACAGTGCCAAAACAAAAATGACTCTCATAGAACTTTGATTGCTGCTACTTTGAGTTTTTGTTGTCATTTTGCATTGAATTGTAACCACTGATGAGACTAGGATTTTCCATTATGCATTGGAAAAAAGCTACGATCAAAATAATGTGTTGCTTAAGTGAATCTCTGCTGAAGAGGGCTAAGATGGTCTCATCAACTGTAATATTAATGGCAATGATTTTTTTGGGATATGTAGAGCATCATACTCATGGATTTCCTAGAAAAATGTAAAACCATCCCTGGCCAATATTACAGCAAGTTTCCTCATTCTCAACATGCATACTTTATGAACCACCTCTTGTAATTTTAAAAATTAGTTAGCTCGTGTTTCTAGATGATTATTTGAGTTTCATCTATCATAAAGTATAGAAATTAATAATATTGAATATCTTAGTATTGGTGTTTTTTTTTTCCCTTTCTTTCACAGATGAGTGTCTTCCTTTTTGCCTGAGTGACATGATGTCAAGGGAAAATGATTTCCCACCTAAAGCACATTGTCTTGTCAGATGGTGAGCTTGTCAACAATTTTGCATGATAATAATATTTGAATTTATTTGATTTTGTGCAGTTAAATTTTGTTTAGTTATGTGTAAGTTTTAGTTATTCTTCGAACTAATGAGGCTACACCCAAAAGCTTTTCAGAAACAAAAAAGTTTAAGAAGTGATATGATAGATAAAAAGGAATTATTATTGATTTGATTTTTTTAAGGCTCTTTGCAATATTTTGAGCTATAAACTTATATATGGTATAAAAGGGGCATTGTACAAGGACTTGATTCAGTGAAAATTTCATTTCAAATATGACTTGAAATGTCCTTTTTAAAATTAAGTTGTATTTTAAAAAAATAATTCATGTAAAATATCACATACCAAAAGCAAATAGCAGTTGTTATTGTGTGTATGAAAATTTCACTGGGTTTCTCAGATAGTACTTAAAATGCCTTGTTCTTTTTTGAATCCTTGTTGTAATTCCTATCAAAAGAGCAATTTTGAACATTCTATTTTTAAGGAAATATTTTTAAAAAACATAATTTTATTTAATCCATCATAATTTCTAATGAAGAAAATTATTTTTCCTTGTATCTCTTTCAAAATGAGTTATAAAAATAAAGCTTAAATTTCCCCCCAACATTTCGGTCATTATCTCTAAGTGCATTGAAGCTGCTCCTTTTTTCCATATATGTGTTGGTCATCATCATTGCATGTGCATGTTTGTCCATTATATTGTATTATATTATTTGTTTACATTAGGTATGGCTTACGTGAATTTGTTGTTATCCATCCTGCCAAAGCAAATGATGCCATTATGACAGAAGACAGAACAAAGATGCTGCTCAGTTCGGTCACCATTGCTATCAACAATACCAGTTGGTAAGGTCTGACTTATTCTGTACTATTTAATTATTTATAAGATTTAAGAATCTTCTTGTCTACATTTTTATCCACTGTTGTCGTATGTTAATTTTATTTTGACCTGTTTTTATAAACTCGCATCATTGATTACAGAAATTTGTATACGTTATTTGCCTCTAAACTTATTTTTTAAGCTATGGGATATGTAATTTCTTTTACACAAATAACAATTTTACAAATCCTAATTTAAGATTTAATTTTAAGAAATTCATTGTTGCAATTAATTGTAATTACTTGCTTTTTTACCATTAGCAATTGAAATATTCATTCATTTATATTATAAACTTTATTTTGGTTCGTCTTTCTGTTTTTTTTTCAATAGAAAACTTGCATATTAACCCTCTGACTGCTCAATTTGTGGACTGAAATCGCTTTAAAAATTGTGTAAATTTTTTGTTGCATATTTTAAATCTATATATATTGGAGAATTAAAAAATGCATTTTTTCTTTTTGGAAAAGATTTTTTTTATGTAGATTTTTATCATGAGAAACTAAGTTGTCAGAAAAACCAATTTCAGATGTTATCAATAGAATTTTTTTTTAATAAATTTAAATTGAATTACTGTTAATTTTTATTTATTGCATAGTTTTAAAAAGTAAAATGTATGAAATTTAAGAAAATATAAAGCTCTAAGAAAAAAATACCTTAGATATACAGTTTAGTATGATAAAGTTCGAAACAGGGTTCAAGGCAAAGTCTAACTTCACAGTTTTATCACCAGATTCGTGTTTCTTTGCATACGACATCTGTTGGTCAAAACATAAACTGCACGTCTAATACTGTATATAATTCATTTCAGTGGTTAAACGGGGAAAACGCGGGATGCGCTTCTCAATAAAGGAAGAAAAACACATGCCCGTGGAAATCGCGGGATAAGCAGCCAGAGGGTTAATAGATACTAATACAAAACTCGGCACATGTTTACAACACGACTAAAAGGTTAATTTAAGTTGATAAGATGATTATTTTTTGTTACTTGTAAAAAATCTTGTAAATCATTTTCACCAAAGCAAAAAAAAATGACTTATTATACACTGTTTCATCAGTAATGATAAGTGTGAAGTCAAATACAGTTTTTTTTTATTTTGCTATTTGTCATAATGACTTGACATGATTTGTTTTTCTCTTCACCACATGGTTTTACTTTCTATAACAAATAAATAAAATTTGTCCATCAGATTGAGAATTGCTTCTTTTATACACTGGCCAAATGCGCAGTTCCGATGCGCTGTAGCTCCTGCTATTCATTCATTGGACACCAAATTTTAATCATTTGCTTATTCAGTCCAAATTTCTTTGCAGGCCAAATTTCATTATAATCGGGCAACTTCAATCCTTCAAGCTCGTGTCATGAATCTAGTAGTGAAGACTTGACTATTGATGGCTTTTACACTTTCTGTTGGGTAGTATTCGGTAGATTATCTGCTGTTGATTGAAGGGTAAAATGAAGAGTTCCTATTGGCTGTTGATGTAACTGTTCATACTGTTGGTTTTTGGAGAAGTAGGGTCTTTGCTTGTCTGAGGATATGAAAGTCCTTTTTCTCATTGGATGCAGGAGGGTGGAGGAAAGGTGTCCTATTGGCTGCCCGTGTTGGCTGCAAATACTAAGGAGGAGAGTGGGTGTGGACTATCGGTAAAAGCTATGCAGCCGTGGAGAAATAAGTTTTTTAAGAATAATTAAGATCTGATTTAAATGTAATTTAGATGAGTGGCTTTTTTGATATTTAATAAAACTAGGTTGGTTGGTGTGAGTCTAAAAGGATTCTTCTGGGTCTTTTGGTACTTGGTAGAAAGATATATTCTTCTAATTTTATCATATTTTCATTTTTAGTGGAATGGAGGTTGTTGAAAAAGTTTATGGATAGTTTTTTAATCTATTCTTTGAAGGTGGAGATTCTTAAGGCTTTTCTAATATCATCATTTCTAGTGTACCAGTTTGCTTTTGTGATTAATCTTAGTGTGGAATTTTGAGATTGTTCTAGTATATCAATATTAGATTTGGCCACATAAGCCCAAACAGGGCATCCATATGACATGATGGGACGTAGAATGGAGGTGTACAGAAGTAGCTTATTTTCTAATATCATTTTTGAGTTCCGACATATTAAAAAGTAAATTGCACATTTCATTTTTCAGATCTTCTCACACGTGAGTGTAATATATTTATTCCAGGTTCAGAATTTATCTAGAGTTATACCTAAATATTTAACAGTGTTAGATCACAGGATTTTTGTTTGATAGGAAGTGGGAGGGGGAACTGTTGGCCTACCTAAATTGGCCCTTGATAATTAATGCCACAAGCAGAGTAAGACAGACACTGATATTTTACAAAAGTAATTTTATCTACAGGATATTTACAAGACTCGAATCAATATCATTACTCTTTAAGCCAAAGGCTACAGTATCACAGTCAAGTCATACTACAATCATAGCGATGGTCTCCTCAAACACAGCCAAGGTCTCATTATATATATATATATCTGGAATCTGCATTCGACACTATCAACCTGACAGTTAAGAATCGTCATCCAATGAAAAAAAATAACTTTGTATGACGTAACTAAAAAAAAATATCGTCGAATGCAAATTCCCCATTGCCAAATGCGTGGGATGATGTCATATCGGCAACATGTAATTTCAAAACATTACCATTTGAGATAACCACGATATGATAACAGGAACATTTTTCTTTTTTCTTGTAAAAAGTATTGCTGCAGTTTTATCCACATTTATTTTAATTTTCCAATCATTAAAATATTTTTCTAGTAGTGCAAGGTGCTTGTTGAGTGCGAAGGTGACAGATTTTGGATTTCTGTAGGAAGCAAGCACAGCTGTGTCATCAGCATACATGTTAAGTGTTGTTAATGTGTACAGAGAAATGTCATTAAGAAATAAATTAAATAAATAGGGCCCAATTAACGAGCCTTGGACCACTCCATTACTAATTTTTCTAGGGGTAGAGAGTGTGTTATTTACTTTAACTTGGAATTCTCTCCCTGTAATGTAAGAGTGGATTAGGTGTATAAGTGTATGTAGAAATGAGTATTTAATGAGTTTGTAGGTGAGCTCTTCTAGCCAAACTCTATCAAATGCTTTCTGTATATCTAGAAAGACTGCACCTGTTGTTTTGTGTTATTGAAAACCTGATGAAACTATTTCAGTGAGTCGAAGTAAGGGGTTGAGAGTTTTCTGGTGAAACCATATTGGTTGGGAATTATTATATTATTTTTTGTGATGTGTTCTTTTATTTTTTGAAGTATTATAAATTCTGTAAGTTTATTGAGTGAAGAGAGTAAGGAGATGGGTCTATAGCTATCTGGTAGGTGGGGATTTTTCCCAGGTTTGAGAATAGGAAAAATGATTGCAGTTTTCCAGCATTTAGGGAAGTACTACGTTTTTAGAATTTTGTTGATTAAAAAAGTGATGAGTATGATCATTTTTATTGGAAAGTCTTTTAGGATCTTGTTGGTAATTCCATCCTTACCAGGAGCTTTTTTAATGTTTACTTTTTTAAAGTAGTTAATTATTTCGCTGGGTCAAACTGGTTCTATGGTGTGTGACGCTGGTGTGGAAGTGAAGAAGTGCTGTAATGTGTTGTGAACTACTGTATCAATGTTAGTGTTTGAGTTTGCTGGTCTGGGGTTTCTTGGAAATTTTGTATTAGTGTGTTTGCCAGTAGTTCTGCTTTTTGTGTGTCTGTGTTAGCTGTGCTGCTGTTATTTTTTAGAGTTGGGATATTACATCTCTTTTTTTCTGTAAAATTTAGTGTGATTCCAAATTGAGTTATCATGCATATTTAAGGATTTTAATTTTTGGTCCCAGCTGTCGTTAGTGAATTTTTGAATTTCTTTTTTGATTTTATTTTGTATCTTGTTCATTTCAGTTTTAATTGCTGGTTCAAGACTTTTCTGATATTGTTTTCTAAGATAATTTTTGTTTTTAATGAGTGTTTTAATATATTGGGGTGTATATGTAGTATTTTTATTGATGATAGGTGATGAGGCATTATTATATGCTTTGTTGATTTCCTCTGTGAGATCCATAATTTTGTTTTCTATGTCAGTTGTAGTGTTAATTTTTTCAAAATTTTAATATTATTGATTTCTTGTCTAAATTTTGACCAGCATGTAGTCCTTGCACATGTGTTGATTTTGAATGTTGTTTGGAAGTTAAATTCTAGAAAGATTGGATTGTGGTTGGAGTTCTGGCATAGAAATGGTTGTGCGTTTATAATTAAAGTAATTAATTAATGCAGTACTTAATGTATTTGCCGAGTTGTTTCCAAATCTAGTGTGTTGATGGGAATGCTATTTGAATATCATTTTTGTCTGTAAGTTTTTTTAATTGTATTCCTCTAATTGAATTTACTGAGCAATTCCAGTCGCTGTGTTTAGCGTTAAAGTCGCCAAAAATAACACAGCTTTTGTTTGTTTTCATGATAATTTCCAGGTCTTTCATGAATAGGATTTGATTTGATGATGGAGAGACATAAATTGAGGCTATGGACAAAGGTTTGTGATTAGGTGGTTCAAAAATAACTATGGTTGCTTCAGTGTGTTGGAGTGGTGGGATAGTCAGTCTGTGATGTGTTAGGGTATTTTTAACTAAAATCATGGTTCCTCTGGAAGCATGTTGAATGGTTTGATTTAATGTGTCATCTCTATAAATGATGTAGTTAGGTATATGGAATTTATGTTGTGGCCTTAAGTGAGTTTTTTGAATTAAAAGAAAATCGGGATTGTGCTTCTGTACAAATTCCCTAAGCTCAACAGTGTGAGATAGGACCCCATTCGCGTTCCAAGAACACAAACTGAGGCCAATTAGTTTATACTGTGACTGCAATGTCATTATCTTCATCCATCAAAGCGTCTATCAATGCATAGCACTTATTAATTGAGCCCTTGGCTGCTTTGATTTTTGGTAAGTGTTTTAAAAGTCCTGGTAGCTTGTTGAAAATTTCTCCAAGGTTTCCTATTAGCTCGATGGCATCGTAGAAATTTGCTGTATTTGGATTTCTGGTTTTATTCTTATTATGATGATTGTTGTTGTGTTTATTGGTCTCAGTTTGTTCAGAGATCTCATAGTTGTGGGGCTCCATCTCTTGGTCGTTGTTGGCAGCATTTGCGTAAGTGAAGTCCTTTCATATTCTGTTGCTGCTAAATGTATTTTTCTTTTTTGGGAGTTTCGGGAAAGCTGTGTAGCCTCCATAGGATGCGATGTGTCCAATTTCTTCACAGTTTATGCAGTTCGGGTTGCGAGTTTTCTCTTTGATATTGCAATCTTGGGTTAAGTGAGAATTATCGCACTTTAAACATCTGGGAGACATATGGCAATTTTCTGTCGAGTGATGGAAGTAGTTACATCAGAAGCATTGTGTAACTCCTCATCTTCTATATCCTTTAACTCTTATGGTCATGTAACATAGCCTATTTATGTTGAATATTTCTTGGGCTTCCTCTGTTTTGGGTAGCATGACCAAGAAAATTGGTAGAGGCATTTTGGATCTCCTGTTTTGTAACTGGCATACTTTTATAGGGAAGAAACCTATGCTGTTGAGTTCCTCTTTAATTCCATCCCTTGGTGTGTCCCTTGGCTTTATACAAATTTTCAATGGGCATTCCTGAAGGGGTTTAATCACGTAATATTCGTGTTCTAGTTTCAAAGAGTCTCGTAGGTATTTGGTAAGTTGCCTGTATTCCTCCGGGGTGTTTACGTATAGCTTTATGTATTCACCTGACAGTTTAGTTCTTAAATTTTCAAAAATCAGTGAGAATTCCTTAAGCTGGGTTCTGTAATTTTTAGTAATTTTAAGCATTACTAGTGGCTGTAATTTTTCTATGAGTTGAGGGACAGGTTCCTCCATTATTTCCTCATCCTGAGAATTCTCTGAAATCTCTTGTGTGTTAATTTGAAGTTTTTTAAAAAAAATTATTATTTTCTGTAATTTGGGGGATGTGTTGTTTAAAAAATGATTTTTTAACTTGTTTGCGACTAGGAGGGGTAATATATCCTTCTTTGTCTGTGCACTTTTGTTTGTTGTTTTTGTTAGGTGATTTAGGTAATTTAGTGTGGTAGGGGCAACCAGGAATAGGACAGTTAGGAAATGAGTCATACTCACCCTTCGCCTTGGTTCTTGCTTGCTCAGCAGACTTATACATGGCATATGCTTCTTGGTAGAATTCACTAGTAGTGTCCTGAAATTTTTCTTCTATGTGGCATAGATGCTTCCTCATGTTGTTCTCGCAAGATGTCAAACCTTTGTTCTAGCATTCTCCTTATGTTGCAGACTTTGTGGTTCTCCGGGGGGGGGGGGGGGAGGCAGAACGTAGTGGTGTAGATCTTGGTGAAGCCGGTCAGGAGGAATTGAAATCCATTTCCATATTCAAGGTCCAATAATCCTATCAGTTGTTACTGAAAAATCAAGTTAATCCACACCTTCGCACAATAGCACTAAAAAGTGCTGCTTGTATGTGTGAAAAACTAAAGTAGTATGAGCTGGTGTAGTAGATGTCCGATCAAGTCGAAGTCTCCCTCTCAATATGTTCTTTTGAATAAAAATGACAATTAAGTCACTCGCCTTCCATCGAGCTTGTGCTTTCTGAATTGAATATTTATCTAAGGAAAGTTACAGCTTTATATAGCAGGCCGAACAAAATATCAAAATGCCTAAACACTCTGTAAAGATCAATATAAGTTAATTTACAAAATGAAACAGCTGTGCTAGAAGAATATTTCCTAAGCAATGTATGTTTGGGGGGATATGTAGAGAGAATGAGTATTTTTTGTTGTTTGAGTTTCTAATAAAATGGTGACTACCCTTTTCCAAGCAATGAAGGAAAATATATAAGAAAGATCAACTTTTTTTTTGGATATGAATGATTTAGAAAACTAAAGGTTTAACTTCAAATATTTCAAAGTTAACCACCATTATAACTAATCATTAGATTCACAAAAGTGTATGCAAAGAGTGTGGGGCTGAACCAAATGGCCAAATAAAAATTATCAGAGAACTGCATGCCTCCACTTCAATCATTTAAATCTATATATAGATGTATTTATATAGCATTGGATTCCCAACAAAGAGGTCTATTTGTTGCTATTTTAAATGAAATCGGAGATTTTTGGCCACCAAAATAAAACTGGTACAAGTTTGCCTGGAATGGTACCTATTTTCATGCTTGATGGGAAATTCCATCAACTCTCCTGGTTTTTTTAATTTTATACATGTATCAGTTTTTTTTTTGTAAAATTGCTTTTAATTGTGATTTGTAATTTTTTTTATCATTTTAAAAATGAAGCAATCATCTTTTTAGAAGATTAAAGATGATTTAAAAAATCATCTTTTAAGCCTTACAATGTCACATAAATATGCAAGTTGAAGGAAATCTCAAGTAAACTATATATGCATGATTTCTAGTAGCTCAGTGGTAGCATTTACCACAGAATTGGTTGGGTATTCGAAACTACCAGTAATTAAAGGCAGTTTTTTCTTCACTGTAGAAACCACAAATGTTTCACTGATAAGAAGAAATTAAATAAATACATCTGTAAAACAAATTTATTTTCTTTGATTTTGCTACATTTATTCTTTTCTTCAATGGTGTATTTAATTAATATTTGTACAAAAAGAAGTACAAATATATTTTTTTTTAACTCAATGTCATCTTGTGGTGTTGTGAACAATTAAATTTAAAATAAGAAATAAGTATTATTGAATTAATAAAATTTAATTTTTAAAATTACATAAGTTTTCATAACATAAAACACAAGTTTGATGAAGTTTATAGGGAAGTTAGACTAGATTGTAATTTTTTAAATATTGTTTTTGTATAGTTAAAAATTATTTTAATTTCAAAGTCATAGTGAGAGATATTTTATTGAAGGGAAATGAAATGATAAACAAGTAACTGATTGTGTCTTTTTAATTCATGCATTAATCCCCTTCCCTTAATTGTATCTTTTACAATGTTACAAAGATGGTGAAATTTTACAGTGTAAAAATATAAACCCTCTTATATATTACACTTTTTTTTTTTTCTGTTGATAAAACAGTCTGTAATTACTATCTCTCGGAAAGCTACTTTTCTTTACACAGTGTGTCTTATCTCATTATTTTAATCATCTTAATACATAATACATTACAATTTTAAATGAGAATTTTTTTTCTTGTGAAATATTAACCAATTTATGTACCTATATCTTTGTAAATATAGAAAATACTCCTAAAAACTGAAGTTTATTCTTATTTACAAGGTATGTGTGTTTAAAAGTGTGTGTGTATGTGTGTTTTATTGCCTTTTAAAGTGCTTTGTATCTACAAATGAATGACTCTATAAAGTTAGTAGTATAGTTTGGGATGGGGATTGAAAGACCAACCTGTACTTTCAAACTAGTTCATCTAAAAAAGCAAGAACACTCAAGTTATTGGTCCATCAGAAACCTGTTCTTTGCTGTTCTGAAATATTTGGAATAATTTTCCTCTCTCTGGCTTCTCTGATGTATAACTTTCTATAACACAACATGTTATGAAAGGCTATACACTGCTGAATGGCAGAAGATATGGCCTGCATTTTCCCCTCGCTAGGCATCCTGCTCTCATATTGGAAGCAAACAAATGTTCATAGAAACTACATAAACAAGTGCAGCTTCTTCATCACATACCTATGCTTTATTCCCCTTCAGTTCTCCGAATAAAGCCATTAACTGACAAGCGAGGATAAGCCTCTGATAATGTTCACTGCTACGAGAATGCAGTAAAAATGAAAGAGCTAAATTGAACGGTTCCTATGGAACTATTGCGAAGTAGAAAAACTTCCCTGAATCAGCTCTTTCTGCTGGGAGTAAAAGACCTGACATAGCAGGTCTTGGAACTAGAAGACCTTTTTTGGTAGAGCTTCTACAGGTCTTGTAACAACTGGTTGAGGAATGGTAAAGATTATGGTAAACAATTTGACTGGAATGGAGTCACTTTAACCGGTAGGTCTTCAGATCTCTTGTCCATTTCATAATAAATTTCTTCACCAAAATGGGAATCAAAAACTGAATTGTTTTCCTTTTAATTTTTTTTTTTTAATTTTTGATCTAATTTATTTTGTTATTTTTAAATTTATGAAACATTATGATTATTCTAGCTTGTTTATTAGGTATGAATATAAAAATATAAAATAAAAAAGCAGTTATATGATGTGCATTTATAATTCTCCTAAAGTTATGTTTGTTTTTTGTTTGTCAACATGCATTTTTGGCCTTATTATATAAGATTAACTGGAAGATGTTTGACTGCAGCAGGTTTATGTATAATGATGCCGTTGGGTTTGAAGCAATCAAACTATTTTTTTTTTATACATTGTATTAAGCACATCTTACGTTTGTGCTTCTCCCAACAGACACCCAAGAAATGAGTACACGAAGGCAATGATAAAGGTTATGTAAATGCTGTGTGCACTAAGAATGATTATATATATGTGTGTGTGCTGATGAATTTGATCAAATATAAGAATGCTTTCCAAAAAAAAAAAATATTTTGTATTAAGAAAGCAAATAAGAGCAGAATTTAAATGTTTTATATGTTTCATATATGCCTTTATTAATTTGTTTCTTTCACAACAAAAGTAAAAAATAATTAAACAAGTATGTGTTCTCAATATTTAATTTTTTTGCATGTATTGCAAACTGAAATAAAAGATATATATATTATTTTGTGTATTTTTTCAAAAGTATAATTTCTTTTGCATTTCTTATTGAAGCATTTGAATAAGCATATAATATAAAAAAAAAAAACTTCAAATTCATTTTTACCAACTTTTACTTTAATTTTTTTTATTTTGAATATGTAAATATATAATAATTCGATATAAAAACCAACGTTTTTAAAAAAAACGTTTTTATATAGTGGCAAAGTTTATTAGAGAAAATTATTGAAATATTTGTTAAAACTATTAGTTATTTTTAACTTTAAAATTCACTTAAAAAGAGACATTTGTGACAGTATTAAAAAATTCATAATACTCATAAAATCAAAACATGCATTTGAAAGTTTGTAAGTCATTCTATTAAAAAAAATGGGAACCAGAATTCAGAAAAAATTATTGTGATAAGACACGGCGCCAAATATTGGAATCTTTCTTTCTTGCCAATGATTACTGACTAAAAGTCAGCAACCCTTACTATCTCGGAGATAGTAAAGGGGAGATAGTATCTCCCCTTTGTGAGTACAATAGTTTTACGAGGCCTCATGTGGTGTGGGGAGTGCCCGGTGTTCCCAGAGGGGGAAAGAAGTCACTTGACCGGGGCTCAAAATTACGAGATCCTTCGCCAATAGCCCTCGTGTTGCTTCTAGTGCGTTGTTAATAAAAACTAAAATAGACTGTTGTGTAAAGTGTGTGAAAGTCTATTGCTTATAAATTTAATATTTTACTATACAATCTCCGAAACCGATAGTTTAATAACTTAATGTATATTCTTCATTTAACAAAAATAAGAACTAACTATAAATTTCTGAGATAATTTTTATGTAAGCGTATTCAGGAGTGTATCTGATTAAAATATAAGTTTCTGTGTGATTCAAATATTTTAAAAGTATTTTTATTACTTTCTGTTGCTAAAATATTCAAGGTTAATAAAGTTCCTATCCAACTGGGATTCCTCAGATTTTTTTTTCTTCCCATTGTCTTACCAAATTGTGTCTCATTGTTCAAAGACTTATCTGTTTTATCTTATCAGCATTGGATCTCCTCAATTAATTTGGAATGCTTATTTTGAACTCTTAAATTTTCAGGATTAACTTGATGTGTATATAATATAATCATATAATAATTAGGAAAAATTTTTACTGTACATTTTTTTTATATTGTAGTTATTTGTAATTGCTCCTATATTTATAATTAATTTTATTTATAATTTTCTTATAATTTAAGGTCTAATTTTGTACTGAATAGCATATTTCTTTATGCAGATTGATGAAAATCTTTTTAACAACAATCTGTAATCATATCAAATACTTTTGTATAATGGATATAACGTGTATATTAACAAATATTTATTACAGGGATTTTAAAGAACTTTTAATTCTATTTTTCATAACCCTTGTCTTCAGTCAGGTGCCAGTGTTTGTGCAGTTGCAACAGATGCGACAAAAGTATTATCTTGGGGTATGTGAGGGTGGAGGAGTGCGCACCTCCTTTGACATGATCCACCTCCACCGCCCCTTCCCCCAACTTCAACACATGCAGGGACTACTGCAGCTCTTTAAGGGCAAAATGGTGAGGACTAAAAGGTTATATAATGTTATTATTATTATTATTTTACATCTGAGCAAAAGTTGATTCTCTTAAATTGTTTTTCACTCTTAAAAATAAAAACTTCAAATTGTGGAAAATTTATTTTATTGTGTAATTACAGAAATCAAGTTTTAAAAAATTTCATAACTTTCTAGTTTTTGATAAGATTTTAAATGATTAAATCTTGATGACGCTTGAAGCTCACAAATAAAATTAATATTAAAAGTAATTTTTTTTTCCCTTTATAAACTCAAAATCAGTTTTGTTTTCATTTTCTTGTGTTTCAACTGCATTTATAAAAAATCTTTTTTGCAGCATTTTGTTTAGGACCATTTTTTTCTCCTTAAATCTGTTACTCACAAATGAATTTTATTTTAGATATGGAACTAGATTTAATTATTTGAATGTAATCTTTTGATTACTTTTAAGTATTTGCCCAGTGAATATTGCATATGTACTTATTTAAAACTGTTTATGAACGATTCTTTTAATTTGTATCAGGAGAAAAAATATTTTGCAAAATCTGTATATTTTGCTTGAAAAAAGTTGAATGAATATTTTATGCGTATTAATTTTTCTTCTTCTATTAGTAATTTTTAGATGTTTCTTAGGCACTCCTAGCTGTTCCTCCAGTGACTGTGTCCATCCGTTTTACATATGTGCTCCAAGACTGGTCTCCTTGCAGTTGGCCTCAACCACCGCCAGGTAAAAATATTGAAGTACCTCTTCTAACATCATGTTTTTGTTTGAAACTCAAATTTTTCTTCATAAAATTTTATCCTTTTTTTATTTCTATTATTATACCTCATAATAGCAGAGTATTGAAATAGAATTGTGGTGTAAGAAGATTGAAGTAAATTTTTTTGTTTTAAAGGGATCTTTAAGTATCTATTGACTTCATGGTTTCCTTAATACTCAAATAAAAAATTTGTAATAAAAATGTATCCCTTTTTCAGTTTCATACCCAGAAAATAATTTTCAGGGTGCATATCAACATTGCCATGACAGAAACAATTTTTTAGTTTAGAATTACCACTTGTTAAAAAGTAAATATTACACTATATCAATCTTATTTCACCTATTTAAAACTGTTCAAGTATTGATATAATTAAGTTATAAAACTTAAAAAAGTAAAGACCATTTAAGAAGAAAAATTAAAGTGCCATGTGAATAGAATTTGCATTTTGGGGGAGGGGTGCACTTTTTAAGGATGCCCCCTCTTCATTAACAAACACTGAACCAGAAGCACTCTTTCAGAGTCAGCACAGATTTTTCTATTCTTTTCTCAGGAATCTGCTTAATTGTAATTTTTTTCTCTCTTCATAATGAAAAAAATTTAAGCATAAGGAGAAAAAGAAGTTATTATGTTTAAAATATAAAATATCTATAATAGTATAATAAAAGAATTATCCTGAAATATTTGTTTCAAGAACAAAATCTTAGGAAGTCAAAATCTTTACCTTCCCCCCCCCCCAGGAGTATTAGAATAAAATCATGTGACACAGGGAGATTGAAGTAAATTTACTTTAAAAGTTCTTGGAGCATTGTATTAAACATTTTATTCTTTTTATTGTAGCACTGAATCTGTGTTGTAATAGTTACAATGAATAGCTACCTAATTTATTGTTCCATTTTTAAAGATATTTTTTTTTTATTTTGGTATACATGAGATTTTTATTCCCACCTTTTTATCTTTTTCTTTTATGCTACAAGTATGAAATAAAAGCTTCATATATATCTTTGTATTCACCACATTATTTTAATAATTATTTCATGCATTTTTCTTATTCTTAAAAATCTAAATTCCATTTTGCAATTAAAAAAAAGAAAGAAACCGCAAACTTTAAGAATTAAAAATTCACTATGAAAATGTGTGAAAATAAAATTTTCAAGAATAAAATTATTTTTGTTATAAGATTATGTAATAGATTACAATTTCAACTCTTCTGTAATATTAACAAAATATTTTAAATATTTTCACACTCTTGGGGAAAAGTTTATATACCAGTCTTTGTATGGTTATTATTATTGTATTTCGAATTGATCTCTTGTCTATTATGGATGTGTCCTACATTTCTACATTTTTCATTTGATTTATTCATTTAAAACATATAAAATATTTTGCAATTATATAAATCATGTGCTCAATTTGAACAAGAGATGTCTTTGTCATATTTTTAACACTTCATCAATGTAAAGCTGAAAAGTTATGTTTTATTATTTGTGCTCATGACTCTGTGACTTGCCAGTTGCATTCTAGATTGTGTTCTGCATAATACCATGTTGCAAAGAGTTCTTAAAGATGATGCAGTTACTAAAAATAATTTGTCTGTAGCTGATATAATTAGATTTTACTTGTAAAGCTAAAATTTGATGCTTCAAATGCAACAAATGACCAAAATACATACTCCTAGAGTATTTTTGAGTTAGATAAATTTGCCATGCATTTTACGAATGACTGTTTTTCTTCTAAGAATCCTATAACAGCTTATTTTCATGTTGAAGTTATTTTAAAATTTGATGATAAAATTTTATGTGTTATAGAACTGGATGAATTAGGGGAGGACATCACTCCTACAGACATCGGACGTCTTCCTTGTGGAGCCCTTGAAGATCCTATCCTGTAAGTATAGGGTTTTTTTAGTAACTATTTTATTGCACTTCCTTGGATGTGTTTATTTTCCTTGTCTTTTTTATCAATGCATTTGTTTTCCAGAGAATTCCATTTATCTGTAACTTGGCCATGCTTCTTTGAAAATACCATTATAGACAATGATGTGCATTCGTAAGTTATACATTACAATAAATAGCATATTAGAAAATATATTCAGTTCTTGTCATTTTTTTCCATCTATGTTTATTTGAAAGAATTACATAAAGACAGTTTTTAAGAACAGAACAAATTATTATATTTTTTTGTCTAGCATTAAGCTTTATTTGTGATATTTTGTGATCTATCGTATTTATAATAAGTATCATAATGACACACATATGTTAATAGCAATTAGTCTCAGTGATAAGCCATATGTTTTTTTCTTACTTTCTGATTATTCATTTTTATATTTTAATGTATCAAAATATTTTGTCTTGAATCTGAAGATAACAACTATTAACTACTAGGGTTATGTTATAAGAAATATGAAGTATTTTTAATGATTAGTTCTATTTTCTGAATTTTACCAAAAAATACAAATAAATTTGTACTTTTATTTCAATAATTGTTTTGAAAAATTTCCTTGTAAATTTATTCTTGGTTAAGGTTTTTTTTTTTTTTTTTATGAAATTGCTAATTAGATAAAAGGAGATATTATTTTTAAATGAAAATATATTGTTTGTGTGTGTGAAAGGTCATCATTACTCTTTTTCATTTAAAAAAATCTTGATTTTGAGCTTGATAAAAATTTTTTATTTTTTACCTTTTTCTGATATATTTCTACTTATGTACTCATAGTCAAAGATTCTAATGCAATAGAAACTGAGTTGATAGCATTTTTTTTAATGAATTTTGTCTTTTCTTAAACCGTATTTTATGGAAAGTAAATAATTTAATACATGAAATTTAATTTTTTTTTATAGAGATCTGAACCCAGTTCTTTCTCCCAAGTGGTCCATGAGAATGAGAACTTCAGAAAAGCCTGTTTGTTCCATGGGTAAGTTTCCTCTAATTTGATTTTGAAAGTGGGAAAAATAATTTTGCTAAGTTTTAATATTTATTAATTTATGCTTGTCCTTGTAGTAATCATTTTAAGAAATTAAAAAAGTTTTCAATTATATATATTTTATTTTGTTCTTATTATATTTGTACATAGAAAATCTGGGTTTTTTTGTTGTTTTTTTTTTCGCTTCTTCCTTTGTAGCTCATGTAATGTAATAATGTAACTTTGAATTTCAGCTGATTACTTGAAGGAATTTTCAAACATTTTATTAGGATACTATTCTGAAAACCAGCTTCTAGGAAATATTTCGCCAGATGATAATGATATGGGTTAGTTATTTTATTTGTAATTAATTTTACGATCTTAAAAAAAAATTTCTTTTTACAAAAAGAAAATAATTTTTTTAAAAAATAATTAATAAATGTCATTTTGTACACTTGAAAAAAGGACTGTACTCTACAAAAATATTGTTCTTTTGAAGCAGATTTTTAATAACAGTAGTATTTTACTATGCTAACTGCAATATTAATTTTTTTTACAGATCCCAATATTTCATTTCTTTCATTTAAAATAATATGTACATATGAATTTTAAATATGGGTGAAGACCTTGAAAATATGGATTACTTTTCCCCCCCAAAATAAAATCAGGTATTTTTCAGAAAATGGTCTTTGTTTCACATAACTCCTTATATGCTTTTACTTTGTCTTCTAAAAATAGTTCGAGATTGTCAATTATCCTGGATGCCATTTTTGTATTGCTTTTTTTTTTCTCATTTCTATTAATAAATTATTCATGTTCAATGTAAGAAAATTAATTAAATCAATTTCCTTCTGTTAAATATGTGTGTGTTTGTAAAATAAACAATTGTAATATATTTTTTTATTTATTTTATTCATTTATGCAGATTAATTACATAAATTAATTCATTTTACAATCCACTTATTCATGGTAACATTGTAATGACTATTGAATAAGAAAATTACAACTACTATTTTTTTTTTTTTTTTTTTTTTTGCTTATGAAAATTGTATTCTTTTTTAATTTTAAGTTGATTTAGCCTTTCAATTAAGTATTATTAATCCTTATATTATATGATTTTTGAATTCTAGTTTAATGTATTAAGATGTGTATCATCAAACACAGTAGGCACTTTCAAAAAAGAATATAAAGATTCATGAATTGTTAGATGTAAAATTGTAATGGTTGTAATTTTTTATTTACTAAATGTAAAAATATTTAAATGAATGGTGCATTGTAAAATGAATAATTACGCTAATTTATATATCCACAGAAAAAAATGGCAAATTGTACTAAATTTGGTCTTGTAACATGACAGTTTTATTTTTAATGTTTAAAAATTAATTTTTTGTATTGAATGATGTAAAATATTCAGTACAAGGATAGAAGGGAGGAAATCTAAATCCCTTGACCACCACATCCTCATTTCAGTGAGCAAAATAAAAGTATGTGAAGAATTTTTAATGTAATTTTCTCAAGAATACCTGAAAAGTTGTGCCTTCTTACTTTGTGTTCTATTTTCTTCTGTGTCCTCAATGAAAGTGCAAAATTTGGGGGGGGGAGGGGGGATTGATTATCTGAATGTTTGAGGTTCTCCATAGTGGCTTATAATTGCCTTTGCATATTATACTTTGTTTCAAGAATTGTTTTGAATTGTTTTTAGATGTCACCCAGGCACTGGACAAGCTTGCCCATCCCAAAGTTTTGCCCTCCTTATTATCCCAAGGTGGGCTGAGACGTCCTTCTCGCTTCCAGGATCAATGGACCATCAGTGAGGAGGTCCTCATCAAGATTCTACAATATATATTCCCAGACTCTGCCCCTACACCTGCTGAACCAGTAAGTTCTGTGACATTCTTTCAACTTATGTACAACTCTTATTATTTTATAAAAAATTATTATATTTCTTTTATTTATTTTGTATGTTGTGGCTCTTTCTAATTCATATGTTGCTTTGTAATTAGAGTCATATAGTCTTTTTTTTTAAGTGTAGGAGTTAATTGGAATATCATAATATAGCGTAATGAAAGCATTGATAATGCCAGACTAGGATACAGTTAATCCTTTTTAAAATCGTTCTTTTGCAAAACTTCATGCATTACATGAGCCACTGATCTTCAAACTTTGTTGACTCATGGAATATTTAAAGCTGTAAGGGTTTTTTGGGGAACGTCGCCCAATACTTAGAAAAATATTTCTTAAAATGGTATTTAAAGATGATCAATATGTTATACTCACTTTATGAAAATACAATTAAAAAGTATTGTATTTTAATTTAAAAAATATTAACATAAATTAATGTAATTTACTCATTAATAGCATTAATTTACCTCCAGCGTTATACCAGTCACCTACCTTGCGTTATATTTAATGACTGGGGTGTACTTGCATTTTTTTTTTATCCAAACTGTCAGAATCTAGCTGTATTGATGTCATTTGCAGTCACATTTCATATTCTGCATTTAATTTGTTGCTGTTGAAAAAAGGTATTTAGATGCAATAACTGTTTATCCGCAATGCTTTTATTTGTCTCATGTCCACATAAAGTTTCGTAAAGATATCTCAACACTCGAGTAGTATCAGTTGAATTTCAATTCATATGTGTGTGTGTTTTTAAGGATTTCAATAACTTTAATTTCATTGTTTCAAATATGTTCTTTGGATTTCATTGCCAATGATGTCATCCAATGAAATGTTAGTATGTTGTCTCTAATTGGTTTATTAGGGTGTTTCCTCCTGCTGATTTCACATATACAGTACTATTCCTATAATCCAACACTTCACTTATCCGACCTACCAGTAATCCAGTATTTTTACAAAGAAAAATTATTATACTGAAAAATATTTTATGTCTCCTACTTCAATGGAACCATTAAGGCTATGAATATAAAGCAATACTTTTTTTTTTTTTTTGTAGTTTTAATTATTTTGTATGTTTGACTCTTTATTTTCCAGTAATATATTAAATTCAATGCAATTATACAAGCTTTTGCTTTTTAAATGTATTATCATTTGTGATTTTTTCCAATAATCCGGCATTTTCAGTAATTCGCAATACTCTGATCCAATATCTACTGGATTATTGAGAGAGTACTGTAAATAAAATTTTCTGTATTGTTTTTATTTTCATTTTATATGATGTTCAGAATAAAAGTAATCTGTTTTAAATGCTGTGTCATCATTGCTGATAATTTTAAACACACTGCAATGTTAGTCTATCATGGTTATGGGCATAGTGCAGTTTTTTATCTACCATGTCAGCATTTTGAATTTTTGAAATGAGTCACCATATTGACAGGGAAAGCCTCTGTTATCATGGAGAGTGCAATAGAGAAACTCCATGGCACCAACTATTTTAGTAGGAAAGAAGATGTTCATATTAGGGATAAGAATTATGGAAGTTAACTACTGCCCAGGAAATAAATACTGACAATGATGCACCCACCAACGAAAAATGGAATATTACCTTGGTGGGTGCATCCAAATGGAAGACTGAGTATATTCAGCTACCTATCTGAGTTTCAAAAAAAATTACCAGACTCTAATTGCTGGTGCTGCCATTGCCCAGAATTTAAACTTAATAACATTTCCAGGCTGATACTTGTTTGAGATTTATTGGACATTTGGATAAATTTTAAGTTTCAAAATATTAGAAGCAGAGTTATGTTGTTTGACTAAGGACAGTCATTGCACAGCTGAAAGATGCTGGACACCTTGAAAACCTGTATCAATCCCTCCAATAAAAGATATTTTCCTAAAAGTTTCCAAGATATTGTTCAATCTATTTATCATTTGAATCTTACTGACTACAAAGTTGATCAAGTGTTGAATAAATTAATTGGAAGCAAATTTTAACTGTAAGTTCTTATGCTTTTAAGCAAAGTTGCTGATTTGGATATTACTTTTCTTATTCTTACACAGAAAGCTATTAGATTTTAATCATTTAAATAAAGTTTAATAAATTATTAAAGTTCTTATGCTTATTTTCAAACTTTATTTTTATTTTTTTGTTTAATTAAATAAATTAACAGAATTAAGGTAGTCTGAATAAATTAAAACTGAATTATTTGATATTTAAAAATTCATAATTACACTATTAGTTCTTATTCTATTTTATTTAAGTTCATAGTTGATAGAATATTATTTAGTTTATAAAACAATCGTTCTCATACTGCTTAGTTATGGAAGCTAATTTTAATTGTAAATTCTTATTATGTTTTAAGCAAAGTTATCTATACATGATTATTATTTAGCAGAAATTTAAAAAAAAAATTAAAATTGTGCTTGTTTTGATACCCTACTGTTATCATTTAGTGAAATGAATTAATACAATTCTCTCTCTAATTAGAAGCAATTTTTTAATCACAAATTCTTATTCTGTTTTACACAGCATTATGACCCATGTGGTGACCGGGTGTGACAGAATAGTCCCACTGTAGTTCATGCATGTCGTGAGAGGTGACTAAAAGGGGTACTCTGCATCTAGGGGTATTACTGGCTTCCTACCCCTGGGTATTATATCAGGGGACTTGAGAGGCTTGCCTTCTTTTGGTAGGTATGGGCATCATGACTCAGAGGCACCCTAATGATCTTTATCTTTTCCATGGTTTTTACTGTCTTTGGAAAACTTTTAAACATGGATGACTCTTCCCCCCCCCCCTTGGAGTACCCTAACGATCCTTCTTTACTTTCAATCTCCTTCCAACCAATTTTTATCTTTTTTCAATTTTTTTCACACATTTAGACCACCATCGCTACTTGTTTTGTGTACTATGACCACATCTGGCTCTTGCGCCAATAAACTTCACTATCACTACACAGAATTACTTATACTTGAATTTGTATTATTTAGCTGAAGTTTAAAAATTTCTCTTCTAACATTGAAATTATTATGCTAATTTTGAAATTCTACTTTTTTTTTTTTTTTTTCATTTTGTCAAATGGAATGAACTATTTTAATCTGAATATATTAAAACAATTTTTAAAAAGAGTTTCCTTTCAAGACCGTTGCATTGGATATTATTATTTAATATGTTTTGTTGTATTAATTATTAAAACTACTTTAATCTGAATAAATTCTTTTGAATTGCTTAATACAAAATGTTTAAATTGTAGAAAAATAGCATTAATCAACAGGAAGTTTATTGAAAAATTATTTGCTCTGAAAATTATTTATTCTGTTAAAAGGAGCTAATAATTACCATTATTATTCTAAGTTTAAATAAGTTTTTCTATACATTGGGGGGGGGATATAAAAAGATATTTTAGAAATACATTAAGTATAAGATTGTTTGTTTCAAAGAATGTACTCACAGGCTCAGTGGATAAAAAAAATGACTTAAATTCATTTCCTATTCATATAGAATTTTATTAGAAAAAAAATTGTTTCAGAAATTCTAATTTGATATTCTAAATCACGAATATTATAAGTAATTTTCCTGTAATCTTATTGTTGATCATTGTAATTATTCCATAATTTAAAGTATTTAATACTTAACAAATCATTCTAATTTATTCTGAATATATTAATTCAGTTAATTTATTTAATTAAACAAACAAAAAAAAAGTATATTCAACTAAATAACAACTTTGTAAGAAAAGGAACTAAATATTAAATTTTGTTTCAAATATATTAGTATCATTAATTTACTTTGTGTAAAAACTTTTAATATATCTTGTGTATAAATACAACTAACTTTAGGCTTATGTAGATAACATTCCAATAAGATAAAATATGTGGTGTAACATAAGTGTGAATTAACTATTAAAATATGTATTGAATAACATAGTACTTCATCTGAGTAGAATAAACTCAACAGATATTTTTCATAGGGTTTTAATGCAAAAACGTTTAGAAAAGAAAAGAAAGAGAATGAAAAAATAACATTGAATTTTTCTATAATTTAATAATAAAGATTGTTAGACTTGAGGAACATAGCAAATGGAAGAAAAAAGGAGTAGGGTTTCTAAATGCTAAATTAAAAGTAAAAAAGAAATTATAATTAAAGAAATCATAGAAAAAGTTGTTAGAAAAGAATTTTAAAAAACTTGCTACTCATCTATATTAACTTTATAAGAAATAAATTTTTTTTATAATGAAAACTTGAATGTAATGTTTTCATATTAAATTCAGTTGTTGGATAGTTAGCTCAAGTGCTGAAAAAATTAGGAAAAGAGAAATTCGCATCATCATGTATGTGATAGAATGTAAAGTGTGAACTGGTTATTTTCATATAAATTTTGCAATAATATAAATTCTAAATGGATAGTAAAAATTTAATGAAGTGCAAAACAAAATGATAATCTTAATTAAAATAGTATGACAGAAGTTGTTAAATTTATTTCTAGTTCAGAAAATGTATGATCAAAATGTTGAAGAAAACTTTTCTTTCCCTATTATTTAAAGCTTTATCAGATAAAAAAAAAATCAATGAATGTACTGTTTATTGTTGTAATTATGCTTTTATTAATTCTAATTGAACAAATAATTCAAGTGCAAAAATTATGTAAATGTTATTTTAAAAAAATAGACATAAAAAGTAGGTAGGGGTTTTTATTCAGATTCTTCATTGTAATAATTAGTTCCCAATCAATAATAACATTTTTGAGCATAATTTCCATATATCCAGTGATTTGATTCAGTCCTTGATATCCCATTATTTCTTTTTTTCTCCTCTAATTTTTGTTTTACTTCGTTTTCTTTTTTTCAAAAAAAAAAAAAAAAACCCTGTACAATAAAAAAAATCATTGAATTTGTCTTTGTGCTATTCAGGATTTTCTTCTCACTAACCTTGGGGACTTTTTGTAATTTGAATTCCATAAAATTTCAACTCCTTGCCAACCAAATGAAACAGGGTTAGGCAAATTAGATGTTTAAAAGTGTAAGAATTTGAATTAAAGATATTGATTTATAAGGGAAATAGAATTGGGAAGAATAAGAAGAGAGAGATGACAACGAGAAAGTGATAGATCTTTATAAGTTAAATTATTGAAGTGAATTATTATATTTAATGGTTTGTATAAAAATTGGTTATAATTGACTCATGGTTAGAGCAATAGGGATTGAATATTTTGTATTCAATAAGTGTTTCACCTGGTGCAAGTGAGCTGGCAAGTAAGGCAGGTGTCTAAGACTTTTTTGTTTAATTTTAAAGTAGGGTTACAGTGATTTGAGAGAGAGAGAAAGTTACCTAACATATTTAGTTGTTATCTCCCACCTGTAGAGGGTGCCTTGTTTGGGGCAAGTGTAACAGGTTTACTTACACAACCCTTCAGTGAGAATGTAACACTCCAAAGAGAGAAAGATCTCTGTAAGAATCATGAGGTAGGCATTAAATATTAACTCCACAATTCACCAAAGTAACACGATAAAGATATAATAGAATAAAGTTGTTTGTTATACAACCAAGTCTGTTCTTTGTTTGAAGCTTAAAGACAGAAGTTAAGTAAAAGGTCAAATGAGTGAAAGTTATCTTTAAAAGAGTGAAAAAATAACTTAGATAAGTTAATATCTCAGAAGTGATGTAAGAGTAGAAAAAGAAATTTGTTTCTACAAAACATTTTGAGGAGATTGAAGTTAATCCAAATAGCCAGTAATTTATAATAATTCATCAATACATCAGTTGAGAGGAAAAAGGAGTAGAAACAATTCAAACTCAACTTTATTTTAATAACAAAGAAAATGGAAGCACTTTATATGCTACCACTTGGTATGATCTTAATAAGAAGAGAGTGGGAGAACAAGACATAGAAGGCACCACATTACATAGAAATAGAAAGAGGCAGAGGTGCCATCAACCAAATACCAATTTCAATACACATAAATACAAAATTAAATTTAAGAAAAAAGTACATGATAAATTCAATTAAGATATTAATATATGAAATAGAACAAATAAAACAAATATCATTAATATATGCATTATTTAACAAAAGTTTTGAATGAGTACATTATCAATTAACAGTTAAAATTGAAACATCTTTGACATTTCTTTAAATTATTTTCTATCAAGAAGTTTAAGATTAACAACTCTTAAGTTATCTTTTTACCTTTAAAAACATCTACAAGTCTCCCCGTGAGCCATTTCGTTCTTAGAAGAGAGTAATTTTTTATCAACTTTATAGAGTACCTATATCAACATTATTTTTAGTAAATCTCCATTTGTTTCTTCTTTGCAAATTGTTTAGATAATCTCTTTTCCATATTTTTCATATCTGCTGGAGGAACAAATTAACTCTGTGCTATCTTGACTATGTATTTTCTTTAACATTTATAAATTGAGGCTCTAGGATGGAAGTAATAAACCAATAAGAAAGTGGCCAGGAGACAAAGTCTTGAAATTATCAATTTTTGATGAAACTGGGGTTAGGGGGTCATGAATTTAAAACAGTTTCTACTTCAAATAACGTGATAAATCCCTTGAGAGTTAAAATTGAATTTCCAATTACTCACTTTAAATGAAATTTGAAGGATTTTACTCTCATAGTCCCCTGTAATTAGGAGATTGAGGCGGGATAAAATGTTATTCACTATTTTTGTCTTTAAAATAAATAATTAACTTATCATCAGGAGGTTTAAGTAATTCAGGTAGTTTTTTTAATTCAATATCTGCACCTACAAAAGTTTTTCAATTATCTGAAAACATTTTGGAACTCTTACCTCATCTCCTATAAAAATAAACAGACAATAAAAGCCTTGGAAATAAGGTCAGACAAAGTTCAAATGAATTGCTTTGGTAGCCATACATGCAAAAATACAAATGCATATTTTATTAAGCTCTCCCTTACACTGATTTTTAAATTTGACCAAAGTTCCACATCACAGTTGTTGAAAGGAAAAGTGGAAATTACCCATAATTATTTAATGCAATAGGCTTGTTTTTAAAGCATGTTATGCAATTATGAACTACTTAACATGTTAGATTCCCGCCAATAAGTGGCCAATATTTACAACAAATATGATACAGCAAGTTATTAGAACCAATATGCAGGTATTTATTATGAAAATATTCTATGACTATGAAAGTTACTCCATGCTCACTAGATAGCACAATATATTTTTTTCATTAAATGACAAAGAGGAATTTCGTAACTTTCCTCCAATATGAATAATATTGTTATCCATAGAACAATTTAAAGAGGTTAACTTACTATTTCAAGGTACAGGCTCATTCTTTTGTGAGATTTTAATTTTCTCAAAAATTTTTTACTCTTTGTGCAGAGTAAAGTAACCAAAGCTCGACCTTTTCTAGCTTGTTAAGAGAAAGAGAACCATTGACTTGTTCGTCACATAATGACCTGACATTTTTGCAAAACCTGAAAATAAAACTTAATAACTCTTAATTAATTTACAAAAATTATAGGTTACAGAAACAATCATGTTGAGAAAGTCAAGTTGATTTGAATATGAATACCATAAATGACAATTCACCAGACCTGGAGCATTCAAACCCCTGGACAGGCAGTCCGCTGAATTGTTTTTGGAAGATATATGATGCCACAAAAAGTTTTCAGTCAGATTTTGAATTTTGGATGCTCTATTAGCCACAAAGTTTTTAAGAAGGTGAGGTGACGTTTTTATCCAACTTAACACATTCGTAGAATTATTATTAATCCTAGAATTATAGAGTACAAATTCGCCTGTGACATGCCCATTTTTAGTCAGCCCAAACTTTGTTCACAAGTCTGGAAAGCAGGGAACAGGCAGAAAGTTCTAACTGGAGAATGTTTAGGGTTTTAAGTGGTGCCACTCTTGACTTGCTACACAAAAGTTCACTATGTTTGTCACCATTGGTGGCCTGCATATATATAAATGACAGCACCAAAGGTGGCATCGACAAATCCGTGGAGCAAGATCCTAAAAGACCAAGTGGGTTGAAAAGGCATCCAGTCTTAGAGAAGATATCTCTAAGAGAGATATCCTCTCTTATCTTCTTGTTCAGATCTTGTAAGGGATATGAACTTTAAAATAAGAGGTATCAAAAGAACTGTTCCACAAAACACCTAGAGTTTTCACCATGTCTTCATCAGAAAAGTGATTAAACTGAAGATCGGGTGAATCATTTTTTGAATGTGAGAAACACCATTTCTGCAGAGACATTCCTGCATTTTCAAAACCTGTACAAGTTCAGACTTTGGTATTTCAAGCTCCTCTGAACTAGAACATTCACTTAAAATATCATCTTAATACATGTCTTTTTTTTTTTTTAATTTTCAATTGAGCATAAACATTTCTCGTGCAATGATCGAAATGTTCCAAAGATAAGCAGCATTTACAGATATTATTTTTGACTAATTTATGTCTTTGTGAGTCAAATTTATTGCATTTATTGATTGGTTTTAGACATTCGCACTCAGGAATAACAAATTTTTTTTTATTTAGTTTGCATTTCATTAGTAGAGATTTAAAACATGGTAAATTGTTTACTTTGACATCAATGTTTTCATTTTTTATTACAAAATTTCTTGATGGGAAATCATTTTTTCCTAATTGAATGCATATATTGTCCAAAAACGAAAGGAAGTTTTGTAAACCAGGTACATATATTGATGTTGAGCTTAGCTGAAACAATCTTTGGGATTCTCTATCGACCTTGTTGATTAATATATGGAGTATGATAGCATCTGGAAGTGTATTAGTTACCGTATTTAAATTTTTTAGAGAGCGTAAATGTGTGTTTGTATGACTTCAAAACATGTTCGCTGACAGTCTGATTTGGGCAGGATTTTCATTGTGAATTTTTGAAATAGAAAGTATTTTTACAATATGAATTAACTACCAAAGTTTTCTTGTTTTTATATCGAGATTCTATAGCTTTCATAAGTCATTCAAAGGTATCTTGATCATTTTGAACTAAAAAAGCATAATTTCTGAGAGTACTTTTAAGATAACAGAGCTTTGGCATCTCATTTAAAGTTAGATTATTTCCAATTATTCATAAATTATGCTTTAAAGAACTCAAATTCCTGAAATTTACTGCTACAAGTTGGCTAAGGTAAATCTAGTAATTTTATATTGCCCTTTGGAAAAGTATTAACAGTTTGTGTTTTATCTTCAAATTTAGATAATAATACAAGAAGACTTACCTTCTTTGCTTGGGATTCTTCTATATCAGTAGTAATGTCTTTTAAGTCTACATCATCAAGTAGCTTACAAAACGAAGTTTTTAAATTTGAAAAGGTCATTTACTGAAATGAGCTTATTGTTTTACTCACTTTTATCCTTTATTGTATTATCAGACTGCTGAAACTCATTAAAGAAAGTTTTTATTTTATTTAGTTTCGTTTTGAATGTTCGTGTTGTGAGTTTAAAGCTGTGATCAAAATCTCCATGCACTGATGGACCAATTATGGAGGGAATTGAAGTTAATCCAAATGGTTGCATGCTAGTAATTTAAAATAATTCGTCAATACATCAATTGAGAGAAATAATGAGCTGTAAAAGCAATTCAAACTTAACTTTTAATTTTAATTGCAACAAAATTATAATATTGAAAGTGCTTAATATGCTACCATTCGGTTTGACATTAACAGGAAGAGAGAGGGAGCACAAGATATGTATAGAAAGTGCCACATTACATAGAAATAGGGAGAGGCAGAAGCACTGCTGACAGTGAGGACATTTCATAAACAGTGTTGTCTTTTTCCTGATGTCTCATTACACAATTGAATTTGTGACCTTATTAAATATGTAATTGAACTTTATAATGTTATGGAGTTAAATAATGAAGGGTGGCTGCTACAATAGTATATTCATTAGAATTTTTTTTAAATGTTGAAACATAGAGCAATTATGTGTATGAAGAAAATAAAGTTAATGTATTTAAAAACGTTGTTTTAAAAAGAGTTTCTTTTCATTTGTAAAAATAATAATCATTTTGTTACCATATATTTCATGTGTGATAAAGTTTTGGAAAAAAAACCCAGCTAATATTTATTATTTATATTCAAAGTTTAAATAAATTGCCACAGTCTCAAACACTTTATTAAATTCTATAGGTTTTTTTGTCACTGTGTTCTCACTTTCATATCAAAAACACGACTAAAAAATAACGTTTATTAAATCTTAAAACACTTGCTCATTATGTCTTACCACTTGCATTTAAATTTCGGATTTTACTCTCAAATCCAGGGAACAATTCACTTCACAGTGGTAACACTAGGAATGAACAGTAAAGTTCGTACAGTAGAGAGGTGGCATGGTGTTCACAAATGCCGGTTTTAACATACCAGCCCCCATTGACACGTTAATACATTCAATCATTGTATGCTTATTTACTATTCAATCAATACTATTTCACATAATACTCAAAAATTAAAGAGGCATATTAATCAATTAACATTGTGGAATCACACAAAATACTCAATGTAATACATAACATACTAAATGACTCACAGTATTCAAATATGGTAATGTTTACTATCCAACACTTGCAATAATAATATTGGTTATAATTTATAATTATTATTTTAATTATTGATAATTATTTTCAAATTTAAAGTATTTTTCAATGTTCCTCTGTTTGTTTAGTTTTGTGTGTATTTTGTATGTCACATTTCTTTAGTTTACTTATATGTGTGAAAAATGTAAATAATATTTCTTTTTTGTTTTTAATATTTTTTTTTCTATAGTTATATCAGTTTTTGTTTTTAAGGTATTATTTGGGTTTGTATTGTCTTTTCTTAATTGTTTCAATGATTTTGATTTCAATTTCTTTTTAAGTTCTTTTTCTTTTGGTTTTGTAACAATTTTTTTATTAATAAATTTTGTTGATGGGGATAATTTGGTTAATAATTCAAGAATAACCCAGTCTGAAAGTCTAAAATTTGTTACAACTTTAAATACATTATTCCCCCCCTCTCTAAAAGAAAAAATTTTCTCTCAAGAATTTTAAACAGGAACTTTTTTCAATTACTTTATCCTTTTTTTTTTTCCCTACCTATTTCATTTAATTTACTTTCTTTTGAATTTTATGTATTTCTTTTATAGTTAAATTTGAATAATGGATTTTCATTCAATTTTTGTTTGAAAATTTTATCTGTCTATTTTTGCGGCTTGTTTTCTTTCTTATTGGTTTTGTTGTGATTTTTTACTTATTGTTATAATTTTAATTTTTTGAAATAACTTAAAATTTATTTGCGATACAAAACTTTATAGTTTAAGTACATATGAATTTCAAATTATATATATATATATATATTCAGACATAGGTGAAACATAGGTTTTATAGATATCTCTTAAATATATCAAACTTTAAGTAGAGTTTGAGTTTTGAAAAATAGAGTTTTTATTTTATCTACTCTAATTTTTAATAATCTTCAAAATACACATCAATGATAATCTATATGTGTATATATATATATAAGCAAAATACCACTGACTGACTCATCACGAGATCTCTGAGACTATACAACCGATTGACTTGAAATTTAGCAGAGTTACTCATTTTGCGATGTAGACACTCACTAAGAACGGATTTTACGGAAGTCTTATCCAAAATGTAATTTTCATCCGTTAATCTACTCTTAGCCATTGGTTATGTAATTTTTGGCGACTTTATCGCCAAAAATTATGACCGACGCCAAACGGAATATTTTTTTTTTTATGTGTATGCTGTGTATTGTCACCAATTAAGTTTACTTGTGAGATTTGCGCGTGCAAAATGGAAAAATACCAAATAATTTAATATTGAAGCATTGATGGAGGATTGGCAAGATTTTGACGAAGGGGCTCTTTATGTGAAATTTTGTGCATGTCGAAAATAGGAAACGTATATATTTAGAGGTAGAAATAAATGAGCTTGGAATCCTATGGTTGGTGAAAGTTTAGTTTAGCTCCAGAACTTAACAGGAATTTTAAAAATACTAAAATGGAGACTTCTTACGGAGTAGCGCACACACAATACAATGTTCATTTACTGAAGATCCTCGCTACATGCAGGAACGAACTCAAGACGCTGTGATATAGGCAAGGCATTTTAGACGTCCTGACTTGCACTACTCTTCTTTAGGATTGCAGTCCCAAATGGTCAGGAATCAAAGATCTCTTGAGGCAAAGACAAAAATCTTATGATAGACAAGATGTCATTGAAAGGGCATTTCATTTGAAATTTAAGCATATGATGAATCTTCTGACGATAAGTTGTATCTTTGGCAATACTAGGTTTAGCATGTATACGATGGAATGGATTTTATCCATATTTTATATATATGGGGGGACTTTTTACTAAAACATTTTATTTTTCTCATGTATTTGAAAGTTGTGGATAACCATTATGACAGACAATCAATTTCTTAAAATTTTAAATATAGATTATCATTATTGTTTAAAAATTGAAATTTTCTTGATATTTTACGTATAGGTTTCAAAATATAATATTATCGTCTGCCCAGCGAAGCGGGCGGGTATCAGCTAGTTCTATCTATAGTAGCCATTTGTCTGTTGGTTAGTAATCTTCTACTATTAACACTAAATCCCCAATTTAGACATTCTTTTCAGATGTTCATTTATTTCTCTTTAGAAGTTCCCTTTAATTGTTATGATCCCACTTTTTCTACATTAATAACTGTACTAGTTTTGTTAGTCTTTGCAAAATTTTAAATACATTATCATTTACATTTGAGAAAATTGGTACAGAGAAATCTGTTATGGTTCGTCCTAGCAAAAAATGCGTGAGGGTTAAAACTTCAAAACCATCTTTATTTACAGACAAAGGACTGAGAGGTCTCGAATTCAAGATTCCTTCAATCTTGGTGATTACTATTAAAAATTCTTCATAATTTAAATTAGCACCGCTAACAACTCTTGAAATGATATTTAAAGGCTTTTACTGCAACTTTCCAGAGTCTACCAAAATTTAGAGATCTAGGTGGATGAATTTCTAATCAATGTCTTTGCTAGCTAAAAAACTGGTCAATTTTTGTTTGGATTATTAAATCATTTTATGAAGTCTCATAATTTCCTAATTCATACCTTGGAAACTTTGGCTTTAATAGAATTCAATTAGTACTTTTGTTGCGGCAGGCAATGAATTTTTTTCAATGTGACTATTATATTGATACAATAATTGACATTACTACCAATATAAATTTGATCAATTTTAAGAATGATTTATGAAGAATTTTTAGCGAAAATTATCTCTATTCATATCATTTTATATAAGGAAAGCGAAAAAGAGAAGAATACGAATTAAATTGTTTAGTATATTTCATGTGTTCCTTTTATTAAAAACTTAGAAAGTAATTAAACAAGTTTATGCACATAGTATTTAATTTTTGCAGGAACTGCAAACTAAAATAAAATATTTACATATTGTTTTATATATCTAGAGTATATGTAATGTATTGCATTTTAAAGCAGTAGAAATTTAGCACTTTTTTAATTATTTTTTTCCTACAAAAAGTATCAAATGTTTTTGTCTAAAATTCACAATACACTTTGATTTAAAAACGATTTAATTTTTTTTTTTTACCAGCATTTGCTTCAGTTTATTTATTTTCATTATATAAATTTATGGGGGGAAACCTCGTATTTAAAAATTAGAAAATTGGTTTCTATTTGGTATTATTTTAATACAAAACACGATTTTTTTTTTATCGAAATTTCTCCACCGATTCAATTTTTCCTCAAATGTGTAAAGTAATCATACATAGTAATTGTAGAGTGTTAAATTCATTCGAATATCTTTGGGGCTTTGGTTCGAGGAATCTTAAAAAAATAAAGGGGTAATCTAAGAACAGTTTTTTTTTTAGAAATTAACATAAGAACAGTTATCCTTAAGAACGAAAATTCCCATCCCTATTAGCTTTTCATCCCACCCGTATGTCAGAACCTCAGTATGCACTTCAGTAATTCTCCTAGTGGCAAGAGCATATAGTCGGTGTCACTATTTATATTTGGTGTAATTCATTCACCATATGATACCACTTACTATCACTGCATAAAGGTGCACAAGTAGTTGTTACATTGGGAAAATAAAATTTATTGTTGCTTTAACAAATATTGCAGTCTACATATTTATATTAATTTCTGAATTAACTTACAATAATTCGAATTAAAAACCAACGTTTTTATATGGCGGCAAAGTTTATTAAAAAAATTATTGAAATATTAGTTAAAACTGGACGCAAATATCTAAATATTGCATTGTTAGGCAAGTAAGAACAGTTCCCAAAATTTCAGAGCTCTAGCTTGCTGGGAAGTTGGTTAAATTAACGATAGAAAACTTGATGACACAGTGATACACACACAGACAGATACACACCAAGTGAAATACATAAAAACGTTAAAACTAACTAAAATTAATTAATTCATCCGGTAAATTAAATGAATGGAATGCATTTTTACCCAACCACCCTTGGCGACAAGAATTACTTAGCGATATTTTGCTAAATGTGGCTACCCTGTTCCGTTTTACGGACTTAAGTTAAACAAAAAATAAAATAATAATAAATAAAAACCAGCCAAGTTTGGAGCAAATTTTTGAAATCGCGCCAAGTGATTGGGCTAAACTGCATTATTAAAGAAAATATTAATTAAAACTTATCGCAAACGTCTAAATATTGCATTGTTAGGCGAGTACGAACGATTCCCAAAATTTCAAAGCTCTAGCTTGATGGGAAGTTGGTTAAATTAACGATCGAAAATTTGATGACACACTCACACACACACACCAAGTGAAATTCAGAAAAACGTTGTAAAAAATGGTCTTAGCTATCCATAGAGACAAGCGTGTCAGGGATTTAAAAAAAAAAAAGCTCAAGAATTCATTGAATTTCCGTACCATTTTGTGGACAGTGTCGCCCAGTTCAGTTGTATTACTACAGAGGGAAAAAAGGCCTTAGAGCTTAAAAAAGAGGGGGGGGGAATCAATGAACATTGGATTACTTATTATGCCACATCACCTAAATATTTAAATGTTCTTCATTGAGTATTCCAAGAAAAATAAATTAGCTGATCCTGAATTTAAAAAATTAAAGTCGGATCTCCTTCAGAATTATTTTTCCAATTTTTAAACCATTTATTACAACTTTATCGAAGACTTTTCTCTGAGATCTTGTTTGCTCCGAAAATAATCCAGAGAGCATAAAACTGAAAGGACTGGGTGTTGAAGCTACTGTGCTGGACTTTTAAGATGAATTGTACGTTATTTAAATCCACAGAACTTTTTGATTGTTTATGAACTTGGAAAAACTCTAAGAAAGAAAGGAATTCTTAAAATTTCTCTTTTATTATTGTTTTTGGTGCAAAGTATCCTTTTGAATGTCAATATTTACATTTCATATTTTTAATTTTTCTTAATTCTTGATTTTTAGAACTGGTTAATATTTAGAGTTAAGTTAATTTATATCTAAACATGCGAATGTGTATTATGTTTACTGTATAATATTTAAGAATATGTGAATTCTTCAGAGTTCAGAGTAACATTTTATGTTCCCACAAATACAGGATTATTCGAAATGATTCATCCGATTTCGAAATTGCATATTTTCAAAAAAAAAAAAATGACTCAGAATGGTAAGTAATACACGAATACCAAAAAAACTGTTGAAATTTTATATTGTGAAAAATAGTTGGTTATTGTGTGTTTTTCAGGAAGTTATTTCACTACAACTGTTTTAGGAGCTTTCACAGAGTAACCTCGCAGTGTACCAGATAACTTAAGGATACACAGCTGACTACCTAAGTCACTTTATATAGCCCCAAGCGATTTCTTTCTTTAAGGATTTGTAAAAGATAAAATGTATGCTCCATCATTTCCCACAAATTTATTGGAACTTAAACAACAGATTTCTGCTGATGTACAATTTATTATCACTGACAATTTACAACATCTTTGGCAGGAATTTGCATATCGAATTGACATCTTATGTGTAACTAAAGGAAGTTTTATCAAACACTTGTAAAAAAAACTTCTATATTTTCCCTTTGCAATCATGTATTACTTATTATGTGCCATTTATTTACGAAAATATGGAATTTCGAAACCAGATGAATAATTTTAAATAACCATGTATTATTGCTTGACAGTTATACTAAAAATTAATTTACTGTAGATTTGAGACTGCATTTAGTAGTGTATCACTTTACATATTCTTTTATTTGTTTATGAGCAACTAAGATATAATATCTAATTTATCTTTGAGTGCTGTTTGGATTGTCATAATGCATTTTTATATTAAGTGTTTTTTAGTAATTGAAATATTATTAATATTTTAACGTCAGACAGAATGTTCAGACCATTTTTGATTGGTGTACTTCTGCATTTGGTGTGTACCAAGTGACTCTGGTTTCCTCCCACCGATATCAGAACCTCAGTGTGTACTTCAACAATTCTACCAGTGGCAAGAGCATGTAGTCGTTCTGTATGATATTTGATACTATTTGTATTCTATAGGATAATTTTTACTATCATTGCAAATAGGTACACAAGTAGTTGTTAAATTGCAAAAATAAAAGTTATTGTAGCACTAACCAATTATACTGTCAGTTATACCATTAACCAATAATAGAAATGACATTTTGAACTGCCTATAGGATGAACATATAGTTTTCTTGGAAAGCTATTTAAGTTATTTTGTGAGGCAATACTTTACCATTATAATTTTGGGGTTTAAAATATTTTTAAAAATATAATGTAAAATTTAAGCAAATTTCATAATTTATAAGTTCTAAGCAGTTAGATCATTATGAAAGTAAAATGTTAAGCTTAATTTTGTTAAAAACTGTAGATTATGTAGTTCACATTTTCATTTAGTGTTAACATGGTTTTGTAAAATAACTCCTCAATGATAACGATGGCGAATTGGATAACGGAGATGTTCAGGGACATCTTTGCATTAAAAAAGAATCACTCAAAAACCAGCACCTAACATGATAGAAAAGAATGGAGGCTTATGTATGAATGGCTACCATAGTTAAAATGACCAGAACATTCAAATATGTAAATCCTGAGGTCAATTTCCATGCAACAATCTGGGCTGAATTAGTTAACTCTACCATATATATATTAAACAGAACAGGAAAGTCGTCAATAGAAAATAATAGTCCCCTGGAGCTTTAGTTGAAAAAGAAACCCTGGTTGAAACACCGGTATGTAATAGGATCTACATGTAATGCTCATATTCCGGCTCAGAAAAGAAAAATGGGCAAAAAGGCCACCCAAGGATATTTTGTAGGATATGATGGAGATGAACACTACAGAATTTGGGTAAAGATAGAACATCTGGTAATTTTGTCAAGAGTTTTCTTTCTGGTAAAGGCAGGCAAGTGTGATGATGATACTGAATGAATATTAGACAGGATAAAAGAATATTCATATCATGGAAAGTATGAAGAGCAACATGTGTATAAAAACTAAGGAAAATCCTAAAGAAGATTAATCAAACCCAAGAATACGAGTGATTCTGAGATTAGACTGACGGTGTAGAAGAGACTAAACTTGCATCAGACAGAAGCTGAGCGAGTGCTCACTTTTATAAAAACCAAAGCTTTTTGAGAATCATGTCTTAGAAGCAGTGTCATATGTAGATGACAATGACAATGTCTGAAATATGGGAAGAAGTATTTAATTTCAAGGGTTACACAAATTGGAAGAAAGCCATGAATAATGAAATGAGTTCACTAAAAGAAAATCATGTTTTTTATTGACTAATTTACCAATTAGAGCTAGAGCCTGTTAGTAGGTTTATGAACTATAAACAAATCTAGATGGCAATATTAACAAATACAAAGCCAGACTCATTGTGAAAGGCTTCAGTCAATTCCAGGGCATTGATTACAGTGAAACATAGTCCAATAGCCAAATTAGGAACAAGCAATATGTGCAGTACTAAGCATCACAGCTGAAGAAAGAATGCATTTGACACAATTAGATGTATTAACAGTATTCCTTTGTGGAGATCTGTAGGAATCCATATGCATGCAACAACCAGGAGGTTTCAAGGGCAGCACAAAAAAAGTATTGCAAACTCCTGTATGGCTTCCTGTATGACTATAAAAAAGCCTGTATGGCTTGAAACAATTGCCACACTGTTGGAATAAGGATTTTGTTCACTTTCTAACAGATCCCAGCTTTAAAGCAAGTGAAGCTGATCCATGCCTCTACATTCGTGAAGTGAAAGATAGAAAATTGCTAAATTATAGAATTGTATGTTATTGATAGATTAATTGCTGCAGCTGGTTAAAAGGACACTGAAATGTTCACCAAGGATCTGAAAGCAAAATTCATTATCTCTGTTAGAAAAGTCTCCTGTTACCTAGGCCTTGAAATTGAACATCACATAGACTTCTCGATAACTATTAATCAAAAAGGATACACCAGAAAAATACTTCAGAGTTTTGGTTTTGATGAATGCAAAACTGTAGCAACACCTTTATTGAAAAATTCAGGATTGCAAAAGTCTGATACCAAAAGTTCGACTTTTCATACAAGCAAGTTGTTGGTACACTTATGTATCTGTTTGTGGAAACAAGGCCTGATACAGCCAACAGTATAGGATTTCTGTCAAGATCACTCAAAAACCCATCTGCAGAAGATATAATAAAGATGAAGAGAATATTCCACTATTTAACTGGCACTGTTGATAACATACCATGCTACAATTACAAAAGGAGTTATTAATTGTTATAGAGATTTGGATTTTGGTGTATGTATCAAAACTAATCATTCGCCCTCTGGATATGTTATGATAAACTTGTATGCTGGTGGAACTATTTCTTAGAGTAGAGAAAGTTATAGCTGTTACTTCAACAATTGAGGCTGAAGTTATAGCAGCATCAGAGGCAGCTTAAAGAGATAATCTGGCTCCAGGCTGTTTCACCTTAAAGTGAACTTGGAAGAAGTTCCCACACTTCAAGTGGATAACCGATCAGCATTAAAGTTGTCACACAACCCTAAATATTATCGATGGTCAAAGCACATTGAAATAAAACACTTCTTTATGTATGAGAGGGTTTTAGAAGGAAAACTAAATACCAAACAGGTGTTGACTGAGAGACAAGCCTCATACAACTCGACAAAACCCCTGATGGAGTCAAGACTTTTGACTTTGTGTGATCAAATGGGACTGTTTTAACAAAATCTAGTTCACAAGGGAAAGAGTTAAAAAACTGTAGATTATGTAGCTCACATTTTCATTTAGTGCTATTATATTTTTTTTATGCCAACAGATGGCTTTCATGTTTTGTCTGTATCTAAATTTGTGTAAAGCGAATGAAACCCACTTTTGCATTTGTCATTGACCAAGCAAGTTGTTTTTACTCTGCTAGATGCACAAGTAAAGGACATTGACACATTAACCATTAATGCTGTAAAATTATTGAATCTTTTTCTAATTATAATTATGAACTAGTAGATAGAAAAAGTGTATTTTTGTATGAAAGAATTTTTGCTCCACTCCAAGAGAAAAAAAAATTTAAGTGAAATTTAAAAAAAGAGAAGAAATGTTTGTTCTGCAATGACTTTTTGATTAAAGTGCTAAAAGTTTATACAGGAGAAATTTGAAAGATGTTTGCTGTATTATTTTGCAAATTTCTAAGGAAATTTTAGATGTCTGTATATTTGGCTGATTTGCTTAATAAGTTTATTCATATAAAATTTGAGTAGTCAAATAAATGCTTATCTCTTTCCAGGATTGTGATGAATGGAAAGATACTGTGAATTCGATGAATGATGTACAAAACAGGGCTGCTTTTGCAAGAATCCAGGTGACTTTTTTCATATTTATTTCTAGGATTATCTTAGCTTATATTTTAGAATTTTTTTACATCTGTATTTTAACTAACTCGCATTTTTTTTTAAATATTTTATTTAAATCAGATGTATTTATCACATTATCTAAATTAAAATACTAAGTTCATTTTCTGTAAGAAAAGAAGAGTGATATAAAAATAGCAATAGGCATATCTTATCAAATGATAAAAATATTTTTAGGTTTAATTATAACATTTTAAAGCTTACAGAAAGTAAGAAATGTATTCAAAAAATCTCTATTGGTATTTTAATGTCTCATTTTATTACGTAACATTCTAAACTTTATGAAAGCCAGAATTGCTTTTTATATGCTATGTTTAAAACTACATTATCAAAATTTAGTAGCTCTTCTTCTTTTTTTTTTTTTTTTTTTTTTTTTTTTTTTTTTTGTCTAACATCTTTTACTGCTAAAAATATTCTTGCATTATGGTTAAACTCAAAAGTCTATTTATTTTAATATTTTTTCTATTTTTATTGCTGATTTTGGGGACACTTTTTGAAAAAATATTAATAAAAATAATTATGAGATTTTTTTTTATTACTTTTAAAAAATGTAGAGGAAAATATTTGTTTTTGTTTGCTTTCTTATTGTACTTCAGTCGTGTTCTTTGAAACCTTCAGTTTTGATTAATTATAATGGTTATTACTGAAATAAGTTTATGTAAATGCAAATAAACAGCATAAGTCTAACTGAAACAATTTTTAGGAGCATGTGCGTTCTTTCAAGAGTGCTCCCATGGGTAGCTTGACTTGGCGTCTTGCCCTGGCTATGTGTCATGTGCACCACAGCTATGGAGGACTGGCTGCAGTGGCCCAACTCTGGCAGGATTTCTTACTCGAAATGAGACATCGCTGGGAACACAACTACACTTTGCCCTGGTAAGCCTGATTCGTTTTGCAACACTTACTGCATTACTTTTTTAACCTTAAATTGTTAAGGTGTGTGTATAATCTTTGCCAGCGACATGATTTTTAATGTGAAAACCCACCAACCACAAAGGCTCATCCTTTCTTATATATTTGTGGTCCAAGATTTTCGTTGAGTTGTGGATTCGAGCCTTGATGCCACTAAAGATCCACTGTGTAGCTGGAGCCTACGCACGTTAAATTTGTCAAGGTCCAAAGTCCTCCTGTTGGCATGGTGTGGAAATTAGGAGAATGGGGTGCCAGCTCAGGTGTCGGCCTTGTTGCTTGACTGAGGTTCAGCATCACGAGATATTTGCCAATAGCCCTCCTTCTGCTTCTAGTGCGACGTTAACAAATCCAAATCAAACCTTTCTTCTACCTTCCTACCTACTCCTCCTGAATTCAAAATTTCACCTGACTTGGCTCATTTGAATTTTTATGGTTGGATTTTGATTTACCTTTCCTGCTTTGAAATTTTGCATAAATACCTAAGTAGTCCAAATGAGCCAACTGATCTATTGACCATAGCTTAATGCTACCTACACAATAAGCCAGATCAGCTGCTCCCTACTGTCCAGGCTATGGCCTCTTCAGCAACCCCCACTCTACACCACTGGCTGCACTTCATACAACAGAGGTAAGAACAATTACACTACGATTAATTGCTCACAAATCTCTAATTTTACATGCAAAAATCATTTTGTGTAAATCTTCCTCTGCAAAATGTGCAAATGAAAATAATGGTAAAAAATATTGATAAAAATGTTTTTTGAGTGTAATACCTATTTTAGTTGTTGGCATATTTCTATTTAATTTTTTAACTTCGGTTTTTTAAACACCTGTTTCATTTTTCAATTTTATTTTGAAAAATTAAACAAGTTAACTTTAGTTTTACCATCTATTTAATAAAGTTGAAGCTTAACTTTTTTAACAAGTTAACATTAACTTTATCATATGTTTGATTTTTTTTTTTTTTTTTACTCATATTTAATGCTTTAAAATTGTTTGGATTTCATTTCAGTTTAGTTTCTTTTAGACAGTTCTATTTTGCCAGGGGCTCCTATGGAATAAGCCTATTTATTTTTTCCTTGCCCTTCACCAAATTTTCACTAAATGGTTAACTTTGAATCATTTTCTAAAGAAAAAGGGCAAATGTATAGTGAAAATTTGGTTCTACATGTCGATGTACTGGGGTACTCGGTGTGCCACCCTGGCAAAATAGTACAATGAAACCACTCCATAAACTAAGGTTTAGGTTGTGGTTTGCTTCTTTAAAAATACAAGTTTTCTTATTTCTTTTAAAAAATGAATTTGTTATAACAAAATTGATTTTTTTATAATTGTTATCTATTTTTACTATCTATAGTTTTAAATTATCCTTAATTTTAAATATATATTTTTTATTATTTTTCATGGTTTTATATTTTTGTTCTTACTGCATTTATATTTTAACTACTTAATTTTAAATTTAGATTTTGAAATCCCCTTTGTTTTCTTAATGTATTTTTGTTTATTTTATTTTTATATAATATATATAATGTTCTTTGAATGAGCATGTTGAATTAAGTGACTTTTTATAAACGGAAAACTATGACAAATCTTCAAGTTAGATTTAAGACCATGGTAGCATTGTAATCATAGCTGCAAACTTGCAAGCGATTTTAGTGGGTTTGAATCCTGATGTCCAGAAAACCTTTTTTTGTAGTAAGGCTGATGCACATTAAATCTGTCGAAGTTCTAAATTCTATTGGCTTGGCATGGTGTGGAAGTTTGAAGGGAGAAGTGCTGATTCGGGTGTCATCCTCATAACGCGAACAAAGGTAAAGATGATGAGGTTTGTCACCAATAGTACTTGTGTTGCTTCTAAATGCAGTGCTATTAAACATTAAATCAATCAAGTTTGATTTCTGTATTAAGAGAAATACATTCATATTTCTTTCTTTTTTCTTTTCTTTTTTTTTTTTTCTTCCCCTAATATTTCTTTATTATAAAGTTGTACTTAATTATTTCAAGGTCAGGAACAGAATTAAATTTGCTTAACAAATAAGATATTTTATGTTATCTGCCAACATTTTATGTAAAAGCCTCTCATTGTAACTAATACAAGACATTGTGTATTGCAAATTTGGAAGAATAGAGTTCACTCCAACCAAAGAAATCACCTGTTGTATTCGAAGTAATTGCAATCCCAAAGCTGAGGAACTGTATCAGTAATAATAATTTGCAGTACCATTGGAATAAAATGCAAAAGAAATACTTTCATGGTGCCTGCCAGTTTAAGAGCTGTTTTTTGAGTAGGTGTTAAACAAATGTTTAGTGGTTTTTGTAGGTGCATATTTCGATGAGTCATTTGTGATGCTCCACATTTGGTGAATTATCGCCAAAAAATCTTTCATCTCCCAATGGTTGCCTGTTGATTAATTTGTTTCAATTTAATATCCCTGATTTTTGAAAACTGATTTTGTTTTATTTCCAGTGATTGATTGTTAAGTATAAAAATTTAATGCTAGCTTTTTTTATATTTAGACTTTGTGTTGGTTAGAAATTTACTTGGTGAATACTAAACTTATTTTTTTACTGTTATAAGCTAGCAATTGATTTGAGGTTATTTTCTAATAGCTGGGTACAAGACAAAAAACGCCAAGCTTAAAAGTTGCCACAGTTATCCCCAAGCCTAAATATTGACATGAAAAAATATTTGATCCTGGTACTTTTATTATTATCACCAAAATTCAATAGCTGGACCATAGCTGTGCCGCCTCTTAAGTTTGGCATTTTTTCCCTGTGTCAATTATTTAAGCTGGAAAGCACCTTTTTAAGGACTTTAAAAAAGGATATTGTTTTCTAACAATATAGAAACTTTTCCATTATAGTTTTTATATATATGCTTGATTCTATAAATCAATTCATTTTTGTGATAGGGACTATTTTTATAACATTAAAATTATTGAAAAGGAATTTGGGGGGGGGGGGGGGGGGGGGGGGGGGGGGGGGGGG